>OZ024810.1:4490503-4885503 GCA_964017045.1 Omphiscola glabra | reverse complement strand
TCTCATTCTCTCTCTCTCTCATTCTCTCTCTCATTCTCTCACTCATTCTATCTCTCTCTCATTCTCTCTCTCTCTCATTCTGTCTTTCATGCTCTCACTTATTCTCTCTCTCTCTCTCATTCTCTCACTCATTCTCTCTCTCTCTCATTCTCTCACTCATTCTCTCTCTCTCTCACTCATTCTCTCTCTCTCTCATTCTCTCACTCATTCTCTCTCTCACTCATTCTCTCTCTCTCTCATTCTCTCTCTCATTCTCTCTCTCATTCTCTCTCTCTCTCTCTCTCATTCTCTCTCTCATTCTCTCTCTCTCTCATTCTCTATCTCATTCTCTCACTCATTCTCTCTCTCTCTCATTCTCTCTCTCATTCTCTCACTCATTCTCTCTCTCATTCTCTCACTCATTCTCTCTCTCTCTCATTCTCTCACTCATTCTCTCTCTCTCTCATTCTCTCTTTCATTCTCTCTCTCATTCTCTCTCTCTCTCATTCTCTCACTCATTCTCTCTCTCTCTCATTCTCTCTTTCATTCTCTCACTCATTTATCTCTATGTCATCACCTTTACTTTAGTCTCGTGTCCTAACAACCCGATACATTTTGGTTGATCTATTGTTAAAAGCCGTGAGATCGGACTACGCGATGTTATTCGATTCCTAGATTAGCTTCATATTCACGTTCTCGGACTTCGACTACGTTGTCGTACAAGTGTCGTAATCGATACAGTGGATTGTCAGGTACGATCCATAGAAAAAGAAAGAGGGGCGGGTGTGATCATAGAAGTTGTGTTAGTTCAGTTCAGTCTCACGTGATAACATATTGCTGGCAGTGTCTCGAATATGGCAGTAGATTTTTGTACTTCATGGAAAATAACATTAAAATCGCTATTATAATAAATTTTTCATGTGTCAAATTTCTTTCGTTCTAAAGACAACACATTGCTCCCGCACCGCCCTGCTCCGTCCTGCTCTGTCCAGAAAATAAAGTTTTAAATTAAACAATAGCAAATTTCTAAACGCGAAGTTTAAGTCTCACAGATAGAGAAACCCCCCCCCCCCCCGGCCCAAATGTTGGAGACCGGCTCCCCCGAATTCCGGAATTCCTTCCTACGAGACTGAATTCCTTCCGCCTCATTGTTAATCGCTGATAATGGGAGCAGGTGGATTTAATAACAGGATTGAGGGAGATAGAGACGATGGCAGGAGTGAGGGATATAGAGACGATGACAGGAGTGAGGGAGATAGAGACGATGGCAGGAGTGAGGGAGATAGAGACCATGGCAGGAGTGAGGGAGATAGAGACCATGGCAGGAGTGAGGGAGATAGAGACGATGGCAGGAGTGATGGAGATAGAGACCATGGCAGGAGTGAGGGAGATAGAGACGATGGCAGGAGTGAGGGAGATAGAGACGATGGCAGAATTGAGGGAGATAGAGACGATGGCAGGAGTGAGGGAGATAGACACGATGGCATGAGTGAGGGAGATACAGACGATGGCAGGAGTGAGGGAGGCTGATAGGGAGGGAACATAAGCAGAGGTTCTTAATATCTAGACTGTGGAGTCATTTTACCAGATTTAAAAAAACGGCTCAATCAAAGTTTTGAGGACGGGTCTCTCTAAAGACAGTTAAGATGTCTTGTGGGTCTCTCTAAAGACAGTTAAGATGTCTTGTGGGTCTCTCTAAAGACAGTTAAGATGTCTTGTGGGTCTCTCTAAAGACAGTATAGTTTTTTGTGGTTCTCTCTAAAGACAATTAAGATGTCTTGTGGGTCTCTCTAAAGACAGTTAAGATGTCTTGTGGGTCTATCTAAAGACAGTTAAGATGTCTTGTGGGTCTCTCTAAAGACAGTTTAGGTTTTTGTTACGTTGTACCCCTGCTTTCAGTCATATGTCGCTGTAGACTTCAGCATCCCATATAATTATGTAGAATATGATAGTAGAACACGGGACATATTTTATGAAGAGCCCACATACAGAAAGCTAGCCGCCTTAACAGAGCCAGTTGGAGGTTGGGCTCGGTTTAGGTTGAGAGGGAACAAAAAACTGGAATAAATTGGCTACAGACATTAAGGAGTGTCCATGACCTTTGGGAGAATCAAAAAATACCACAAAAACAAAGTTGTTTGTATAAATCCTTCATAAAATGTATATCGAGCAATAGTAGGTGGGGCTGAAAATTTGACAAAACATGCATACATGAAACGCACTTAATAAGAATCCGAATTAGTGTTCCCCCTGCCCCCAATGCTCTAAATCGCATATTTTTTCACGCCCCTGGGCTATATTTACATTCTAATGACTCGCCAGCTTTTACATCGCAGATTTATTTCACCAACTATTGCAAACAAATAAAGGAAACATTACGCACCAAATTTCATTTAGAGCAGTTATCGGGAATTTTATTTCGTGAAATCAGTGTCATCTAGCGGCGTTAAACCATATTTTTGGGGATTAAGGGTGGTGTGTGGGACTGAGAATTGGACAGAATGTTTTGCCATCGGCAACGAGTCTATGTGCCCAGTTTCAGCTCGATAGGATGTCTAGAACTTGGTCAATTAACCGTCCGAAGATTTTCCCTTAAACAAACCCACGTACAAAAACGAAGATTTTTCAAACACGAGAACACCCTTCAAACTAAAAGCCAAGGCTCTGGTCAAAATGATAACTCGCAGTCAAGAACTCTACAGTTATTCTTACCTCATAATTATACGAAAGTCTTGCAACAAAGTAATTTTATGGAACAACGAAAAATACAAAAGATTTTCAAGACTGTATGTATTATGTACGATAAATGCAAAAAAGAAAATCCATTCATTTGAACCAATAAAAGTATCTTATCTTATCTTTTTGTACATTTTTTTGGGGGGGGGGGGGGAGCGAAGAGTACTGACACGTTGGGGCGTAAATAAAAGTATCTAGTTTGAGGAACCCTATTTTTTAAATTATATTTACAATGCATGGATTGGTCAAAGTTATCTCGGCAAGTTATTCCACAAATTTGAATGTTTCGTGTATTTTCTTCTCTTTGTAACCGATTCAAAATGTTTTTCATCTAACTTGCAGCCTAACTTGAAGTTGGTATTCGAATCTGCTCAGGGCTCTCTTGCAAAGAACTTATCGTCTGCTGATCCTCAAAGCTTTGCTGACCCTTTCTCCTCGTTTTTGTCTCTTCCACAGAAATATTGGCTCGGTGACAAGAAAACTTTCGCGTGTACGTCAAATTTGAACCAGGAATTAACTGTTTCAAAACTCTGGAGAAAATTGTAGCGGGCACCGGTGAGTTGTCTTGTTCTTGTTTCTTGGTTTGTCGTGCGTGTTCCGGTTACTGCTGCTGTACAATAGGGCGGCTAAAGTTTGTGACGCCCGGGGCTGTATTTGATGTTGCCGCCCCTATTTGACGTTGTCACCCCTATTTGACATTGCCACCCCTATTTGACGTTGCCAGCCCACTTGACATTGCCACCCCTATTTGACGTTGCCACCCCACTTGACATTGCCACCCCACTTGACATTGCCACCCCTATTCAACGATTACCACAATACACATTAAAATATAAGCCTATTAAGTATATGAAGTGGATCAAAAGTGCACCCCCCCCCTTTTTTTATACTTTTTAAGAAGATCTTCGCAGGACACAATGCCCTTTCCGCTCCATCCATCTACACCCACGCTTTCATGTAACAAACCAAACAGTTTGGGAACCACTTTCCTATAATGGTGACTTTCATTACGACTTCACCGTCCTAGTTGAAATAAGGGCTATGCAGTTGCTCGCTTGTTATTAGAATGGTCAATCATACAAAAAGGTTGAATGTCCATAGTTGGAGAAACTGACCGTCCGGTGAACGGCCGTGTCAAATATTAACAAGTGTAGATAATCCATGAAATAAGCCAAGACCGGTAACCCAATGCCTATTTCTTCAATACCGGATCCGGACGAGACGTGCATCTTGACGTGGCGGATGTCAAAATACAGACTCCGGTGACCAGCTCCGTCAGCTGATGTCCGGTTAATGAGGACGGGGCCGCGGGGAAACCGCTGTGTTGAGAGCACGGGAGATAAGCCAGCCCGTATTAGTGCAGATCTACAAGGGGATTAGGGGAGTTAATGCCCCCACTCCTGGGAGTTGTCTGGAGCCGAGGCTAACTGAACTAACGGAACGAAATGGAATCAAACGTGTTGGTTTAATCAATGTTTGGGTACAAAGGTCAAAGGTTTTCAGGCTAGAATCAATGTTAGGGTTCAAAGGTCAAAGTGTGATCAAGCGTAGTGGTTTATTATTAACTAATTAACTAAGGGTCGTTCTAACCATACTGCCCGTCGTTCTAAGAAGCCTGGTTTGATGGAACACCTTCTCCCCCCCCCCCCACACATTACACACGTTATAATAAATGACGTCATGCAATGCAAGGTCATCCCTTGATATTTAGCCGTGCGTACAAGTCCAAAACTTAACCGCCGAACCCTGGGGTCGGCAACCTTTCATTGAGCCGCACGTATTCCCCCAAAAAGCCACATGCTGCTCCGGAGCCGCGTGCCGTCGATCACTGCCCCCAACCCTACACAAAATAACCACCGTTTTGAAGACATTTTAGGCTGAATGTGACTGTCGGTATGACAATGTCCACTCTACAACACTGGCTGGTGTAGAAACATGACGTCATAGTATCGAGATCTCAAGAGAACCATAAATCTTTCGGCATAAAGAATTTCAGAAATCGGGATAGGGGTCTGGGCAGTGGCGTAGTGAGGGGGGGCAAGGGGGGACATCATGCCCCGGGCTCTACTCACAAAGGGGCGCCAAATGGTATATTTTACTATAATATTGTATGGTTTTCGAATAGGGGGGGGCGCTAAAAAGGTATTGGGGGGCGCTAAAAAGGTATTGTGCCCCGGGCGCGAGTTAAGCTCGCTACGCCACTGGGTCTGGGAGATAGGATAACACTGGGAAGCAGTATGACACGGGGCTAATTGGTGCTAAATTAACAGATCATTAACACATGATCATTAACATAGGTGCCATTCCAGTGTGTGATGGCTTAGTGTCTCCGTGACACGGCACGTGATCAAGTATTTGTCAACATTGCTGGTAATGAGCTAGGGGTCGGGTGAGAGGGGAGATTAGTTTTTTTTTTAAAGACAAAGGTAATGTATATAACACTGGGTGTTACCAACATTACTCCTTCTCAGTGTATTACCAACAGTACACCTTCTCAGTGTAATACCAACATTACACCTTCTCAGTGTATTACAAACACTACACATTCTCAGTGTATTACCAGCATTACACCTTCTCGGTGTATTACCAACACTACACCTTCTCAGTGTATTAACAACATAACACCTTCTCAGTGTATTGCCAACACTACACCTTCTCAGTGTATTGCCAACACTACACCTTCTCAGTGTATTACCAACATTACACCTTCTCAGTATATTGCCAACATAACACCTTCTCGGTATATTGCCAACACTACACCTTCTCAGTGTATTACCAACATTACACATTCTCAGTATATTGCCAACACTACACCTTCTCAGTGTAATACCAACATTACACTTTCTCAGTGTATTAACAACACAACACCTTCTCAGTGTAATACCTACATTACACCTTCTCAGTGTATTGACAACACAACACCTTCTCAGTGTAATACCAACATTACACCTTCTCAGTGTATTGACAACACAACACCTTCTCAGTGTAATACCAACATTACACCTTCTCAGTGTATTATAAACACTACACATTCTCAGTGTATTGCCAACACTACATCTTCTCAGTGTAATACCAACACTACACCTTCTCAGTGTAATACCAACACTACACCTTCTCAATGTATTAGCAACGCTACACCTTCTCAGTGTAATACCAACACTACACCTTCTCAATGTATTACCAACGCTACACCTTCTCAATGGAATACCAACACTACACCTTCTCAATGTATTACCAACGCTACACCTTCTCAGTGTAATACCAACACTACACCTTCTCAATGTATTCCCAACGCTACACCTTCTCAATGTATTTCCAACGCTACACCTTCTCAATGGAATACCAACACTACACATTCTCAGTGTATTACCAACATTACACCTTCTCGGTGTATTACCAACACTACACCTTCTCAGTGTATTAACAACATAACACCTTCTCAGTGTATTGCCAACACTACACCTTCTCAGTGTATTGCCAACACTACACCTTCTCAGTGTATTACCAACATTACACCTTCTCAGTATATTGCCAACATAACACCTTCTCAGTGTATTGCCAACACTACACCTTCTCAGTGTAATACCAACATTACACCTTCTCAGTGTATTGACAACACAACACCTTCTCAGTGTAATACCAACATTACACCTTCTCAGTGTATTGACAACACAACACCTTCTCAGTGTAATACCAACATTACACCTTCTCAGTGTATTGACAACACTACACCTTCTCAGTTTATTACAAACACTACACATTCTCAGTGTATTGACAACACAACACCTTCTCAGTGTAATACCAACATTACACCTTCTCAGTGTATTGACAACACAACACCTTCTCAGTGTAATAACAACATTACACCTTCTCAGTGTATTGACAACACTACACCTTCTCAGTTTATTACAAACACTACACATTCTCAGTGTATTGACAACACTACACCTTCTCAGTGTATTACAAACACTACACATTCTCAGTGTATTACAAACATTACACCTTCTCAATGGAATACAACATTACACCTTCTCAAAGAAAGACAACAGATCTTGGTATCGTATCGCATACATTCGATTTTCGAGTCGATACCTGAATTTTTAATAGATCAATGTTCAGTTTATGCTTTTGTAATTACAGATACCAAACTTGAGATGTAATCAATTACAGATACCAAACTTGAGATGTAATCAATTACAGATACCAAACTTGAGATGTAATCAATTACAGATACCAAACTTGAGATGTAATCAATTACAGATACCAAACTTGAGATATAATCAATTACAGATACCAAACTTGAGATGTAATCAATTACAGATACCAAACTTGAGATATAATCAATTACAGATACCAAACTTGAGATATAATCAATTACAGATACCAAACTTGAGATATAATCAATTACAGATACCAAACTTGAGATATAATCAATTACAGATACCAAACTTGAGATATAATCAATTACAAATACCAAACTTGAGATATAATCAATTACAAATACCAAACTTGAGATATAATCAATTACAGATACCAAACTTGAGATATAATCAATTACAGATACCAAACTTGAGATATAATCAATTACAGATATCAAACTTGAGATATAATCAATTACAGATACCAAACTTGAGATATAATCAATTACAGATACCAAACTTGAGATATAATCAATTACAGATACCAAACTTGAGATATAATCAATTACAGATACCAAACTTGAGATATAATCAATTACAGATACCAAACTTGAGATATAATCAATTACAGATACCAAACTTGAGATATAATCAATTACAGATACCAAATTTGAGATGTAATCCATTACAGATACCAAACTTGAGATATAATCAATTACAGATACCAAACTTGAGATGTAATCAATTACAGATACCAAACTTGATATATCATCCATTACAGATACCAAACTTGAGATGTAATCAATTTTAGATACCAAACTTGAGATATAATCAATTACAGATACCAAACTTGAGATATAATCAATTACAGATACCAAACTTGAGATATAATCAATTAAAGATACCAAACTTGAGATGTAATCAATTACAGATACCAAACTTGAGATATAATCAATTACAGATACCAAACTTGAGATATAATCAATTACAGATGCCAAACTTGAGATATAATCAATTACAGATACCAAACTTGAGATGTAATCAATTACAGATACCAAACTTGAGATGTAATCAATTATAGATACCAAACTTGAGATATAATCAATTACAGATACCAAACTTGATATATCATCTTCTACAGATACCAAACTTGAGATATCATCCATTATAGATATCAAACTTGAGATATAATCAATTACAGATACCAAACTTGAGATATCATCCATTACAGATACCAAACTTGAGATATCATCCATTACAGATACCAAACTTGAGATATCATCCATTACGGATACCAAACTTGAGCTGTAATCAATTACAGATACCAAACTTGAGATGTAATCAATTACAGATACCAAACTTGAGATATAATCAATTACAGATACCAAACTTGAGATATAATCAATTACAGATACCAAACTTGAGATGTAATCAATTACAGATACCAAACTTGAGATGTAATCAATTACAGATACCAAACTTGAGATATAATCAATTACAGATACCAAACTTGAGATATAATCAATTACAGATACCAAACTTGAGATGTAATCAATTACAGATACCAAACTTGAGATATAATCAATTACAGATACCAAACTTGAGATATAATCAATTACAGATACCAAACTTGAGATATAATCAATTAAAGATACCAAACTTGAGATGTAATCAATTACAGATACCAAACTTGAGATATAATCAATTACAGATACCAAACTTGAGATATAATCAATTACAGATACCAAACTTGAGATGTAATCAATTACAGATACCAAACTTGAGATATAATCAATTACAGATACCAAACTTGATATATAATCAATTACAGATACAAAACTTGAGATATAATCAATTACAGATACCAAACTTGAGATGTAATCAATTACAGATACCAAACTTGAGATGTAATCAATTACAGATACCAAACTTGAGATATAATCAATTACAGATACCAAACTTGAGATATAATCAATTACAGATACCAAACTTGAGATATAATCAATTACAGATACCAAACTTGAGATGTAATCAATTACAGATACCAAACTTGAGATATCATCCATTACAGATACCAAACTTGAGATATCATCCATTACAGATACCAAACTTGAGATATCATCCATTACGGATACCAAACTTGAGATGTAATCAATTACAGATACCAAACTTGAGATGTAATCAATTACAGATACCAAACTTGAGATATAATCAATTACAGATACCAAACTTGAGATATAATCAATTACAGATACCAAACTTGAGATATAATCAATTACAGATACCAAACTTGAGATATAATCAATTACAGATACCAAACTTGAGATATAATCAATTACAGATACCAAACTTGAGATATAATCAATTACAGATACCAAACTTGAGATATAATCAATTACAGATACCAAACTTGAGATGTAATCAATTACAGATACCAAACTTGAGATGTAATCAATTATAGATACCAAACTTGAGATGTAATCAATTACAGATACCAAACTTGATATATCATCTTCTACAGATACCAAACTTGAGATATCATCCATTATAGATATCAAACTTGAGATATAATCAATTACAGATACCAAACTTGAGATATCATCCATTACAGATACCAAACTTGAGATATCATCCATTACAGATACCAAACTTGAGATATCATCCATTACGGATACCAAACTTGAGCTGTAATCAATTACAGATACCAAACTTGAGATGTAATCAATTACAGATACCAAACTTGAGATATAATCAATTACAGATACCAAACTTGAGATATAATCAATTACAGATACCAAACTTGAGATGTAATCAATTACAGATACCAAACTTGAGATATAATCAATTACAGATACCAAACTTGAGATATAATCAATTACAGATACCAAACTTGAGATGTAATCAATTACAGATACCAAACTTGAGATATAATCAATTACAGATACCAAACTTGAGATATAATCAATTACAGATACCAAACTTGAGATATAATCAATTAAAGATACCAAACTTGAGATGTAATCAATTACAGATACCAAACTTGAGATATAATCAATTACAGATACCAAACTTGAGATATAATCAATTACAGATACCAAACTTGAGATGTAATCAATTACAGATACCAAACTTGAGATGTAATCAATTACAGATACCAAACTTGATATATAATCAATTACAGATACAAAACTTGAGATATAATCAATTACAGATACCAAACTTGAGATGTAATCAATTACAGATACCAAACTTGAGATGTAATCAATTACAGATACCAAACTTGAGATATAATCAATTACAGATACCAAACTTGAGATGTAATCAATTACAGATACCAAACTTGAGATATAATCAATTACAGATACCAAACTTGAGATGTAATCAATTACAGATACCAAACTTGAGATATCATCCATTACAGATACCAAACTTGAGATATCATCCATTACAGATACCAAACTTGAGATATCATCCATTACGGATACCAAACTTGAGATGTAATCAATTACAGATACCAAACTTGAGATGTAATCAATTACAGATACCAAACTTGAGATATAATCAATTACAGATACCAAACTTGAGATATAATCAATTACAGATACCAAACTTGAGATATAATCAATTACAGATACCAAACTTGAGATATAATCAATTACAGATACCAAACTTGAGATATAATCAATTACAGATACCAAACTTGAGATATAATCAATTACAGATACCAAACTTGAGATATAATCAATTACAGATACCAAACTTGAGATGTAATCAATTACAGATACCAAACTTGAGATGTAATCAATTATAGATACCAAACTTGATATGTAATCAATTACAGATACCAAACTTGATATATCATCTTCTACAGATACCAAACTTGAGATATCATCCATTATAGATATCAAACTTGAGATATAATCAATTACAGATACCAAACTTGAGATATCATCCATTACAGATACCAAACTTGAGATATCATCCATTACAGATACCAAACTTGAGATATCATCCATTACGGATACCAAACTTGAGCTGTAATCAATTACAGATACCAAACTTGAGATGTAATCAATTACAGATACCAAACTTGAGATATAATCAATTACAGATACCAAACTTGAGATATAATCAATTACAGATACCAAACTTGAGATGTAATCAATTACAGATACCAAACTTGAGATGTAATCAATTACAGATACCAAACTTGAGATATAATCAATTACAGATACCAAACTTGAGATATAATCAATTACAGATACCAAACTTGAGATGTAATCAATTACAGATACCAAACTTGAGATATAATCAATTACAGATACCAAACTTGAGATATAATCAATTACAGATACCAAACTTGAGATATAATCAATTAAAGATACCAAACTTGAGATGTAATCAATTACAGATACCAAACTTGAGATATAATCAATTACAGATACCAAACTTGAGATATAATCAATTACAGATACCAAACTTGAGATGTAATCAATTACAGATACCAAACTTGAGATGTAATCAATTACAGATACCAAACTTGATATATAATCAATTACAGATACAAAACTTGAGATATAATCAATTACAGATACCAAACTTGAGATGTAATCAATTACAGATACCAAACTTGAGATGTAATCAATTACAGATACCAAACTTGAGATATAATCAATTACAGATACCAAACTTGAGATGTAATCAATTACAGATACCAAACTTGAGATATAATCAATTACAGATACCAAACTTGAGATGTAATCAATTACAGATACCAAACTTGAGATATCATCCATTACAGATACCAAACTTGAGATGTCATCCATTACAGATACCAAACTTGAGATATCATCCATTACGGATACCAAACTTGAGATGTAATCAATTACAGATACCAAACTTGAGATGTAATCAATTACAGATACCAAACTTGAGATATAATCAATTACAGATACCAAACTTGAGATATAATCAATTACAGATACCAAACTTGAGATGTAATCAATTACAGATACCAAACTTGAGATATAATCAATTACAGATACCAAACTTGAGATGTAATCAATTACAGATACCAAACTTGAGATATCATCCATTACAGATACCAAACTTAAGATATCATCCATTACAGATACCAAACTTGAGATATCATCCATTACGGATACCAAACTTGAGATGTAATCAATTACAGATACCAAACTTGAGATGTAATCAATTACAGATACCAAACTTGAGATGTAATCAATTACAGATACCAAACTTGAGATATAATCAATTACAGATACCAAACTTGAGATGTAATCAATTACAGATACCAAACTTGAGATGTAATCAATTACAGATACCAAACTTGAGATGTAATCAATTACATATACCAAACTTGAGATGTAATCAATTACAGATACCAAACTTGAGATGTAATCAATTACAGATACCAAACTTGAGATGTAATCAATTACAGATACCAAACTTGAGATGTAATCAATTACAGATACCAAACTTGAGATGTAATCAATTACAGATACCAAACTTGAGATGTAATCAAGACCGGTAATGATCTCTAATGACATACAATGACATTGTACGCAGACGGTCACGGAAATTACAGGCCGTCATAAAATATGTACTGGCCCAGAATACCATGTGTTATCACAAATGGGCATGTGCTGGTACACACTGACATGTCCAGGTACACACTGACATGTCCTGATACACACTGGAACACACTGACATGCGCTAGCACTTGCTGACGTGATTTCTACTCTTATCATCACACAACCAAAAGTTGTATTTCTCTACTCTATCAAAATACTAAAAAATTTCAGATTTTAAAATTGACCAATAAGAACATCACATGAAATCCGTTACCTTCCGAGTTCCCGCCCCCGACACCACTCAGAGTATCGATATTTTTCTCATCAGCTACACGATTTCAGCTAATGGCGGCCAAAAAGGGGGTGGGGTGAAGGCGGATAAGTCCCCAATGACATTATAGGAATACCTTCATGCGAAGTAAACAGTGCATTGCCGAAAAGTAGGGTGGGTATAAGTGGATATTGCTGGAGAAACCGTGTAAAGATGTTCAGTCTCTCGTTGTATTGATGGCTTTCAGTGGGACTCACGGCCTTTCAGAAGGACTCATGGCCTTTCAGAAGGACTCATGGCCTTTCAGAAGAACTCATGGCCTTTCAGGAGGACTCATGGCCTTTCAGAAGGACTCATGGTCTTTCAGAAGGACCTATGGCCTTTCAGAAGGACTCACGGCCTTTAAGAAGGACTCATGGCTTTTCAGAAAAACTCATGAACTTTCAGAAGGACTCATGGCCTATCAGACGGACGTGGCCTTCCAATGGCTGACCTCAAATATCCCCATCCTTACCTCCTAAATTATGCCTGCTCAATTAACATAAAAAAAACACCAAAATGCCCTGAGACTGGCGTCGAGAATGGCGGAGTTCGCCAAGGTTTAAAATAAGCAATATTTACATCGTCAGGTATTGTGTCGCATCTCTGCTGTACGGCATGGATCAAAGTTAGAGAATCCCTGGTTCACATCAACGATTCTTAATCTACTAAAGTACATTACCTACTTTCTGTATCACCAACTCCCCCCCACACACCCTCAAACACCCGCACACGGACAAACACCCCCCCCCACACACACACACACACATTTTAAGGAGCCCTCCTCATTTTTTCCTTATTTAACCTCCTCGACGCGGGTGCGAGAAACAGTCGTAATGGGGTAGGGGGTGGGGGCGCCATTTACATTTCCTTTCGCTCCGACCAGGACATCGCTGGGCAGCGTTCATCCGCTAAGTGCTGTGGGAGGGGCAGTCAAGGGGCTGTTTGTTCAGAAAATGTACCCGAATCTACTCCACCGGCTGCTCTGCTTCCCACCGCTGATGACATACGTGGTGTGTCCTACTACGGGGGGAAAGGGGGGGGAGGAAAAAAATCAATTTATTTAGCGTCAATTTGCATCATGGGTGGCCCTAAAAGCTCAACGGAACAGTCAATAGGGGATGGGGGGTGGGGGTGTGAAAGGTTGTTTTAAATTTTGGTCTAATATTTTGTGTCTGGTGGGGAGCACTAATAGCTCCACCATTTCACGCGCTATAGAACCTGGGGTAGATGCCTAATTCGCTTCCTTTCTCAGAGTTCCTCAAACGCAATGTTGACCTACTTTCGTGAATGGTTGGTCAAATGATCTCTCTAAGTACATACTTAAACACATTTTTCTGGTGAAAACTCTTTATGTACATAATTGACCGCTAGCTCCTCGTCTTTTTCCTTTTTTTTTCCTTACATAAAACATAAGTTGTATTTAAGTCCATTTTGTAGTAGGACACAAGTAATTGATGGTGAAGTCAAACAAGAACCCAGCGGGAAAATGAAACCAAAGAAAACTTAACTTCCTGTATTATACATTGGTTGACTATCGGATTGTGAATTGGACGGGCTCAAATCAAGGGAGCCAATCATGACGGGGAAGTAACCATTTCCTGAAGTTTTAGATGAATGAAGTCTTAGAGCAGACCACTCACTGTCAGAAAACTAGAGGGAAAAAAAAGATCAATACAGATGAACTAAATAAAATGACACTTCTGCTACCAACTACCACATGGAATGACACTTCTGCTACCAACTACCACTTGGAATGACACTTCTACTACCAACTACCACATGGAATGACACACCTACTACCAACTACCACATGGAATGACACCTACTACCAATTACCACATGAAATGACACTTCTACTACCCACTACCACATGGAATTACACCTACTACCAACTACCACATGGAATGACACCTACTACCAATTACCACATGGAACGACACTTCTACTACCCACTACCACATGGAAGGGCACTCCTACTACCAATTACCACATGGAATGACACTTCTACTATCCACTACTACATGGAATTACACCTACTACCAACTACCACATGGAATGACACCTACTACCAATTACCACATAGAGCGACACATCTACTACCAATTATTATATAGAACGGCATTTCTATACTACCAACTATCACAAGGAATGACACTTTACTACTAAATAACGAGTTTATACGTTGGTGTCAAAGGGGTTCTCAACTTCTGTGTGTGATGGAGTCTATTTTTGCAAAAAGGGGTTGGGGGGTAAGATCCCTGGAAACTTGGGATCATAGTTACCTTCTCTTTTCTGAATCAGCATACGATACGCACACGTGGATAGATAGAAAGATAGATATATTGATGACTTAGGGGAGCTATGATGGACAGACGGATGAATGGGTGGATGGATGGATGCATGGGTGGATGGGTGGGTGAATGGATGGGTGGGTGGATGGATGGATGAATGGGTGGATGGATGGCTTGCTGGCTGGAGGACAGGTGCGGGGATGGATGGAAGGGTGGATGGATGGATGGGTGGGTGGATGGATGGTTGGATGGAGGACGGGTGCGTGGATGGATGGAAGGGTGGATGGATGGGTGGGTGGATGGATGGATTGGTGGATGGGGGATGGATGGATGAATGGGTGGATGTATGGATGGATGGGCGGGTGGATAGATGTATGGATTTATGGGTGGATGGATGGATGCATGGGTGGATGGATGGATGCATGGGTGGATGGATGGATGCATGTGTGGATGGGTGGGTGAATGGATGGGTGGGTGGGTGGATGGATGGATGAATGGGTGGATGGATGGGTGTGTTGATGGATGGATTGGGTGGGTGGATGTATGGGTGGGTGGATGAATGGAAGGTTGGATGGATGGGTGGATGGATGTGTGGATGGATGGGTGGGTGGATGGATGGGTGGGTGGATAGATGTATGGATTGGTGTGTGGATGGATGGGTGGATGGAGGATGGGTGAGTGGATGGATGCATGTGTGGATGGGTGGTGGATGGATGGATGGAAGGGTGGATGGAAGGGTGGATGGATGGATGAATGGGTGGATGGATGGACGGGTGGCTGGATGGATGGATTTTATGGGTGGATGTATGGGTGGGTGGATGGATGGAAGGCTGGCTGGATGGGTGGGTCGATGGATGGGTGGATGGATTGGTGGATGGGGATGTGTGGATGGATGTATGAATGTGTGGATGTGTGGATGGATATGCGGGTGGATAGATGTGTGGATTGGTGGATGGATGCATGGGTGGATGGGTGGGTGGATGGATGGAAGGGTGGATGTATGTATGGATGGATGGGTGGATGGGTGGGTGGATGGATGGATTGGGTGGGTTGGTGGATGTATGGGTGGGTGGATGGATGGAAGGGTGAATGGATGGATGAGTGGATGGATGGAAGGGTGGGTTGGGTGGATGAGTGGATGGATGGAAGGGTGGGTTGGGTGGATGGATGAGTGGATGGATGGATGGATAGATGGTTGGGGGATTCTAATTCGGATTTTAACTGATGTATATTCTTTTAAAGAAAATCGTTGTTTAAGAGCAGGTCCCTTTTGACTTGATGACTAATCTGGGCAGTCATGAAATCATTTCAGCTCTCACGCGATCTGTTCTCTAAGTCATTCCTATGTTAACAATAGATCGTCATGGTAGAGTGCCCGAGTGACGTCACGTATTAACATACGGCGTCCGTCAGAATTGTCAATGGCGTCTCCATCCAGCAACCCTCCCACGCAGTGTGAACCGCTGCTATATTATGAGATACACCCTCCCATGCAGTAGTAGAACCGCTGATATATTATGAATTACCCCCTCCCACATTCAGTATGAGAACAACTACTATATTATGAGTTACACCCTCCCATGCAGTATGAGAACCGCTGGCTGCTATATTATGAGTTGCATCCCATGTAGTGTGAGAACCGCTGCTATATTATGAGTTGAATCCCATGCAGTATGAGAACCGCTGCCATATTATGAGTTACACCCTACTGCAAGCAGTATGAGAACCGCTACTATATTATGAGTAACACCCTCCCATGCAGTAATAGAACCGCTGATATATTATGAGTTACTTCCAACTCCCAATTAAAGTCATAAAAACAAACGAAAGATCGAATCGATGACGTCATTCGGCAGTCACATTTTATCAGCTATAGAAAAAATACTTGAAATACCTGATTTACAGTTTACAGTCAAGTCGAAGTCGTCTCCACTGATTTGGGAAACCGGACCGATCAGAACCGGTCCGTTCCGGATTTTTATTTCACAATGAAAACAATAAAATCATAAATTCTCAAATTATATTTTTTATAAAAGAAAGAAAAAAAAAGATACTAATAAGACACACACCCCCCACCCCAAAACCCAACACCCCCCTCCCCCGATCCTAAATCTTCTGTGGGATAGAAAAATCTGAATCAACACCGTAAACGAATTCTTTCCGGAGTTCGCAGTTCTCAGCCGGTGTATACCATAAACGTGCCAGCAGACGGTGAAGTGGCAGTTTAGTGCCGTGGTAAAATAATCATGCCAAGAACAAGCATTGACAAAGATGGGCCTTCATTTTAGTCGAGGGGGAAAATATGCTACACTGTTACCGGATGGACGGTGTTTTTTTTCCCTCTCAGTTTTTTTTTTTCTTTCTTTCTTTCCGTGCATTTTTTTTTTCTTGCGTTATTTTTTGTTTCGTTTTTTAATTTAAAGAGCACACCTGGGGGTTACATGGGAAAAAGGGGGGGGGGGGGGGATATGTGACTAGACAGTCAACACTAGAGCAGTGGAGTTGTGCATAGATAATGATAGATTTGTTTTAATGAGATCAACCCAGGCCAATGCACTGCTCGGGTTGCACCAACATTTGAATCCGCCCCTGATTGGAATAGTTGGTGGGGTGCAGATGAGCTTGTTGACGTTTTGAATAGTGCGGGTTATTGGGGGGGGGGGGGTGGTCATCGGTGATTTCGAAGGAAGGCGGAACTTAAAATTTTATTTCTGTTATTTTTGTTCAATATTGATTAGTCTAGAATAGTGGTTCTCAAAGTGGTTTGCATGGGGCGGTGGGATGTCGGATGAAAAAAAAAGGGGGGGGGGATAAAATACTCAGTAGATTTAGGGAGCGCTGGGACTAGCTAAGAGGCGGGGCTGGTTAATATGAATAAGATCCTCTTTTCATAAAAAATAATCAAAATTGTATAAAGTTTGAAAAAGAATATATTTCGGATCATTAACGGCCTTAGAAAAAAAGCCATGAAGAGACCTCAGTGAACCTGTACAAGAGCCATAAATCGACATCAGTGAAATCGTACTAGGAGCTATAAACAACAAGTTAGCAAAGCGCAATGGGAAATCGCTGACTCGTGTCTCTGACGTAACGGATACTTTTAGGCGATACATTTGTTCGAAATTAAAAAAAAGGAAATAAATTGTATTTAAATGTTGAAACTTTCTCCATTTCTCACCAATTTGAATATGGTCCATGAAATCATGTCAGGGCGAATGTAGTCTCTTCTCTAATCGAAAGATTAGATCGGGTGACACGTTCATTTTCAGCAGAAGATGCGTTTGGGCTGTTGTGATACTTAGCCAGTTCATGGCGGAAATCGAAGCTTTAGAAATCGAATATAGAGTTTGGTTTGAGAATCCATATTTCTGAAAATGTTGATTTAAAGTTACCATTACATTGAAACAATTAATAAAAATATACGTTGTTTTTTTAGTGTCAATCCCTTATAAAATGTAATATCAAGCAATAGGGGTCAGGGCTGATATCGAGCAATAGGGGTCGGGGCTGATATCGAGCAATAGGGGTCTGGGCTGATATCAAGCAATAGGGGTCGGGGCTGATATCGAGCAATAGGGGTCGGGGCTGATATCGAGCAATAGGGGTCAGGGCTGATATCGAGCAATATGGGTCGGGGCTGATGTCGAGCAATGAGGGTCGGGGCTGATATCGAGCAATAGGGGTCGGGGCTGATATCGAGCAATAGGGGTCGGGCTGATATCGAGCAATAGGGGTCGGGGCTGATATCGTGCAATAGGGGTCGGGGCTAATATCGAGCAATAGGGGTCGGGGCTGATATCGAGCAATATGGGTCGGGGCTAATATCGAGCAATAGGGGTCGGGGCTGATATCGTGCAATAGGGGTCAGGGCTGATATCGTGCAATAGGAGTCGGGGCTGATATCGTGCAATAGGGGTCGGGGCTGATATCGTGCAATAGGGTTCGGGGCTGATATCGAGCAATAGGGATCGGGGCTGATATCGAGCAATAGGGGTCGGGGCTAATATCAGGCAATAGGTGTCGGGGCTAATATCAGGCAATAGGGATCGGGGCTGATATCGTGCAATAGGGATCGGGGCTAATATCGAGCAATAGGGGTCGGGGCTGATATCGAGCAATATGGGTCGGGGCTAATATCGAGCAATAGGGGTCGGGGCTGATATCGTGCAATAGGGGTCAGGGCTGATATCGTGCAATAGGAGTCGGGGCTGATATCGTGCAATAGGGGTCGGGGCTGATATCGTGCAATAGGGTTCGGGGCTGATATCGAGCAATAGGGATCGGGGCTGATATCGAGCAATAGGGGTCGGGGCTAATATCAGGCAATAGGTGTCGGGGCTAATATCAGGCAATAGGGATCGGGGCTGATATCGTGCAATAGGGATCGGGGCTAATATCGAGCAATAGGGGTCGGGGCTGATATCGAGCAATATGGGTCGGGGCTAATATCGAGCAATAGGGGTCGGGGCTGATATCGTGCAATAGGGGTCAGGGCTGATATCGTGCAATAGGAGTCGGGGCTGATATCGTGCAATAGGGGTCGGGGCTGATATCGTGCAATAGGGTTCGGGGCTGATATCGAGCAATAGGGATCGGGGCTGATATCGAGCAATAGGGGTCGGGGCTAATATCAGGCAATAGGTGTCGGGGCTAATATCAGGCAATAGGGATCGGGGCTGATATCGTGCAATAGGGATCGGGGCTAATATCGAGCAATAGGGGTCGGGGCTGATATCGAGCAATATGGGTCGGGGCTAATATCGAGCAATAGGGGTCGGGGCTGATATCGTGCAATAGGGGTCAGGGCTGATATCGTGCAATAGGAGTCGGGGCTGATATCGTGCAATAGGGGTCGGGGCTGATATCGTGCAATAGGGTTCGGGGCTGATATCGAGCAATAGGGATCGGGGCTGATATCGAGCAATAGGGGTCGGGGCTAATATCAGGCAATAGGTGTCGGGGCTAATATCAGGCAATAGGGATCGGGGCTGATATCGTGCAATAGGGATCGGGGCTAATATCGAGCAATAGGGGTCGGGGCTGATATCGAGCAATATGGGTCGGGGCTAATATCGAGCAATAGGGGTCGGGGCTGATATCGTGCAATAGGGGTCAGGGCTGATATCGTGCAATAGGAGTCGGGGCTGATATCGTGCAATAGGGGTCGGGGCTGATATCGTGCAATAGGGTTCGGGGCTGATATCGAGCAATAGGGATCGGGGCTGATATCGAGCAATAGGGGTCGGGGCTAATATCAGGCAATAGGGATCGGGGCTGAACATTTGGCAAAACTTGAATTCAAGTAACGCACTTAATAAAAATCCCAATAATTACTCCCCCCCCCCCCTTCCAAGAATTGCAACCTATTTTTTCCACCCGCTTTTACGGGAATATCATTTTATCTCCCTTTGAAAAACAGAAACGAGGCTATGCGACGAGGCTGTGCGACGAGGCTGTGCGACGAGTCTGTGCGACGAGTCTATGCGACGAGTCTGTGCGACGAGTCTGTATGTGCCAGTTTCAGCTCCATAGATTGATGGGAAGTGGGTTAATTAGGCGTCCAGTTTATTTATTTTTGTCCGCCACCCAGACAGCTAGTCACCCACGCTACACGAACAAAGTCGAAGTAAATATATAAAGTATTTAAAAGTTAGCCCATTGAAGAAATGGTATAACTTTTGTATTAGTAAACTTAAGCCCATCGCGAGCACATGTCGTGTACGGGGGTTCACTAATCATAGTTGCTCACTTGATATCGTGTTTCATTGTGCGCGGTGAAAATTTAGAGAGTTAGTAGTTAGTGAACGCCCTTCCCGCCATTTACCTGGTGACTTTTTTTATCGTAATTATGACGTATTGTCTATGTCTAGACTGTCTTTGGCATTTGTGCATGTTCGTTAGCAGTCGTCCAAAGATCCTTGTTGTGGATGGCTGTGCTTAATATTGCTCTTCTTATAGCGAGCTGCGCTGTACATGCGTTTGATGAATTGTACAGTCTGTTTGATGTATTTATAGATTAAAGTTTCATTACTAAAGGGCAAATGACTTGTGCTTCATCGGTGTATTACAACGTATGATGGTGTGAAGTGAAGAATCTGATGAATTAAACCAATCAAAGTGTGGAGTTTTTACAGCACGCAGTTAGCACAACTGGGCGATGCAGAAGTAAGCTACTAAATACCTAATGATAATCCTAACATAAAAAAAACTATAGTATCGATGGATTAAGTAAATCAAATGTATTTATCAACTTATTGAAGTAAAAAGGATTTTAATAATTTTAAATAAAAACTTTAATGACATATAGATCTTTTAGATTTTAGTGTGTTGCTATCTTAGGTAGGGGTGGTTTTTATGGTGGCAATGGGGCGGTCTCAGAAAAAAAGTTTGAGAATCACTTGTCTATAGAAAAAGATGTGTATCCAACAGTAAAAAAGAAAACATTTTGTAATTAATTATAATGTAATTGTTTACTATTTTGCCACCTTATTTGTGTATGTAGTCTCATTTATCGACCAGGAACTCTGGGGGGGGGGGGGGGGGAGGGTTCTTTTTAAAAAAAAATAATTGTTGCAATGTTGCATCCCCCACTTCATTTCAAAATATTTCCGACACCACCATCTCGATTTCAAAGGATATTTTCTCGCATCCCCACCTCCCACTTTCCCAATCCAAGAATTTAAAATAAACCCGATTTTCTGGGTCTTCCCAGACACCCCCGGGCACCCCTGGTTAAGAACCCCTGAATGAACGACTACCTTCATGCCAAGTCAACTGTGCATTGACAAAAACATGGGGCTGGGGTGGAGAGACACCGATTAGTCTAAAGATGTTCCCCATTTTGGAACTCACGGCAACCCAGATGGACTCACATCCATTATATAGACTCACGGCCATTCAGATAGACACACAGCCATTCAGTAGGACTCATGACCATTCAGTAGGACTCATGACCATTCAGTAGGACTCATGACCATTCAGTAGGACTCATGACCATTCAGTAGGACTCATGACCATTCAGTAGGACTCATAGCCTTACAGTAGTACTCATGACCTTACAGTAGGACTCATGACCTTACAGTAGGACTCATGACCTTTCAGTAGGACTCATGACCTTTCAGTAGGACTCATGGCCTTACAGTAGTACTCATGACCTTTCAGTAGGACTCATGGCCTTACGGTAGTACTCATGACCTTTCAGTAGGACTCATGGCCTTTCAGTAGGACTCCAAACCTTTCAGGAGGACTCACGTTCATTCAGTGAGACTTATGGTCTAAATAGTGAATCAAAGTCACTTCCTTTCCATTCTTCTGGTTTCTTGACCTTGTTTCTATCTGGTTTTCTATTTTTTAAGTAGGATTCATCTCTCTCTAAATATATTATGTAAATTTGATTAATACTTATTTGTATGTCTTGTACTGATGAAGGCAAGTGCCGAAACGTTTAATTATTTGTAATGTAAAATTATTATGAAAGCTCAATATATATTGTTATATTGACACAGATTGTTCGTGTCTATTTAATCTATTTTAAAGTTTTATCGCAGCCCAACACTTTTATAATTAATTAATTAACGAATTAAGAATTTTTTTAAAAAATTCGTTCCAAAAAATTAATAAGATACCTAACTGACAAGTTGACACTTAATAAGATACCTAACTGGACTAGTGGACACATTGTAAGATACTTAACACATTGTGAGTCACTGACTGTAATAGTCAGATTTTATTATATGACTTTGCCATTGGACGCATGCACTCATAATTTTGAGAACCGTCGCTCAAAGGAACACAATTTAACCCCTTTAAAAAAAAAGAAAATGTAGTTGAAAGTGTTCCTTGTGTTAAAACTGGTGTTGTGTTCGCTCTTATGAGTGCAGCACACACGGACTACGTGTAGCGAGTATTGGGGGGGGGGGGGAGTGAGTGTGTGGGGAGAGGGGTAGGGGAGAGGTGCGGGAGGGGGTGGAAGGATAGCTACTTGAAGTATTTCTTTACACACAGATCACCCGGCCATTTTTAAATTTATTTTTTTTGGCCGTCATCATTTATAAGGCAATTCGCTTAATCGGAAAGTCATCGCCTTACGTTTGTAACTGGGAGTTCCACCAAGAGCTCAATTAGTCCAATTCTAGTTTTTCACAGAATTCGACAACTGATATTCCACTCCACGCTTGTTGAGTGGGACTTATGGCGTCATTTGCGGGGGGGGGGGGGGCATAGGGGTGTTTTCCTTTCCGCCTGATGATAAAAAAATAACGTTTAATTTTGTTGTTGTTGTATTTTACAGGAAAAGGTTAGGGTGAGGGCTAGGGTTAGGGTTCGGTTAGCTAAAATGTGTACGAAGGCGGCCTCATTTATTTTGTCTCATCTTGCTTAAGTTGGAGTCTTCCAGTGTTTCTCAAACTCTTACCTTGATGGAAGGCATTTTGTAAATACAATTTGAGAACTGTTCTGTAACGCTGCTCGCTTATTTCAGTCTGCTGTCCTTGGAATGTGACCAACGGCGTATTCCGTGTTGACGGGGAATGTCATGGGCGGCACCCCGTCACCCTCTTTCAACTGCAGACGTATGAATGCAAGTTAATGTAAGGGAGAGGTCGGGTTTGTTAAAGTTAGGCTGCGATGCAGTGGCGTATCTAATGGGGTTAGCGCGGCCCCCCTCCCTACGCCACAGCTGCGAAGGATTCAATTTATTCTTTTGGCATTACAGCTTACATCATATCGAAGTACTTACTGTGAAACCTGTCATTTCCAAGTGCCAGCATGACATTGTCATTTCCGAGTGCCAGAATGACATTGTCATTTCCAAGTGCCAGAATGACATTATCATTTCCAAGTGCCAGAATGACATTGTCATTTCCAAGTGCCAGCATGACATTGTCATTTCCAAGTGCCAGCATGACATTGTCATTTCCAAGTGCCAGCATGACATTGTCATTTCCAAGTGCCAAAATGACCTTGTCAGTTTGTAATAATGCCTTGACCCTGACATTTCGATGTTCCCCTTTGACGTGAGATATTGAGCCTGCCACTAGACGCCACCATGCCACCATGCCGCACATGTGTCAAATAGTGATCGAATGAAAAGCCGATTCGTTGCAGTTTTCCATTCGAACGTGGCCGTCATACCGTCCTACGTGGCCGTCATACCGTCATCCGTGGCCGTCATACCGTTATACGTGGCCGTCATACCGTCATCCGTGGCCGTCATACCGTCATCCGTGGCCGTCATACCGTCATCCGTGGCCGTCATATCGTCATACGTGGCCGTCATACGTGGCCGTCATACGTCGCCTTCATACGTGGCCGTCATACGAGGCCATCATACGGGATATGATGTCATCGAATATTTCATGGCTAGCTCATTATGTCTTGAACATCAAGGGACAACAACTGGAAGTGATATCCTGTCTTCTCTCTTCTTCTCATCGTTTGTATTTTTTTGATGGACTTTTGCCCAATCTTTTTCATTATCCTTTCTTTCTTCTCTTTCATTCTTTCTTTTTCTTTATTTCTTTTTCTTTTTTTTCTTTATTTTTTTCCTTGAATTTCTTAACAAATTAGGCTATATAGTATATAGTATCCAGTTTGTACAATTGTAATTTATCTTTAATTAATTTGTTTTCCTTTTGTTTTCACGAAGGCGTTTCATCGAAACGTCTTAAATATGTATTTTGTCTTCACATAGAAAAGCTTACCCAAAACTGTTAAATTATTTTTTAAATTTCACAATTTGTCTGTTTTTTTTTTTTTTTTTTTTTGGTGTTTTTTTTTTATTACTAATCTTACCTTTCCATCGCCTTCTTTTTTCTTTTGAATCCGCCTCTGTATCACCTGCTATCACCCAGTCACAGATGCAATGAATCGTCATATATTTAAGCAGTGCAGCTGTTATATGAGGATTTCTTTCCTGATAAACGCAACATCCTTATAAACAACGTCTGTCTCCCGCTGACATTCACCTTCGTCAATTATGCAGAGTAGTACTTATTGGCAATTTTTTTCTTCTTCTTCTTCTTTTTAAAACACGCACAAAAACTCCCCCGAATCCAACAAAGTTTGTTAAGAGAGGCAAAGACTCTTGAATATTGAATGGACGAGTTTTGTCAAGGAATGTGTGTGGGGTGTCTCCATGTGGGGGTTGCCACTCTTCCTTCTTCACGATCTGGTGTTGACGGTGATGGTGTAGGGTCCTGTCTGCAGCTATTTTGTTATGGTGCGTTAGTGATTGTAACAGTGTTACGTGTTGTGCTGCAATGTTCACACACACACACACACACACACGCGTGAAGTGTCTGCTGGCATGATGGGTTGTGTTAAATTGTGTTTATGATGTGGTGTGGACCTAAAGGTATGTTGACAATGACGATCGTTGGTCCCGTTGGTGTTCATGAAAGGATGTGAGGCGTTGGTCGCCACCAGCTGGGATGTGCGGCGTTGGTCGCCACCAGCTGGGATGTGCGGAATTGGTCAACACCAGGTTGTAGAAATAGAATTGGAGAATCACGTTGAGACAGTTTGCTAGACATACGACCAAAATTGTAATCTCAGAGATAAATGGTTTAGAAATATGAGCCAACTGGTAATCTTAGAGACATTATGTTAGAAATGTGAGCCAACTTGTAATCTTAGATACAGTACGTTAGAAATATGATCCAACTTGTAATCTTAGAGACTGTATGTTAGAAATTAAATATGAGCCAAACTATAATATCCGAGACAGTATGTTAGAATTATGAGCCACAAGAAAATCTCAGCCACAAACGGTTAAAGATGGGACCTGGATTGTGTGCTATTCTACCAATGACCAAACTTGGGAGATCGAACTTGGTGATTGTTTCGGCGGACATGTTTGAACTCGTCGACAAACTTTGTGCTGTTCACGTCAGACTTTGTGCTGATCACGCCAGACTTCATGTCTTAAACACCGTATTTCTGAATAAATTATCGAAGTGGCTATTGGTACCCGGGTACCAGGATTGAGAGGTTGGGATTAAAAAACGATTTAAAATCTTAATTCTTCATTTTAACTAAAATAAACTTCTACAAATGGCATCCGAATAGCATGAGTCAAAATGGACCCAGACACGCAGCGCCGCCATTCGCACCCGGGTACCATTAGACTCAATGCTATTCGGGTGTCATTTGTGGTAGTTTATTTTAGTAAAACTGAAGAATTTAGATTATAAACGTATAGCACATTCAATTATCTTTCATTTGATACCTCATTTGGTCTTACAATCTTAACAATAATATTTTAAATCGTTTTTTAATCCCAACCTCTCAATTCTGGTACCCGGGTGCCAATAGGTGCAGCCATAAATTATAATACTTAACGTCATACTGCGCGTCATTTTAATATAAAACCAACGTGACGTCATTTTCTGGAGTCGCGGTGGCATATTTTCCTTCAAGTCGCAGTGAGGCATGTTAATGTTCTTTGTGATATTTGTGCAAACCACTTTAGTACGACACACCATGATGTCAAGTACGACACCCAGTGATGTTGTTAAAATGAAGTCATTAATGATAATATTCATACAATTCACATACGACACAATCATACAGTGCACATACGACACAATCATACAGTGCACATACGACACAATTATACAGTGCACATACGACACAATCATACAGTGACCATATGACACAATCATATAGTGCACATACGGCACAATCATACACTTGCACATACGACACATTCATACACTCCACATAAGATACATTCATACACTTCACATACGACACATTCATACACTCCACATACGACACATTCATACACTCCACATACGACACATTCATACACGCCACATACGACACATTCATTTACTGCACATACGACACATTCCTACACTTCACATACGACACATTCATACACTTCACACACGACACATTCATCCACTTCACATACGACGCAATCATACACTGCACAGACGACACAATCATACACTGCACATACGACACATTCATCCACTTGACATACGACACATTCATCCACTTGACATACGACACAATCATACACTCCACATACGACACATTCATATACTGCACATCCGACACATTTATATACTGCACATCCGACACATTCATACACTTCACATACGACACATTCATACACTTCACATACGCCACAATCATACGCTGCACATCCGACACATTCATACACTTCACACACGACATATTCATCCACTTCACATACGACACAATCATACATTGCACAGAAGACACAATCATACACTGCACATACGACGCCCCGTGCTGTTGTTAACATGAAGTCGTGTTTGGCTGTGAAATTAATTCATGTGGATTGTGTCTGTGTCATCGTCACAATTAGTCCAATTGGTCACGCCGTTGTATTGTGTTATCTTTGACTATAGTTCGTATAGGCTCCTGATGTTTTGTGTGACTCCGTAGTTTGCTGTACGGTACAGCTGGGGGGCGACAGAGACAACATTTCGGTGATCTGTTTGTGACATAGTTGTAATTTTTTATGTACGTTTACACTTCTAGACGGACAAAGACAACATTTCGGTGTTTCTCTTAGATAGTTATTTTTGTGTGTAGTGTACATCCCTCCTAGGCAGATAGAGACACCTGCAGGGCTGCAGGGCAGATAGAGACACCTGTCGGTCAGATAGAGACACCTGCCGGTCAGATAGAGACACCTGCCGGGCAGATAGAGACACCTGCCGGGCAGATAGAGACACCTGCTGGGCAGATAGAGACATCTTCGCGGCAGTACGTTACTTCTGCAATCATTCGTGAGTTTGGAGGTAATTCAAAAACTGTATGCTCCATTTTAATTTCATGTGCATATTGGTTGACATGGGTTGACTACAGCATATTGGTTGACATGGGTTGACTACAGCAAATTGGTTGACATAGGCTGACTACAGCATATTGGTTGACATGGGCTGACTACAGCATATTGGTTGACATGGGCTGACTACAGCATATTGGTTGACATGGGTTGACTACAGCATATTGGTTGACATGGGCTGACTACAGTATATTGGTTGACATGGGTTGACTAAAATGTATAGGACGATATGCGTATTGAGACTGGGTGGAAAATCAAAGAATGATTCTTTACATATTTGCGTCATTGTATTGCACGTAACATCCGGGAATTTAAAAATTACAAGCTTCCTTTGTGATTCTGGTGTCACTTTGAGTTCCTTGGTGATTCTGATGTCCATTTGAATTCCTTGGTGATTCTGGTGTCCATTTGAGTTCCTTGGTGATTCTGGTGTCCATTTGAGTTCCTTGGTGATTCTGGTGTCCATTTGAGTTCCTTGGTGATTCTGGTGTCCATTTGAGTTCCTTGGTGATTCTGGTTTCAATTTGAGTTGCTTGGTGATTCTGGTGTCAATTTGAGTTCCTTGGTGAATCTGGTGTCAATTTGAGTTCCTTGATGATTCTGGTGTCAATTTGAGTTCATTGGTGATTCTGGCGTCAATTTGAGTTCTTTGTGATTCTGGTGTCAAATTGAGTTCCTTGGGGAATCTGGTGTCAATTTGAATTCCTTGGTGATTCTGGTGTCACTTTGAGTTCCTTGTTGATTCTGGTGTCAATTTGAGTTCATTGGTGATTCTGGCGTCAATTTGAGTTGCTTGGTGATTCTGGTGTCAATTTGAGTTCCTTGGTGAGTCTGGTGTCAATTTGAGTTCCTTGGTGATTCTGGTGTCAATTTGAGTTCCTTGGTGGTTCTGGTGTCAATTTGAATTCCTTGGTGATTCTGGTGTCAATTTGAGTTCCTTGGTGATTCTGATGTCAATTTGAGTTGCTTGGTGATTCTGGTGTCAATTTGAGTTCCTTGGTGATTCTGGTGTCAATTTGAGTTCCTTGGTGATTCTGGTGTCAATTTGAGTTCCTTGGTGATTCTGGTGTCAATTTGAGTTGCTTGGTGATTCTGGTGTCAATGTGAGTTCCTTGGTGATTCTGGTGTCAATTTGAGTTCCTTGGTGATTCTGGTGTCAATTTGAGTTCCTTGGTGATTCTGGTGTCAATTTGAGTTCCTTGGTGAGACATGGATGTTTTGGATTCCTTTCTTTGTTTTGATACAGTCCATTATATTGTGGATAATATTTTTTAAAAAAGGGGGGGGGGGGGCTGCACAAGTCGTGTGAACTGAAAAAATCGTGTGCAATATATTTTTAGACCTGACACGAAAGGACAGAACGGTTGAACTGACGTCACTAGATGCCTTCTTCAGCAGACGATACACAACACGAAACAACAGATTCTGTAATTTATAAATAGAATTAAAAAAATTTAACCTTATTTTATCGAAAATGTTCAATAATGTCATTTTAGCCCAGTGTTATTGTTAGAAGCGGAAGTTAAGATGTTCATAACCAAAACGTGCGTCTCACTTTACTCGTAGCGTTAGTTGTAATTTTAAACTACGAAACTAAGAATAGATATAGAGGGAAATTGAGGACCATTGGGAATACAGTATTTGATTGATATCATATGGTGATTTAGTGCCGGTAGTCTGTATTAATATGCTTTCATTCTTCGCTCTTGCTGGCGTATTAGTGCAAGTACAAAGTAGAACTGTGGTGGATTCGTCTGATCGGCCATTGTGTTCGCATTCGTTGAAATGGGAATGAGACCATGGATGGCTCCGCTTTTTTCAATAATCCGAAGATGTTCACTGAACCTGTCAGATAGCCTTCTTCCTGTCTCCACTATATAAGAGGAGTGGCATCTTCGGCCACACATCACGTAAAGCACAGTTCGACTAATACGTGTGCAGTCGTCTTTGGTTATAAGGGTTCCCTTAGGTCAGCCAATGTATTTAGATTCACATTACACAGGGTAAGACCTACCACGGCTAAGGACCCCCTGTAATAAAGGTAAGTTGTTTTAATGAACATTTTATCGAGATATTTGGTCCCCAACATAATTACCCGATCTTTTGGCCCCCAACAGAATTACCTGATCTTTTGGCCCCCACATAATATAAGGATCTTTGACCACACAGTAAATCTTGATTTTCGGTTCCACATTATATCATGATCTTTTGCATCTTTTAACGTGTGCATCTTTTGCCCAAAATAATATCAGGAATTTTGGTTGAAAATTCAATCGATATTTTAGGCCAGTCTTTGGGATCCACGTTATGTACAGAATTTGAGTTTAACAAAATATTTACAACAACTGAAAATGTATATATTGTGAGTATATACTACAATAGTACATACTATTTACAGCAGTTGAACACAATATATACAGCCCATGCTGCTGGTTGCAGGTGTTAATACGTTCATGAAATGACGTTCATGAAATCACGTTCACGAAATGACGTTCATGAAATCACGTTCATGAAATCACGGTCATGAAATGGCGTTCATGAAATGACGTTCATGAAATGACGTTCACGAAATGACGTTCATGAAATGACGTTCACGGAATCACGTATTATTCTGAGTCGAAGACAAGTTCTTTAACTGGCCATTGTTTCAACGATGAGTGTGTAAGGGGCTAAGGCTGCCAATAGGGACGCGGGCTGTGTCATGAGAACAGCAATAGCGCAGGGTGACACCCAGTACACTGTAATAATCGTGTCAACTGCCAATGGGGATTTTCAAACAATGTGACACCCTACTAAAAGCAATTAGATTTTAGATTTTTTTTGAGGGGGGGTGGGGGAATGTTTTTTTTGGGGGTAGGGGAGTGGGGTGGGGGGAATGGGTGTTACCAGGTGTCATTGTTATCCCGGGCTGTGTTCAACTAACGCAAACCGTCGTCGAACTGTTACAAATAGTGTACTATTTCGGATGATAAAGTGGTGACACAAACATCTGACAAAAACATCTTCTACAAACATCTGACAAAAACATCTGCCACAAACATCTGACAAAAACATCTGACAAAAACATCTGACACAAACACCTGACACAAATATCTGACACAAACATCTTACACAAACATCTGACACAAACATCTGACACAAACATCTGACACAAACATCTGACACAAACATCTGACACAAACATCTGACACAAATATCTGACGCAAACACCTGACACAAACAACTGACACAAAGTATGACGCCTGTCTGACACAAAGTATGACGCCTGTCTGACACAAAGTATGACGCCTGTCTGACACAAAGTATGAAGCCCGTCTGACACTGCAGTTTTAATTTCACAAAAGACTACATGGAACCGTCAAAATAAACTGAAGCAGATGATCGTTGACCTAGTGACAACGGAGGTATCCGGTTGTGGGGGGGGGGGGGGGGGGGGGTTGGCACTGTGAGTTACATCATCGTTTCACAACCTGTTGGTCGCGACCCCTTCTGGGTGTCGACCGACCCTAACACAGGGGTCGCCTAAGACCATCGGAAAACACATATTTGGGGGGGGGGGGGGCAGTTACCACTACTTGAGGAATTATATTAAAGGGTCGCAGCATTAGGAAGTTTGATAACCACTGTGCTACATAGATAGTATATGGCATCCTTCCGTCTTCGCGAGACGATGGAGACATGGAGTAGCTATGTAGTCCTACACTTCGACGAGTGGCTCACTAGGCCAATCCTTGAATTAGATCTCGACTGCATTTCTCGCTGGAGAATAATGACTCCTGGTTAGATTTGGCCTTCCTTATTGTAGTTAATAAAGTCATGGATATTTATATTATTATTGTATTATTTGTTTAAAGAATCCTTGAAAATGCAATAAGAGGAATTATTCCAAGCCTGGGACACCCGCCCTCCCCCCCCCCCCACCACCCACAGCCCGATCCGTGTCTGTGACTATAAAGCAGCTGAGACGTAGTGTCCAATCTGAAGATAGGTCAAGCTAAGCTTGTATCATCACTGTATTAGTGTTGAGCCAGTGGTATGTCATCTGTGCTTCATCATCATTGCTGGACTATCGTTGCTGGACTATCATCGCTGTACTATCATTGCTGTACTATCATTGATGTATCATTGCCTGCATCCGTGTCACCCGGCCATTGTCTCAGCTGGCAACATCGTCACCGACCCTGGCCGTTATCTTTTTGGGCTGTGAATTATTCACGGCTGGCTGCCGGCCAGGAGAAACAATAGGAGAGGCTGGGCATTGTGGCCGGGGCTCAGCATTGTGGCGGCTTCTCATTTATAGAGTCCTTAGTTTGGACAATCACGGAGTCGTGACCAAACGCGTGTCCTCAAAACTGTCACGTCGACATACCAGATTTGGACACGGTATCTTTAGCGATGGGTTATCTTTTATTTTAACTGTGGGTTCAACTTGAATGTCATAGTATTGTTTAGCTAGTGTATTTTAACTGTGGGCTCAACTTGAATGTCGTAGTATTGTTTAGCTAGTGTATTTTAACTGTGGGTTCAACTTGAATGTCGTAGTACTGTTTAGCTAGTGTATTTTAACTGTGGGTTCAACTTGAATGTCGTAGTATTATTTAGCTAGTGCATTTTAACTGTGGCTCTGTGTAGGGGAAGCGAGTTAAACGTCCATAAAATAGGACGCAGATGTTCGTGCCGCTGCGATACGGTGCATTACATTTCTATGGCCTTAAATATACAGTGACTATTTTACCTTCCCAACCCATATCAGCTAATTCAAATATAAGTCTGCAAGGTTGTGGTGAAAGTGAACAAAGTGGTGAAAGTGAACAAAGTTGTGAAAGTGCGCAACTAGTCTAAGCTTCTCGCTACTTGCTTACATCAACCTACCCGCTACTCTACTCTACTTGGGGCCTGTGGCTTAGAACCCTAACCTCACACAATCCTCGCTTGTATCGTCCACTTTTATCACGAGAGTTTTGAACTGCTGCTGACCCTCCTGGAGAGTGATTGACATCTTGAGATTTTGTTTGTACCACGTGATTGAAAAGATGGGGTCTGTCCCAGGGTCCATCCTGCTGACCATCGGGATCCGTGGCTATTATTACTCAAGGTTACATTCGGGACAGTCCATAAATGATGTCACGCTCTGTAGAGGAGGGGCGAGGGAACATGACAGTTTATGACACTGAAAAATAAAGTGTGGGTGGGGGGGGGGGGTCTTGAAAGACGTCACACATGTTAATACTTTTTTTATCATTCATATAAAACCTGAAATTGACAGTAATGTTTAACTGTCTATTGTGCTGGATGTGTTCTGACAGAAGATGTCACTTTATCAATTGAATAGTTGAATAGTGAAGTGTGTTATGTCACTTTATCAATTGAATAGTTGAATAGTGAAATGTGTTTTAGAATACATTTCAGTGTTTCGTTCATTTTTCAACAATTGTTTAGTTCCAAAGTGTGACATAATTTTTTAAAATAATTTTTAGCAGATTGGAGGCGGGGGGGGGGGGGGAGCGTCTCCGATTTGAGACAGGGGGAGAAAGGGGTAAAAAATGACCCAAAATAGCGTGACATACTTTGATGGACGGTCCTTTTGGACGCGAGTTGTTTCTGGTCATCTACCTCAACCTGGTCTATTTCCTGTCGTCTTGACTAAGTATGTCCATGGACGAGAGAGTGATGCTGGCGAGCTGAGCAGCTCACCCTCATTTTTTAAACAAATTACAGCTCAGGTCAAGGACGACTTGGCAGTTCAAGGTTGACTTGGCAGGTCAAGGCTGACCTGGCAGGTCAAGGCTGACTTGGTCACCTTCGCGTTCGAAGGACGAAGAACAACCATAAGGATTTCTTCTTCTTCCTCTATATATTAAGGGCCCACGATCAATTTATTGATCATTATGGCTCCTATGAATGTAGATGGGATTTGCAATGTTTCTGTGCCTGATGTTGATGAGGATATTTCACTGGTTACAAGTGCTACACAGCAAGGGTATCTGGAACTGGGGGCTGGAAGGCAGGAGGCAATAGACGCAAATGTGTCAAGTGTTGTCGCCTCAACTTTTCCTTTTGGAAGCTTGTTCCAGTTCATCATTGTCGTTGGCAGGAATGAGCAGTTCCTGTACTGTGCTCTTGCTGTTATGAGCCGGAACTGCCTGTCATGGCCTCGTCGCTGTCTATGGGGGAGAGGGACGAGTTTCTGTTTAATGTTGGAGCAGTGGACTAGTCCATTATTTATCTTGTACATCATGGAGAGCCTGGATAATTGTCGTTCCTCCCGTGGCGACCAGCCCAGTGTTTCCAGCATAGGGGTGTTACTGTAGCGGTTCAGGTCAAAGCGTGCAGCCCGTCGTCGGGCCGCCTCCAACCTCGGCTTTGACCAACGCTGGCTTTTAACATTGGCTCTAAATATGAGAGGACACTGGCCCCATAGTGTCAAGTTGTACAAAGGTGGACCTCACTCTGACAGTTGGGTCAACTCCGATATCTAGGCAGACTCTATGGGGTAACCGGACAGTGTTCAGCGCATTCCGCGGCTAAAGTTTGACCTAATCCCGGTGCTGGACCGATAACTAAACGAAAATATCTCTAGTCACAAAGTACAGCTAAACAAAGTATCTTGTCATAAAGTACAGCTACACAAACAAAAAAATAACTAGTTATAAAGAGCTGCTTTGATCAACAATTCTCAGTACATATACACATATGTTCAACATCAACATTACCATTATGATAGTCAATATTTTTATCATTACAATAATAACATATCACTTTGTTGAACCCAAAATAAATTTATCATTACGTTCTTGTATAAATTTAACATTAACTCTGGGTACTTTATTTGTGGGTTGTTTTTTTTTAAGTTACTGTGAATTTTAAGTATCTAACCGTCATTTCCTTAAATATACATTTGTTTTACTTGAACTTAGCCCAAAACTTTGGCGTCACCTCCTTGCGCAATTTTTGTGTATAAATCCTTCTAGAAGACATGTCAACAGTGCATGTGACTATTGTAAACCTTGTCTCTATGTCTACATATACCGTGATAATGGAAGGTGTCGTGGTGGTGTCACTTAACTTTTGGATTAGTGTGTCACACGTCATCCGGCTGTCGGCGTGCCGATGGTAGCCTCAAGCGCCCTGATCGTGGTCGCGGCGGTAGGAATGGAAGGGGAGGGGGTGTAGCTGATCCCCCCATTATCGATGACTGACAAGTTTGCCCAAGTGGGTAAACACCGGGCGCCCTCACCCCCCACCTAGTGACGCGACTTTGTTCACGTGGAGTTGATAAAAGGTCACACTACCGCGACATTTAGTCGTGCTTTGTTTCCACGTGGCAAAAGCGACAAAATGGGATATAGTCATGGGTAAGGACAGGGGCGTGTACAAGGTGTACACGTGGGAAAGGTGTTGGCGTAGTTCTTCTTGGCAATCCTGTAGCCAATGTCGTCATCAATAAGGCCATCTATTTTTAGAATATTGACGGTTAAAAAAAAAAAATTCCAGTAAATGTGAGGTTCGAATTCATTGATGATTGACAACTAACAGAAATCACGCTATGTTGGCCACTCACTGTCTGTCATATTGAGGACCACATTAATACATCTTTACGCTATGGGGGCCACGTTCATTTTATGTAGACTAACTTTATAGAATTTTACGCTCTGGGTACCAATGTCCTCTCGTATTGAGGACTACCTTTATACAACTTGACGCTATGGGGCCAGTGTCCTCTTGTATTGAGGACCACCTTTGTACAACTTGACGAGTTGGGGCCAGTGCTTCTCGTAATTAGGACCAGCTTTGTACAACTTGGCGCTATGGGGCCAGTGTCCTCTCGTATTGAGGACCACCTTTGTACACCTTTGCGTGACTGGTGTTTGTTTTGTAACGGGCGTTGTTTAGAAGCTTTTGTTTCCTTAATCTCCGTGCCGAAAGTCCTTGTAGCTCCATTAATCCCAGACATCTGAAACCATGTACACTATATGTACATAAATATTTATTGAAATCGCGTTGCACGTAATTTATATTATGGTAATGCAATTTATGAATGTCACTTTGTGCCGAGTCAAGTCTTGGTGTATTGAGTTTATATGGTGGCGCCCCTAAGGACTGATTGCGCCCCCACCCCTCATCGATTTGATGGTCAGCAGTGAAAATATTCCACGTTTTGATATTGCTGTGCCGTGAGTTAAAGTTAAAGCATGATACCCTAAAGTAAATCCGTTATATTGTCTTGCTGCCCTCTCATTGCAGCTAATTCTTATTTCTATTTAATTCTGTTTTCACTATTGTTTGTTCGCCGAAGAAGGCTTTTTGCCGACACTTCAGTTTTTTTTTTGTTGCATCCTTTTTTTTTTATTTTTAGGTTTTCCCATACCTTGTTTCGCTTATTTCGTCTATTTCTGTCTTGTTGCCAGAGGTCATATCATCGCCCCGCTTAAATATATCAAAATTTTGAGGTCGCAGAATGTTGCGGCCCCAGAATGTTGCGGTCCCAGAATGTTGCGGTCCCAGAATGGTGTGGCCCCAGAATGTTGTGGCCCCAGAATGGTGTGGCCCCAGAATGGTGCGGTCCCAGCCAGAATGGTACGGTCCAAAAATGGTGCGGTCCAAGAATGGTGCGGTCCAAGAATGGTGCGGTCCCAGAATGGTGCGGTCCAAGAATGGTGCGGTCCTAGAATGGTGCGCCCCAGAATGTTGCGGCCCCAGAATGTTGCGGTCCTCACCTGTTCCTCCCATATATCTTGTTTACCTTAAAGATTTCACGGCGATATCCGATAATATTTAGACGCATTTAGCAAACACGGCAATAACGACATATCCCCTCTACGCCGATTAACCTAAGCCCGGACCTCTGCCTGGGCAAAAAGCCTGGGCTTAGTGCTATCCATGCAATAGTTTTCACCACGGCCAGATCTGACAGACAACATCGGTGCGTGCGTGTGTGTGTGGGGGTGTGTGTTTGTGTGTGGGTGGGTGGGGGGTACCCCCGCGTCCTAAGTCAAATCTCCACCACTATTTGTTCAGCGGTGTTTGCACGGTCTGACTTAATGCAAGAGTGTGAAAGGCGGCGAATGGCAGCGATAAGTCAAACTAAGGGATTAAAATGTCCCGCCCCCCCCCCCCTTTTTTTTCCCCCGCGAGCATGAGACCAAGATAAGGTTATTTGTGCGATCAAAACTTGAACTAATAAAATCATCATTGGACCGCTAGGTCGACGCCATTATGTGAGAGAGATTATTCTAGTTCTTAATGTAAAGTATTTCAGGGGGGAAGCATCAGGAAGATTTTCTCAATCTAATGACGATTGGGTTTCAATGATGTAAGGGTTTGTATGACGCATCTGTTGAAATAGGTCAACAATTGATAGAGAAATTTAAATTCCGATGCAACCAATATAAAATATAAGAATCTAAGGGCCAGGTGAAATCTAAGGGTAAGGTGAAATCTATTGGTCAGATGAAATCTAAGGGTCGGATGAAATTTGAGGGTCAAATGAAATCTAGGGGTCATGTGAAATTTAAGGGTCAGGTGCAGTCTAAGGTTCAGGTGACATCTAAGTGTCAGGTGTAATCTAAGGACCAGGTGTAATCTAAGGACCAGGTGTAATCTAAAGGTCAGGTTAAGTCTAAGGGTCAGATGTCATCAAATGGTTAGGTGAAATCTGGTTACCGGCCCTTTGGAACAAAGTCTTCATGTTTCCATAAGCCCCAATTAAAGGTCGAATTAAAGGATTTTGAGTATATGTGACTTTAATTTTAACATAGACTTTCATGCACTATGAAAGTTTGGCCAGAGATAATGGGCTCACGTATCAGGGTTCCACCTCCTGAATCCGCCACTGTCTTTCATTTCAATACTCAATACGCTTTCTGCTTATGTGGACTTTTGGACCGTTGTCTTCAGCTGCCAAACTACATGTCACTAGAGTTATTATTTGGCTCCTACTCTAATTGTGTGAAACAAAATTCGGGATGAGAAGGACGCAACAAAATAACGAACGTGTCGGCAAGACGCCTTCTTCGGAAAACAGTACAGCGAAGAGTTTTAAAAATGTATAATTATGAAAATGAAGTCTTAACTGTAACGTTGTATCCCAAGAGGATGTTAGTGAGCGGGAGAATCTGAGGGACCAAGAGGATCTGAGGGACCAAGAGGATGTTAGTGAGCAGGAGAATCTGAGGGACCAAGAGGATGTTAGTGAGCAGGAGAATCTGAGGGACCAAGAGGATGTTAGTGAGCGGGAGAATCTGAGGGACCAAGAGGATCTGAGGGACCAAGAGGATGTTAGTGAGCAGGAGAATCTGAGGGACCAAGAGGATGTTAGTGAGCAGGAGAATCTGAGGGACCAAGAGGATGCTAGTGAGCAGGAGAATCTGAGGGACCAAGAGGATGTTAGTGAGCAGGAGAATCTGAGGGACCAAGAGGATGTTAGTGAGCTGGAGAATCTGAGGGACCAAGAGGATGTTAGTGAGCAGGAGAATCTGAGGGACCAAGAGGATGTTAGTGAGCAGGAGAATCTGAGGGACCAAGAGAATGTTAGTGAGCAGGAGAATCTGAGGGACCAAGAGGATGTTAGTGAGCAGGAGAATCTGAGGGACCAAGAGGATGTTAGTGAGCAGGAGAATCTGAGGGACCAAGAGGATGTTAGTGAGCAGGAGAATCTGAGGGACCAAGAGGATTTGAGAGAGCAAGAGAATCAAAGAGAGGAGTAGAATCTGAGTGAGCAAGAGAATCCGAGAGAGCAGTAGAATCTGAGTTAGCAGAAGAATCTGAGTGAGCAAGAGAATCCGAGAGAGCAGTAGAATCTGAGTTAGCAGTAGAATCTGAGTTAGCAGGAGAATCTGAGTGAGCAAGAGAATCTGAGTGACCGAGAAGATCTGAGTGAGAGGATATGAGTGAGCGAATATCATAACCCCTGGTTGAACCCACTAACGCTAACTAAACAATGACCCCGTAAGGTGGGGTTGGGGGGGGGGGGCATTGTAAGTAGAAAGATTCATCGTTGACTCGTCGGACTTCTCTCCGATCAGATTTACACCCGGCGACCACAAACCCCGGCATATTTCAGTCCCAGCTTATCTGGGGGTGACCGTCCTACAGGGCGGTCATACAGGGCGGTCATGTTCAGGCACTTGAGAGTTTTTGTCAACACACAAGGGCAAACACACTCGAAAACTGACAGGCTGTTCTGTCATGCCACTTGCTTGAAGGCTGGCGGATAGACCGATGGAAAGAGTAATTGGGTGGGGGGTTGTGGGTGGGTGAGGGTGGGGCGTTGTGGGTGGGTGAGGGTGTTTTTAAAGAGGGAAATGTTGAGTGGAGGGTGCGGAGTGGAGTGGGGCGGGGATAGACAACTTTTCTCATTGTTGACTATATGGGTAGAGGAAGAAATGGCGTGTCAGTGAGTGTAGGGGAAGAAATAGGGTGTCGGTGAGTGTAGGGGAAGAAATGGCATGTCAGTGAGTGTAAGGGAAGAAATGGCGTGTCATTGAGTGTAGGGGAAGAAATGGCGTGTCATTGAGTGTAGGGGAAGAAATGGCGTGTCATTGAGTGTAGGGGAAGAAATGGCGTGTCATTGAGTGTAGGGGAAGAAATGGCGTGTCAGTGAGTGTAGTGGAAGAAATGGCGTGTCATTGAGTGTAGGGGAAGAAATGGCGTGTCATTGAGTGTAGTGGAAGAAATGGCGTGTCAGTGAGTGTAAGGGAAGAAATGGCGTGTCATTGAGTGTAGGGGAAATATGGCGTGTCAGTGAGTGTAGTGGAAGAAATGGCGTGTCAGTGAGTGTAGGGGAAGAAATGGCGTGTCAGTGAGTGTAGGGGAAGAAATGGCGTGTCAGTGAGTGTAGGGGAAGAAATGGCGTGTCAGTGAGTGTAGGGGAAGAAATGGCGTGTCATTGAGTGTAAGGAAAGAAATGGCGTGACATTGAGTGTAAGGGAAGAAATAAAGGAAAGGTCAATGAAGAATGGAAGGGAAGGGTCAGGAGAAGAAATGAAGTAACAGATCGGGGAAGAAATCGATCGACAAGTCAGGGGAAGAAATTAGGTGACAAAAAACATATTTTCCCCCAAACTTTGAAGTGGGTCCAAACAAAGAAGTGGGCCAATGGGGCTTACGTTGTAAGATGCCAAAAGTTACAAATTTCATGTTCCCTATTGACATGAATCATCATTACTCTGGTTATTGTCACACTGACAGGCAACACAGAAAACCGGAGAACAGAAATAAGCCAAATATCACGACGGAATACAGAAGGAACAGAAACCACATCAAGGACACATCAAGGACACTCACTATATAATACCACATCAAGGAAACTTACTATATGATACCACATCAAGGACTCACTATATAATACCACATCAAGGACACTCACTATATGATACCCTATCAAGGACACTCACTATATGATACCACACCAAGGACACTCACTATATCATACCACACAAAGGACACACCAAGGACACTCACTATATGATACACACCAAGGACACTCACTATATGATACCACACCAAGGACACTCACTATATGATACCACATCAAGGACACTCACTATATGATACCACACCAAGGACACTCACTATATGAAACCACAATAAGGACACTCACTATATGATACCCGCCAAGGACACACCAAGGACACTCACTATATAATACCCATCAAGGACACTCACTATATGATACCACACCAAGAACACTTAGTATATGATACCACACCAAGGACACACACTATATGATACCACACCAAAGAAACTCACTATATGATACACACAAAGGACACTCACTATATCATACCACACCAAGAACACTCACTATATGATACCACACCAAGGACACTCACTATATGATACCACACAAAGGACACACCAAGGACACTCACTATATGATACACACCAAGGACACTCACTATATGATACCACATCAAGGACACTCACTATATGATACCACACCAAGGACTCTCACTATATGATACACACCAAGGACACTCACTATATAATACCACACCAAGGACACTCATTATATGATACCACACCAAGGACACTCACTATATGATACCCCGCCAAGGACACACCAAGGAAACTCACTATATGATACCACACCAAGGACACTCACTATATGATACCACACCAAGGACACTCAGTATATGATACCACACCAAGGACACACACTATATGATACTACACCAAGGAAACTCACTATATGATACACACCAAGGACACTTACTATATGATACCACACCAAGGACACTCACTATATGATACCACACCAAGGACACTCACTATATGATACCACACCAAGGAAACTCACTATATGATACACACCAAGGACACTCACTATATGATACCACACCAAGGACACTCACTATATGATACCACACCAAGGAAACTCACTATATGATACCACACCAAGGACACTCACTATATGATACCACACCAAGGACACTCACTATATGATACCACATCAAGGACACTCACTATATGATACCACACCAAGGACACTCACTATATGATACCCCATCAAGGACACACCAAGGACACTCACTATATCTTAACTATTAGGTAAAGCTGTAGCGTCACGTGGGTATGCACCCACTTCAACCAATGTACTCAAATGTACTGTAAAGTACTCTGCTGGTACCTACAGCGATGCTCAACTTTTTCTTTATCGACCTTTTGTTTGACCCCTTTTGACTTTTTCTTAATTTTCCTTAACCCCTTTGACATTTGGGTAATCAATTTTAAACAACATTGTTATTTGTGTAATATCCATAGAACCATTGACTTTAAAAAAATACATAATAATAATAATAATAAAGAGAGAGATAGAGAGAAAGATAAAGAGAGAGATATATTTTGGGTATTTAGAATATATATAGATCCTTCAGTGGCTACCATTTTGAAATTGAATGTATAAAGATACAAGAAACAGAAGGCAGCTTCATTCAAGGAACTTTTGAAGTGTGACAACCTCCACTAGGCAGAAGACACTAAGACTTGGTAGGCAGAAGACACATGGTAGGCAGAAGACACTTGGTAGACAGAAGACACTTGGTAGGCAGAAGACACCTGGTAGGCAGAAGACACTTTGTCTAATCTCTGGCGTCTAACATGTCTCAGTTTTGTGGAGTCTAAGCCTGTCTACATTTGTATGTCTAATGTCTTACCATTGGGACATAATGCTAACGCCTTGGATAGAGTTCGACCAGCCGACCCAAGAGAAAGTGGTCGGGATGTGAACATTCATTGTTTGTTTTTTTTTGGAAACGGTTGGGTTGGGGGGGGGGGGGCGTTCGATGTAGAAAGCTGTTGGTACAAATGCTGTCCGATGTGTCCTTAATTGGTATCCTGATGGGCTAAAATGGCCGCCTGAGACACGTTGGTCAAATCTAAGACGGCACCAACGAAGATCGTTACTGTTAGAAAAACACATGCATTTTCTTTATGGTTCGCATTACCCATCTCATATATGATGCGTAGCTTCCTCACAACACGGAATATTTACCCCGCAACAGTGGCGTAGGAATGTAGGGGGTTCGGAGGGCGTGGTTCACCCCTGGCGGCACTTTTTTGTGCTCATATAAAGGGGCGGCATTTTCGCCCAAATGCATTTTTTTTATTTCCATGTGTACGGCTCTATTAAGGGGGGGGGGCCTCTCCATCTAGGGGTGCCGCTTTATCTATGAGTGCCGCTCCACTCAGGGTGCCGCTGCATCAAAGGGCGCCGCTACGACAATAGGAGCCGCTCCATCTTGGGATGCCACTACAACTAGGGGAGCCGCCCCATTTAGGGGTGCCACTCCACCTGCGGGTGCGACTCCACCTAGGGGTGCCGCTCTATGTAGCAGTGTCGCTTCTTCTTGGGGAAAGACATAATAAAATGAAAAATCTGAACGTTGAGTATGTTGTATGTTCCCGTGATAACTTCCGGCAGGAAGTTACATATAACAGGTATGTTGTCGTGAATTCCGTTACAAACAAAACAAACACACAAAAAAGTCTTAAGTTATCGTTTAATTTATTTATTTTAAGTCGAGTGTAATTAATTTTTTTGTGGGTTTTTTTCTTTGACTGTCTCAAGAACGAGGTGTCAAGAGCAGGTTTTTTTTTTTAAAAAAGGAGTCTAAAAATTGCATCGTTAAATTGAAAAGATTACCGTGTCAGCGAGTCAGGTCATCGTGTTTCATGTCAGGTCTATTTACTGAATGTCATGCCAAGTCCTGGACGAGGCTGATACTGCGGGGAGTGGGTGGGGGGAGGGGGGTCGGCAGTGATGAGGGTGGGGCGGTCTGAAACTGCTGGGTGGGGCTGACTGACACTGCTGGGTGGGGCTGAGTGACACTGTTGGGTGGGGCTGACTGGCACTGCTGGGTGGGGAGGACTGACACTGCTGGGTGGAGCTGACTGGCACTGCTGGGTGGGGAGGACTGACACTGCTGGGTGGGGCTGACTAGCACTGCTGGGTGGGGAGGACTGACACTGTTGGGTGGGGCTGACTGGCACTGCTGGGTGGGGAGGACTGACACTGCTGGGTGGAGCTGACTGGCACTGCTGGGTGGGGAGGACTGACACTGTTGGGTGGGGCTGACTGGCACTGCTGGGTGGGGAGGACTGACACTGTTGGGTGGGGCTGACTGGCACTGCTGGGTGGGGAGGACTGGCACTGCTGGGTGGGGAGGACTGACACTGCTGGGTGGGGAGGACTGACACTGCTGGGTGGGGCTGATTGACCACTCTTGGTGGGGCTGACTGACACTGCTGGGTGGGGAGGACTGGGACTGCTGGGGTGGGGCGGACCTTGGCAGGGCCCCCATGACAGCGCCCCCTTGGCTTTGAGCTTCTTTGGGTCCCTCGAACATGTCAAATTACGACACATTGTCGTGGCTAAAGTTTGAATGGGTCATTGTTGGGCCCTTATAAGTCTTGGTGGGCCCCTATAAGTTTTGGTGGGCCCCTATAAGTCTTCAGCCTAGTCAGCCTTTTGTGTAAAACGACCCTGTCGACATTACTTTGACATTTACGCCAGCAGACTTTGTATTTAATATACACCTGCATGGTTATGCACCCATTCACAGAAATAGAATGTCGACCCTTGGTGGCTGCCATAATACTCTGTCTTAGTCGAGACCCTTCGAGCCTCTTTGGCAATGTTGTCTCTGTGCGATATAACACTGTCACATTATATGCACACTATGTGCACACTTTGTGCACTAAGAGTCATGCACACTGAACGCTAGAGGCAACACGTCATGAAATAATATGGATCATATCTATTCTTGGTGTCGGCCAAAAGATCTGCCTGGTTGAAATTATGTCCTCACATAATCGCGATCTAACTAAGCTCGGGTCGCACTATCACTCACTAACTCTCTTCTTAACTCTCTCACTAACTCTCTTCTTAACTCTCTCACTAACACTCTTCTTAACTCTCTCCTTAACTCTCTCACTAACTCTCTTCTGAACTCTCTTCTTAACTCTCTCACTAACTCTCTTCTTAACTATCTCCTTAACTCTCTCACTAACTCTCTTCTGAACTCTCTTCTTAACTCTCTCACTAACTCTCTTCTGAACTCTCTTCTTAACTCTCTTCTTAACTCTCTCACTAACTCTCTTCTTAACTCTCTCTTTAACTCTCTCACTAACTCTCTTCTTAACTCTCTTCTTAACTCTCTCACTAACTCTCTTCTTAACTCTCTTCTTAACTCTCTCACTAACTCTCTTCTTAACTCTCTTCTTAACTCTCTCCTTAACTCTCTCACTAACTCTCTTCTTAACTCTCTCACTAACTCTCTTCTTAACTCTCTCCTTAACTCTCTCACTAACTCTCTTCTTAACTCTCTCCTTAACTCTCTCACTAACTCTCTTCTGAACTCTCTTCTGAACTCTCTTCTTAACTCTCTCACTAACTCTCTTCTTAACTCTCTCCTTAACTCTCTCACTAACTCTCTTCTGAACTCTCTTCTTAACTCTCTCACTAACTCTCTTCTTAAATCTCTTCTTAACTCTCTCACTAACTCTCTTCTTAACTCTCTCTTTAACTCTCTCACTAACTCTCTTCTTAACTCTCTTCTTAACTCTCTCCTTAACTCTCTCACTAACTCTCTTCTTAACTCTCTCACTAACTCTCTTCTTAACTCTCTCCTTAACTCTCTCACTAACTATCTTCTTAATTCTCTTCTGAACTCTCTTCTTAACTCTCTCACTAACTCTCTTCTTAACTCTCTCCTTAACTCTCTCACTAACTCTCTTCTGAACTCTCTTCTTAACTCTCTCACTAACTCTCTTCTTAAATCTCTTCTTAACTCTCTTTTTAACTCTCTTCTTAACTCTCTCACTAACTCTCTTCTGAACTCTCTTTTTAACTCTCTCACTAACTCTCTTCTTAACTCTCTCCTTAACTCTCTCACTAACTCTCTTCTGAACTCTCTTCTTACCTCTCTCATTAACTCTCTTCTTAACTCTCTTCTTAACTCTATTCTTAACTCTCTTCTTAACTCTCTCCTTAACTCTCTCACTAACTCTCTTTTGAACTCTCTTCTGAACTCTCTTCTGAACTCTCTTCTGAACTCTCTCACTAACTCTCTTCTGAACTCTCTTCTTAACTCTCTCACTAACTCTCTTCTGAACTCTCTTCTTAACTCTCTCCTTAACTCTCTCACGAACTCTCTTCTGAACTCTCTTCTTAACTCTCTCACTAACTCTCTTCTTAACTCTCTCTTTAACTCTCTCACTAACTCTCTTCTTAACTCTCTTCTTAACTCTCTCACTAACTCTCTTCTTAACTCTCTTCTTAACTCTCTCACTAACTCTCTTCTTAACTCTCTTCTTAACTCTCTCCTTAACTCTCTCACTAACTCTCTTCTTAACTCTCTCACTAACTCTCTTCTAAACTCTCTCCTTAACTCTCTCACTAACTATCTTCTTAACTCTCTTCTGAACTCTCTTCTTAACTCTCTCACTAACTCTCTTCTTAACTCTCTCCTTAATTCTCTCACTAACTCTCTTCTGAACTCTCTTCTTAACTCTCTCACTAACTCTCTTCTGAACTCTCTTCTTAACTCTCTCCTTAACTCTCTCACGAACTCTCTTCTGAACTCTCTTCTTAACTCTCTCACTAACTCTCTTCTTAACTCTCTCTTTAACTCTCTCACTAACTCTCTTCTTAACTCTTTTCTTAACTCTCTAACTAACTCTCTTCTTAACTCTCTTCTCAACTCTCTCACTAACTCTCTTCTTAACTCTCTTCTTAACTCTCTCCTTAACTCTCTCACTAACTCTCTTCTTAACTCTCTCACTAACTCTCTTCTTAACTCTCTCCTTAACTCTCTCACTAACTATCTTCTTAACTCTCTTCTGAACTCTCTTCTTAACTCTCTCACTAACTCTCTTCTTAACTCTCTCCTTAACTCTCTCACTAACTCTCTTTTGAACTCTCTTCTGAACTCTCTTCTGAACTCTCTCACTAACTCTCTTCTGAACTCTCTTCTTAACTCTCTCACTAACTCTCTTCTGAACTCTCTTCTGAACTCTCTCACTAACTCTCTTCTTAACTCTCTTCTTAACTCTCTTCTTAACTCTCTTCTTAACTCTCTTTTTAACTCTCTTCTTAACTCTCTTCTTAACTCTCTCACTAACTCTCTTCTGAACTCTCTTCTTAACTCTCTCACTAACTCTCTTCTTAACTATCTTCTTAACTCTCTCCTTAACTCTCTCACTAATTCTCTTGCTAACGCTCTCACTACTTCTCTTCTTAAGGCTCTCACTAACTCTCTTCCTAACGCTCTCACTAACTCTCTTCTTAACGCTCTCACTAACTCTCTTCCTAACGCTCTCACTAACTCTCTTCCTAACGCTCTCACTAATTCTCTTCCTAACGCTCTCACTAACTCTCTTCTTAACGCTCTCACTAACTCTCTTCTTAACGCTCTCACTAACTCTCTTCTTAACGCTCTCACTAATTCTCTTCTTAACGCTCTCACTAACTCTCTTCTTAACGCTCTCACTAACTCACTTCTTAACGCTCTCACTAACTCTCTTCCTAACGCTCTCACTAATTCTCTTCTTAACGCTCTCACTAACTCTCTTCTTAACGCTCTCACTAACTCTCTTCTTAACGCTCTCACTAACTCTCTTCTTAACTCTCTAACTAACTCTCTTCTTAACGCTCTCACTAACTCTCTTCTTAACGCTCTCACTAACTCTCTTCTTAACGCTCTCACTAACTCTCTTCTTAACGCTCTCACTAACTCTCTTCTTAACGCTCTCACTAACTCTCTTCTTAACTCTGTAACTAACTCTCTTCTTAACGCTCTCACTAACTCTCTTCTTAACGCTCTCACTAACTCTCTTCTTAACGCTCTCACTAACTCTCTTCCTAACGCTCTCACTAACTCTCTTCCTAACGCTCTCACTAATTCTCTTCCTAACGCTCTCACTAACTCTCTTCTTAACGCTCTCACTAACTCTCTTCTTAACGCTCTCACTAACTCTCTTCTTAACACTCTCACTAACTCTCTTCCTAACGCTCTCACTAATTCTCTTCCTAACGCTCTCACTAACTCTCTTCTTAACGCTCTCACTAACTCTCTTCTTAACGCTCTCACTAACTCTCTTCTTAACGCTCTTACTAACTCTCTTCTTAACGCTCTCACTAACTCTCTTCTTAACACTCTCACTAACTCTCTTCTTAACACTCTCACTAACTCTCTTCTTAACGCTCTCACTAACTCTCTTCTTAACGCTCTCACTAACTCTCTTCTTAACTCTCTAACTAACTCTCTTCTTAACGCTCTCACTAACTCTCTTCTTAACTCTCTAACTAACTCTCTTTTTAACGCTCTCACTAACTCTCTTCTTAACGCTCTCACTAACTCTCTTCTTAACGCTCTCACTAACTCTCTTCTTAACGCTCTCACTAACTCTCTTCTTAACTCTGTAACTAACTCTCTTCTTAACGCTCTCACTAACTCTCTTCTTAACGCTCTCACTAACTCTCTTCTTAACGCTCTCACTAACTCTCTTCCTAACGCTCTCACTAACTCTCTTCCTAACGCTCTCACTAATTCTCTTCCTAACGCTCTCACTAACTCTCTTCTTAACGCTCTCACTAACTCTCTTCTTAACGCTCTCACTAACTCTCTTCTTAACACTCTCACTAACTCTCTTCCTAACGCTCTCACTAATTCTCTTCCTAACGCTCTCACTAACTCTCTTCTTAACGCTCTCACTAACTCTCTTCTTAATGCTCTCACTAACTCTCTTCTTAACGCTCTTACTAACTCTCTTCTTAACGCTCTCACTAACTCTCTTCTTAACACTCTCACTAACTCTCTTCTTAACACTCTCACTAACTCTCTTCTTAACGCTCTCACTAACTCTCTTCTTAACGCTCTCACTAACTCTCTTCTTAACTCTCTAACTAACTCTCTTCTTAACGCTCTCACTAACTCTCTTCTTAACTCTCTAACTAACTCTCTTCTTAACGCTCTTACTAACTCTCTTCTTAACGCTCTCACTAACTCTCTTCTTAACACTCTCACTAACTCTCTTCTTAACACTCTCACTAACTCTCTTCTTAACACTCTCACTAACTCTCTTCTTAACGCTCTCACTAACTCTCTTCTTAACGCTCTCACTAACTCTCTTCTTAACTCTCTAACTAACTCTCTTCTTAACGCTCTCACTAACTCTCTTCTTAACTCTCTAACTAACTCTCTTTTTAACGCTCTCACTAACTCTCTTCTTAACGCTCTCATTAACTCTCTTCTTAACTCTCTAACTAACTCTCTTCTTAACGCTCTCACTAACTCTCTTCTTAACTCTCTAACTAACTCTCTTTTTAACGCTCTCACTAACTCTCTTCTTAACGCTCTCACTAACTCTCTTCTTAACTCTCTCACTAACTCTCTTCTTAACGCTCTCACTAACTCTCTTCTTAACACTCTCACTAACTCTCTTCTTAACGCTCTCACTAACTCTCTTCTTAACTCTCTAACTAACTCTCTTCTTAACGCTCTCACTAACTCTCTTCTTAACGCTCTCACTAACTCTCTTCTTAACTCTCTAACTAACTCTCTTCTTAACGCTCTCACTAACTCTCTTCTTAACGCTCTCACTAACTCTCTTCTTAACTCTCTAACTAACTCTCTTCTTAACGCTCTCACTAACTCTCTTCTTAACGCTCTCACTAACTCTCTTCTTAACGCTCTCACTAACTCTCTTCTTAACGCTCTCACTAACTCTCTTCTTAACGCTCTCACTAACTCTCTTCTTAACGCTCTTACTAACTCTCTTCTTAACGCTCTAACTAACTCTCTTCTTAACGCTCTGACTAACTCTCTTCTTAACGCTCTCACTAACTCTCTTCCTAACGCTCTCACTAACTCTCTTCTTAACGCTCTCACTAACTCTCTTCTTAACGCTCTCACTAACTCTCTTCTTAACGCTCTCACTAACTCTCTTCTTAACGATCTCACTAACTCTCTTCCTAACGCTCTCACTAACTCTCTTCTTAACGCTCTCACTAACTCTCTTCTTAACGTTCTCACTAACTCTCTTCTTAACGCTCTCACTAACTCTCTTCTTAACGCTCTCACTAACTCTCTTCTTAACGCTCTCACTAACTCTCTTCCTAACGATCTCACTAACTCTCTTCTTAACGCTCTCACTAACTCTCTTCGTAACGCTCTCACTAACTCTCTTCCTAACGATCTCACTAACTCTCTTCCTAATGCTCTCACTAACTCTCTTCTTAACGCTCTCACTAACTCTCTTCTTAACGCTCTCACTAACTCTCTTCTTAACTCTCTAACTAATTCTCTTCTTAACGCTCTCACTAACTCTCTTCTTAACGCTCTCACTAACTCTCTTCTTAACTCTCTAACTAACTCTCTTCTTAACGCTCTCACTAACTCTCTTCTTAACGCTCTCACTAACTATCTTCTTAACGCTCTCACTAACTCTCTTCTTAACGCTCTCACTAACTCTCTTCTTAACGCTCTCACTAACTCTCTTCTTAACGCTCTCACTAACTCTTTTCTTAACGCTCTCACTAACTCTCTTCTTAATGCTCTCACTAACTCTCTTTTTAACGCTCTCACTAACTCTCTTCTTAACGCTCTCACTAACTCTCTTCTTAACACTCTCACTAACTCTCTTCTTAACGCTCTCACTAACTCTCTTCCTAACGCTCTCACTAACTCTCTTCTTAACTCTCTCCTTAACTCTCTCACTAACTCTCTTCTTAACGCTCTCACTAACTCTCTTCTTAACTCTCTCCTTAACTCTCTCACTAACTCTCTTCTTAACTCTCTCACAAACTCTCTTCTTAACGCTCTCACTAACTCTCCTTAACTCTCTAGCTCACGCCTTATGTACACAAACGTGTTTATTGTGATTTTCCTGCCATCTGATGACAATTTAGCCACACTACTTCAACTCGTGACGCAACTGATGGACCAAAAGGTTCACCTTGACACCAGTGATTCTCTCACCCTTCACAAGGGAATTAGTTTTGCTATCTAATTTCAAGGAAAGAAAACTATGCTTATATCGATTGATTGTTGGGGATGCCGTGATTGTTGGTGATGCGGTGATTGTTGGTGATGCTGTGATTGTTGGTGATGCTGTGATTGCTGGTGATGCCGTGATTGCTGGTGATGCCGTGATTGTTGGGGGTGCGATGATTGTTGGTGATGCGATGATTTTTGGTGATGCGGTGATTGCTGGTCATGCGATCAATGGGACTTAAAATCGTTGTTTTGTTTTTAGATATAATCAGTAATGGCCTTGTGACTTCTAGTCGACACCTGCGAATTCGGCACCAGGGGGTGTGTAAGGGGTAAGTGTGTATGCATGTTCATTGAGTGTTTTGTGATTGCCGTTTCTAGCTCCCGAAAAACTGGCTTTAACTTGTCACTCCTTATTCTGTTATATTGTTTGGCAGCAGAAAAATTGTGAGGCGTTTTGCCTGTACATTGTACACTCGTTTTTTGTTTTGTTTTTTTTAGAAGCATGCCCCGTAGGCGTAAAACAATCTGATTCTGTGGTATTTTGTATAATCGATATGGTTCTTCATATGTGTTCATGGTGTCCGAAAGCCAAGTGTGTACAAGAATGTACAACAGATTGGGCGGCAGACAACTCTAACGGACCTTGCGCATTATAATATAAAGGGAGCGAAGAACTAACGAGTAATGAAAACTAAGACATTAACTAAAGCAGGTGTATTATAATTCCCTGTGTTGACTGTGCCTGTGTGCCCCTTGCTACTGGGGTAGTCAATTGGGGACATTCGTAAGGCAGACTTGTCAAGAACTCAAGGATATGGTCCGCTTGAGCCAGAAGAGCTGTACTTGAGTTTATTGCCACCTTGTAGCGCAATCTGGGTGTACTGTGTACTTTGGTGGACTCGTGAATTAAGATCTAAATTCTTTCTTATCCACGGTGGATTGCTGGTTGGATTTTCCGTTGGATTACATGTGGATTTCTTCAGCGGCGGATTGTGATTATGGATGGATGTGTCAAACTGTGTTTGCGTAACATGATCCTCCGTAACATGATCCTCCGTAACATGAGATTCGTCAGATGATATTCAATGGTTTATTCGTTAGTAACTGTGGCTGTCGTAAGTGGATGCCACATTAGCTTGTAGCAGATATATGTGTAAGTATATGTAAGTGTTGTGTGTATGTCATGTTTATGTGATGCAAGAAGCTTGGCTAGGCCATAAATATTTCTAACCATATGCGAGTTCGATACATGGACAAAGTCGCGGACAGTAAGACTGCACAATGTAACAATCTAATAACTAGAATGTGTAAGTGTAACATCAAGACTACATAATGTAACAATCTGATACCTGGACTATGTAAGCATAGCGATATAAAGACACGTCAAGTATCACCAAATTTAAACTTTGGGACAAAATAAAATTTATGCAATGTAATTATAATAATACAATAATATAAGGGTACTAAAAATTTCAATATTGTAGGCGTTTCAGTAGCCGTATTGAGAAAATGTAACAATAGCCATATTGAGAGAATGTAACAATAGCCATATTGAGAGAATGTAACAATAGCCATATTGAGAGAATGTAGCAATAGCCATATTGAGAGAATGTAACAATAGCCATATTGAGAGAATGTAACAATAGCCATATTGAGAGAATGTAACAATAGCCATATTGAGAGAATGTAACAATAGCCATATTGAGAGAATGTAACAATAGCCATATTGAGAGAATGTAACAATAGCCATATTGAGAGAATGTAACAATAGCCATATTGAGAGAATGTAACAATAGCCATATTGAGAGAATGTAACAATAGCCATATTGAGAGAATGTAACAATAGCCATATTGAGAGAATGTAACAATAGCCATATTGAGAGAATGTAACAATAGCCATATTGAGAGAATGTACCAAAAGCCCTATTGAGAGAATGTACCAAAAGCCCTATTGAAAGAATGTACCAAAAGCCCTATTGAGATAATGTACCAAAAGCCCTATTGAAAGAATGTACCAAAAGCCCTATTGAGATAATGTACCAAAAGCCCTATTGAAAGAATGTACCAAAAGCCCTATTGAGATAATGTACCAAAAGCCCTATTGAGAGAATGTTACAATAACCAGATATAGCCACTGTAATAATAACCAGATTTAGCCACCGTAGCAATCGTCAGATTTGGTTACTGTAGCTGTAGCCACATTTAGCCGCTGTAGCATTTACCAGATTTTGCCACAGGAACAATGGCCGGATTTAGTCATTGTAACAATAGACCATGTCACAAACACACCATTTATGATTTTACAAGCGTCATTTCACACGTCACAGACTCGAGAGCCGTAGAGAAATACTTGATACCGCGGCTACGTCTCCAGACAAAATACAACCGCTTTTTTATTGGGGGGGGGGGGGGGCGGTGGATACAACGTGCCTGCCTGCGGGGGTGGATAGGGGAGCAGGGGGGAGCGGGGCGTCGTATACACGTTTAATCAGCTTGCACCGAATGTTTAAAGTCGGTCTAATGTACTTTTGTACACAATAAGCTAAACATTTGAATTACATTACATTATGAGAAAGCATGTTATACGTGTATTATCTGTAGTACATGCCATGTTATACGTATACCAACTCTATCCGATGTTATCCGCTGTTATAGTCTATTATTTATTATGTATATTACATTTCTGGTGTGGCTAGTGGACTGATTCCAATTTACTGCTTCCTAATTTACTGCTTCCTAATCAGCGAATTTGGATTTGAGATTATATTACAAATAATTCTAAATGTTTGAAAGAAAGTAAGGTTCAATAATGAGTTCAAAAGCGCAAAATAATTTTTTTTTAATTTCGGAAAATGAAATCATTTTAATTAAAGTGTGGTAAAAAAATATTCGGTTTAAAAGTGATTGGGAAATGGGAAAAGTGATATAATTCATGGGCGTGACATAAAAAGTATGCAGTGACGTGTCGTGGGGGGAAGGGGTGTAGCAAAAATTGGGATTCTTAAATGTGCGTTACTTGAGTTCATGTTTTGTCATGTAACTTTAGTAGATGGAAAGTTCACGCATTGCTGCCGCTAGTGTTTCTCACCTTTAACCTGTCAGAGGTTCCCTTCTCTCGCCTGTCAGAGTTTCCCTTCTCTCACCTGTCAGAGTTTCCCTTCTCTCACCTGTCAGAGTTTCCTTTCTCTCACCTGTCAGAGTTTCCCTTTACTCACCTGTCAGAGTTTCCCTTTACTCACCTGTCAGAGTTTCCTTTCTCTCACCTGTCAGAGTTTCCCTTTACTCACCTGTCAGAGTTTCCCTTCTCTCACCTGTGTTACAGAGGTTCCTTCGGAAGAGTGCATGCTCCACAAACTTAGAACCCTTGCATTATTGGTACCAATAAATCTTTAATGAGGCATGACTGTGTAGTAGTAATCGCTTTAGAAAGATATTAACTGGAGTCGAGCCGGAGTCGAACCGAAGTCAAATCGCTCTAAACAAAATTTGGTGTCGGAATTAAGTAGTCCAAATATGTTTATAGTGTGTCATAGTGTGTCACGGAAATTTGAGACTGTTTACTTTTGTTATTCCGCAGATTTGGAGACTTATCTCTATCCGCCGTTTAAAGCTTTGGATATTTACGTTTATGGATTACTGTGGATTAAGTCGCATGGATGTCGTGGATTAAAATCGTGATGAAAACTTATTTTATAAAGTGTTAAGAGAACACCTGCTATTTTGGAAATTGCAAATTGAATATTGAACATGAAAGAGTCCTTTTGAGAGGAGACAGTACAAGACACAAACAGAGACACGGCAGGAAGATGTCTGCGGAGTAACGACCACAGGTAAGACACTTAGTCATTCTACGTTTGAGTTGTAGCGAGTAAATTCTTGTTTCAGTAACCAACTAGCCGTGACAGTCAACATTAACAACTGGATATCATACAGAAAACTGATGAGATTTTTTCGGGCAGGGCCACTGGCAGCCAGCTCCTGGTCCATCACCTTCTGAAGCCAGATGTGACCAGGTCCATCAACGACTGAAGCCATATGTCTCCAGGTCCATCACCTACAGTAGCCAGATGTGACCAGGTCCATCACCTACTGAAGCCAGATGTGACCATGTCCATATGTCTCTCCGTAGTGGTTGATCGTTTTATCACTGAACAAAAGCCTGCTTACATGGGACTGCTTACAGCAGACTGCTTACATCAGACTGCTTACATCAGATTGCTTACATATGCGATGACCGAAAAAAAAAAGAAATGTCAGCCTCCTTTAACTAGTAACAAAGAAACAGTTTTATGACGTACAATCCTGTTGTCTTCTCACATATTCTTCCGAGAAACCCCACATCCTTTTCCTGAGATAGATTCCCCAAATAAGGCCAAAGTCCTACCCATCCCTAGGTAGGACCAGTGCTCCAAGTACTACCCGTCGCTAGGACCAGTAGCCACAAATCCTAACCATCCCTAGGAGCAGTACTCCAAGTCCTACCCCAGACCTGTTTACTCTTACGGTTTTGGGGTACAATGTATGATTTTGGGGTGTATACATTATATATACTGTAAGTTTATTTTCTTGCTATTAAGATAATGTATTGAATGATTTTGTGATGATATTTTACGATTTTAAGAGTTTGAGGGTAAACAAGTCTGATACCCGTCACTAAGGATCAGTAGCCCAAGTCCTACCCGTCGCTAGGACCAGTAGTCACACGTCCTACCCATCCCTAGGACCAGTACTCCAAGTCCTACCCGTTGCTGAGACTGGTAGCCAAAGTCCTACTCGTTCCAGCAAGACTCGATGCCACCTCACATTGCTTTTAACCACCGCAGCATGACTTTAACTGTACGACCATTTAACCACCACGGCATGACTTTAACTGTACGACCATTTAACCACCACAGCATGACTTTAACTGTACGACCATTTAACCACCACGGCATGACTTTAACTCTACGACCATTTAACCACAACAGCATAACTTTAACTGTACGACCATTTAACCACCATAGCATGACTTTAACTGTACGACCATTTAACCACCACGGCATGACTTTAACTGTACGACCATTTAACCACCATAGCATGACTTTAACTGTACGACCATTTAACCACCACAGCATGACTTTAACTGTACGACCATTTAACCACCACGGCATGACTTTAACTCTACGACCATTTAACCACAACAGCATGACTTTAACTCTACGACCATTTAACTACCACAGCATGACTTTAACTGTACGACCAATTCGTTGTGCGTCATGTTGTCTTCTGTGTATCTATGCTCTCCCCAAATCCGATCCCCCGGGTTAGGTGAACGTTTTCTTGTGCAATGTTGCTACGACCTGTTGAATTATTTTGACTATTTCAACGCTGGCAGAGTAGCAGATTAGCAGAGTAGAAGAGTGGCAGATTAGCAGAGTAGCAGAGTGGCAGATTATCAGAGTGGCAGAGTAGCAGATTAGCAGAGTGACAGATTAGCAGAGTGGCAGATTAGTATAATACGTATTGAACAACTGATTTCATGCAACAATGTTAATCACCAGCTCCCCCCAACGACCAATAGATCAAGCAAACGCCGCTACGGGGGGCGATGTATGAATTTAGGTGCCTGGACCATACGCCCCATTTGCTTCCCCACACCCTCCCCCGCTCCCCCACCGTTTTGTAAAGGTTGCTTCTCACACATCAGCACAGTATCCACATTTGCATTACACTCGTGGCAGAGTGACAGTTGTCAAAGAAAAAAATTATTTAAAAAATCAACACATTTTTTAAAAAAAATTCTAAAAATTCCTAAATGCACACAATGTTCACCCCCCTACGGGTGCCCCACCTGAACACCTCCCCTCGCGATGTCCCCGGCCCCTCTGTTTTATTTTTCTTCTGGTTCCATTTAAAAGCACACCATTAAGCCTGACTAACAACGTGTCGGTGGTTTATAGGCTAACTGACACCGGTTGCCTTGAAACGGATACGGCATCTGCCGGGAACGGCCGGCTACCCATCGCGGAGTACCAGTTTATCTTGCGTACGGTCTGCCCCTGGATTTTTGGACTTCGGTCACTTTTTTAGTTGTTTAAATATTTTTAATTTTTATTTTTTTTTAAAATTAAGCTGTTTCATGTGAGTGACTTTTAGCTCCCTTGGAGTTAGCACTATTTAATATGTCTATGATGGTCAACTTAAATATAGGTCATACAGAATGACAGGTGGGACCTTGGTCACGTTTGAAAAGGTCAAACAGAATGACCGGTAGGACATTGGTCACGTTTGAAAAGGTCAAACAGAATGACCGGTAGGACGTTGGTTCCAATAAATCCATGTTTTATAATGACGCGACAGTTGTGACGTCACAGTGACTGCCCACAAAACTCCTGTAGCGAAGGAGCATGACAGCTCTTAAAAGTCATTGGCCCATAATGCCAGCTCTTATAAAGTCATTGGCCCATAATGCCAGCTCTTGTAAAGTCATTGGCCCATAATGCCAGCTCTTGTAAAGTCATTGGCCCATAATGCCAGCTCTGGTAAAGTCATTTGCCCATAATGACAGCTCTTGTAAAGTCATTGGCCCATAATGCCAGCTCTTGTAAAGTCATTGGCCCATAATGCCAGCTCTTGTAAAGTCATTGGCCCATAATGCCAGCTCTTATAAAGTCATTGGCCCATAATGCCAGCTCTTGTAAAGTCATTGGCCCATAATACCAGCTCTTGTAAAGTCATTGGCCCATAATGCCAGCTCTGGTAAAGTCATTGGCCCATAATGCCAGCTCTTGTAAAGTCATTGGCCCATAATGCCAGCTCTTGTAAAGTCATTGGCCCATAATGCCAGCTCTTATAAAGTCATTGGCCCATAATGCCAGCTCTTGTAAAGTCATTGGCCCATAATGCCAGCTCTTGTAAAGTCATTGGCCCATGATGACAGCTCTTGTACGAGTAATAACAATGATTTCAAACCCAGAACACTTATCACTATACAAAAATGGGAAAATATTTTTTTTTAAAGGAAAAAACAACAAGATAGATTCTATGCCTTATACTTTATCAACGGCAGTGGCGTAGCTAGGGGTAGTGCGGACCGGGGCGAGCCAAGAATTTTCCGCCCTTCGTCCACTGAGAATGCCGCCCATGAACAATTAGAAACAAACGCCCCTTTTGGTGTGACGCCCCAATTCAGCCCCCTTCCCACGCCAGTGTTAAAAGGTCACGTTACCTTTCCTCAGATGTAGCTAATACTGAAGAAAATGGTGGACAGAGGGTGCCGGCCTTTAAAAGGGCGCCACCCAATCTTCAGCTCCGGATTACTCGTCACTCAGATTCACCCTTTTTTAGGGAGCCATCCGTCTTGAGACTTTGTCTCCAATGAAAACATAGCCACTAGCGCATGAACTCAAATTGGTTCCCATGAAAACATGGCCACTAGCGCATGAACTCAAATTGGTTCCCATGAAAACATGGCCACTAGCGCATGAACTCAAATTGGTTCCAATGAAAACATAGCCACTAGCGCATGAACTCAAGCTGGTTCCCATGAAAACATAGCCACTAGCTCATGAACTCAGGCTGGTTCCCATGAAAACATAGCCACTAGCGCATGAACTCAAGCTGGTTCCCATGAAAACATAGCCACTAGCGCATGAACTCACGCTGGTTCCCATGAAAACATAGCCACTAGCGCATGAAGGTTCCCGCGCCGTCAGAAATTGCAAAAAAACAAAGTTTTTATATGAACACCGATGGCTCCATTTACGAATGTCGGTGGGCTCTTACTGTAACGTCATCGTCTCTCTCTCTCTCTCTCTCTATCTATCTCTCTCTCTCTCTCTATCTCTCTCAAATGCATATATTTCTAACCATCCTCTCTTATGGCATATATCAGTTATATGTATCCCGCTTGAAGGAATACTGTCCATTAACTCGACACATTTGCATATGATATTTATCTTTTTAAGACAAAATCACGATAAATATCATGAAACGATAATTATTTGATGATTTATCCCAGTGATTCTCAATCTGTTGTATTTTCATCATTTTTTTTTTCATTTTACTAAGCCTTAACAGAGCACAATCTTTCTGTGTAGCTATGGTTTAATAAAAGGTAGATATGCCTACCAAGCTCATGACCTTAATTAAATAATCCACGTACTTAGCAGTCAAGACAATCACCATCCACCCAGCCCCCATCCCAAATCGCCCACAAAATCCTGTAAAAGATGACAAGAAATTTTAATGACGCTTCCTAAATTAGGCCCATAACGAGGCTGTGTGTCAGAAGTCGGCCCATAACGAGGCTGTGTGTCAGAAGTCGGCCCATAACGAGGCTGTGTGTCAGGCGATGTTGCCATCATACCAACTCAGTTTTAATGGGACTATTTGCCGATAGCTTGGTTAATTAACGATTTAAAAAAAACAACTACAGGATCTACTGGCTCATGTGTGAACCCCACCACTTCTCCACCTCTGGGGGATACCCGTTACCTGTAGCCGCCCCCACGGCCCGTGACATGGGTCGGCGTGGGGGGGGGGGCGCTACACCCGGGACACCTTATCCAGGGGATGTCAGTCAGGTCTGATCCTGAAGCTGATTTAATGGCGGCCTTGGCACAAATAATGCACAGACAAAGGAGGATAAATTACACTGGATGGGCTTCTTGGGATGAGCGGGTGGGGGGCAGGGGTAAGGGGCGGACACGACTAGGTTGTAATGCTAGCAATGACACAAATTTGGGATTAGGCCACATAAACCCTCCCTGGTGTGGGGTCGTGGGGGTGATAAAGGGGGTCTGGGTGTTATGCCGGGTTTGGGTTTTATGTCGGCTTATGGTGTCACGTTGTGTTAGGGTGTTATGTCGGGTTTGGGGTGTCACGTTGTGTTAGGATGTCACGTTGTGTTAGTGTGTTATGTCGGGTTTGGGTGTCACGTTGTGTTAGGATGTCACGTTGTGTTAGTGTGTTATATCGGGTTTGGGTGTTACGTCGGGTAAGGGTGTCACGTTGTGTTAGGGTGTTATGTCGGGTGGTGTTGACATGTCGGATTAGGGTGTCATAGTAAGGGAAGCTTGCTACTTAAAGTAGACCTTGGATGTTCATTTATCAGAAAATAACAAATCCCTATGTGAATGTATGTGCGCACGTCTGTATGTCTGTAACGCTGTCATCAATCACTAATTGGTGAGTTCTTGTCTAGCGTTTCTTGGATGCTTGTTTTGTGGAGACGGGAATTTCCCGCATTACCGCCAGTGTTGGGGTGGGGGATATTTACAGGCATTAAATCAATGGCAATGTCACGTGACAACATTGTACGCCTGGATAGTCAGGTCATTTGAATTTGAGTCTTTTATGAAAATATGGGGCATCCTGCAATATGGACCACCATAAAATATGGGGCATCCTGCAATATGGACCACCATAAAATATGAATTATATTTATGGATAATGATAGAAAATAGAATGTCCTAGAATCCATACTTGTCGAGAATTTTGATTTGAAAAGCAAAGCACAAATATTTGATCTAAAGTTGCTGCCCTTGGCCCCCCCCCCCCCTATTTTTTTCCACACCCTACACACCACGCTCGCATACCTACACCCCCACACCATAGCAGTGGCGCATCGTTTGTTAGTGCCTCTCCTGGGGCGGGCGAAGAGGTTTACCGCCCCCTTCTAACCGACAATCTCTGCGAATGGCCGAAAATGCTCTCTCTCCCCCCCCCCCCCCCCCCACTTTTCCTGCTTTTTATGTAAAGACAAAGTACAGCACCGGACGGACCTACTACACCTCTCCTTTTTCCATCCACTTTCTGCGCCACTGCACCCAAGTATATGTACTTTCCATACTTTGTATTTCTTCATCTAATTCAGTGGCTCTCAACCTTTCTAATGCCGCGACCCTTTAATACAGTTCCTTATGTTGTGGCGACCCCCGACCACAAAATTATTTTCCTTGCTGCTTCATAACTGTAGAGCACGTGTGTTTTCAGATGGTCTTAGGCGACCCTTGTGAAAGGGTCGTTCGACCCCCCAAAAGGGTTGCGACCCACAGGTTGAGAACCGCTGGTCTAATGCATTATAGTCTCCCTAAACAATCCGTCGACCCCAATCTGTCAGAATGCTGTACGAAGTTTACGTTAGAGCTTGTCCTCTATCTCTCTGTCTATCCCTTGTTTGGTATAGAAATAGTCGTCGCCCACCTCCACCCTCCCCCGGTTCTGATAAGGCACGGACGGCCAGGGATCGACGTCTGATGGATGTGCTGGTGGTACGCAAAGGCGCGATTGCATTCTGGGATTATCAATGCTAATCCTCTTTCGGCGAATAATCGGTACTTTGTACACACGATTAGTGCGCTGCCTTGGAGTGGATCTCAAGCGGTGTCCGTAGGTTCTTTAAGATCCTATGTGTACGAGTGGGGTGTGCCAGCATTTCATAACATCTGTTATTGGGTGGTGGGGACTCTTATAAGAAGTGGCTGGGCGCTGGGTTAGAACGTACTCAAACTGAGTCGATACCAAGCTTGTGGACTGGAGTTCAATCCCTAGTAAAAGTCTAGACATGCTGCAAGCAAACACCAGCACCCCGGGTAGACCAGCACCCCGGCTGGACCAGCACGCCTGGTAGACCATCACCCCGGGTAGACAAGTACGCCTGGTAGACTAGTACGCCTGATAGACCAGTACGCCTGATAGACCAGTACGCCTGGTAGACCAGTACGCCTGATAGACCAGTACGCCTGGTAGACCAGTACGCCTGTTAGACCAGTACGCCTGGTAGACCATCACCCCGGGTAGACCAGCACGCCGGGTGGACTAGCACGTCAGGTAGACCAGCACGCCTGATAGACCAGTACGCCTGGTAGACCAGTACGCCTGATAGACCAGTACGCCTGGTAGACCAGTACGCCTGGTAGACCATCACCCCGGGTAGACCAGCACGCCGGGTGGACTAGCACGCCGGGTGGACTAGCACGTCAGGTAGACCAGCACGCCTGATAGACCAGCCCCCGGGTAGACCAGCACGCCAGGTAGACCAGCACCCCGGGAAGATAGGGCTCCTTAACATTGGATGGCAACTCATCTAAGAGAAGACAAACTCTGAAATTAAACCCGGAGATTCAGTCCCGTGAGCGGTATGATAGTGACACAATGTAAATTCTTTAAACTCCTGCGACATGGAACGCATAAGAGGACCGTCAGACACAGGAAACACTACTGGTCATCCACTTCATCCTGGGCTATTTCCAGTCGTCTAAACTAAATCTTGCCATTGGAACAAATAGGAAATGACCGGAGAGTGAGGCTGACGACTTGAGCACCTCTCCCTCACTTTAGAGAAGATACAGCTGACGTCATGGCCACTACTCAAGTCAAGGCCACTACTCAAGTCAAGGCCACTACTCAGGTCAAGGCCACTACTCAGGTCAAGGCCACTTTCTAAAGTCGAAGCCTTGGTCATCTTCGCATGCGAAGGAAGAACAATTTAATTTAAATAGTGGCTCCAGATAGCCCTAGAAGCCGAAGGAATCTATGTCTAGCACCAGAGAATAGAACTGCTGAGACATTACAGAGCCATAGCACTTTTACGGCGACTCAAGAAGAATCGCGACCCCGGGCCAGAACCGCACCTTCGTGTGGGGCCTGGACCGGAGGCCGTTACGGCCACACGACATCCTGGCTCAGACAGCCACGAGATAATGTCACGGCCTCGGGACAGCCTGGCTCAGGGAGCCCCAATGGTTCTCGTAGCATTTGCAAATCTATGTGTTGTTAAAATTTTGTTTTTCTTCATTTTTCATCATTTCGCTAATGACCAGCAATCTAGTGGCATACTTCAACGTTATATTGTCTACGCCAGGTCTAACCCAAGTCTGCTATCTGTAAAGTAAAATTAAAACCGTTCTCTTTTGGCGCATATCCTCCAATTACGCCCTCGTCTCGTTGCAGTTGCAGCTAGATAAGGGTCTGCTCTCCCTCCAAGGGCCTGACAATGACACGACCGCGTTGCAACATTTATAACTGGGGATCGGGGCCCTTGGCAAAATTTAAAACTGCCAGTTCGGGCTAAAAATACAGTTAAAGTGCTTTATTGTCCTGATAGTAGACTCTTGTTCGCGACGTATCACGGGCGTCAAGATGGAGGCTGGCAGACGTGAAGGTCGGACTCGCCAGACGCTCGGGTCTATGTCTATCACAATAAAACAATCACTGAGGCGGAAGTGAACACGTGGGGGTATGTGCAAGTGCTTTCTGGTGCTGTCTGCACTGCACGGGACAAGTGCTAGTGCTTTCTGGTGCTGTGTGAACTTCGGTTCACGGGGCGTGTCCAAGTGCTATCTGGTGCTGTCTGCCCTTCGGATCACGGGGCGTGTGCAAGTTTTATCTGGTGCTGTCTGCACTTCGGTTCACGGGGCGTGTGCAAGTTTTATCTGGTGCTGTCTGCACTTCGGTTCACGGGGCGTGTGCAAGTGCTTTCTGGTGATGTCTGCACTTCGGTTCACGGGGCGTGTGCAAGTTCTCCTTGACGCTCTGGACTTTCCTTGGTGCTGTATAACTGCATTTCTTTTTGGTGCCGTGTGCACTTCGCTTGATGCACTGACATTCAGCAGCACGATGCACTTCACTTACATTCGACAGTACGATTCACATTTGCAAACGAAAAATTTAGTCTTGTCCTGATTTTAGAGACGTAAATTGTATCCACCCCAGCCCAATGAAGTCCGGCCCGGTTGCTGTGTAAGCATCACCCCGGCTGGCCAGGCGTCCCTTCTCTGATGCGGCCTCACTCGCATAGTCAATCGAGTGGAAGGGTGGGTGGGGCCATCTCAGGGGCGGGGAGCCCTCGGCATGCCGCTTCGCGGCCTGACTGGAATAAAGACCACTGGGGGAGAGGTTGAATGCCAGTTGGGGGCGGTGGAGGTGTGCTGAGGAATACCTTATGAGCCTTGGCTCGATGGTCTGCTGATTTTCTTAAGTTAGTTAGTTAGTCTTGTCCTGATATACCGTCAATGGCAACTCGTGCCTGTTCATCCGCCGATGTTTTCATTATGACACAGGTCAGCTGTCAATGGTCAGTGCTCAAGTACGTCCCCGTTAAAATAAATCTCCCAAACGTGGCCTCCTCTCCCCCTCCCCCCGCCCGACCCCAGGAGTACCTTCTACCTAAGCGCTCGTCATTTACGCATTCGCTCCTCCTGTCCGCCCGTCCGCTGCGGATACGCACGTGCAAGATATGTCCGCTTGTTAAATTGATCTATCACCCCTTTCTTCACTTCACCTCCTGGTCTACTGACTCACGAGCTCATTCACCGAAGTGTGTGTGTGTGTGGGGGGGGGGTCGGATGTGAGGACAGAGGACATTGTGACGTCACTTTAGAGTGTGCTGGCTTAGGAACGTCACTGTAGGGATGTGACGGCACTTTGACGTCACATGGCGGTGAACAGATGTATGACGTCACGCAGAATGCTGCAGGCCTAACGACGCCCACATAGAGGTGCTCAGCATCTGATCCAGTTAGTTATTCTCTCCTCTTTGGTTGAATACTCGCATATCTCTTACTTTCACACTCCAATCTCTCTCTTTTACTTTCACATTCCAATCTCTCTCTTTTACTTTCACATTCCAATCTCTCTCTTTTACTTTCACATTCCAATCTCTCCCTTTTACTTTCACATTCCAATCTCTCTCTTTTACTTTCACATTCCAATCTCTCCCTTTTACTTTCACATTCCAATCTCTCTCTTTTACTTTCACATTCCAATCTCTCTCTTTTACTTTCACATTCCAATCTCTCTCTTTTACTTTCACATTCCAATCTCTTACTTTTACTTTCACATTTCAATCTCTCTCTTTTACTTTCACATTCCAATCTCTCCCTTTTACTTTCACATTCCAATCTCTCCCTTTTACTTTCACATTCCAATCTCTCTCTTTTACTTTCACATTCCAATCTCTCCCTTTTACTTTCACATTCCAATCTCTCCCTTTTACTTTCACATTCCAATCTCTCCCTTTTACTTTCACATTCAAATCTCTCTCATTTACTTTCACATTCCAATCTCTCTCTTTTACTTTCACATTCCAATCTCTCCATTTTTCTTTCACCACCTCTCTCCCCTTCTCTCTCTCTCTCTCACACACACACCACACACCACCTCTCTCTCTCTCTTTCTCACTCACAACCTCTCTCATTCTCTGTGTGTGACCATACCCTCAGTTCACTGTATTGTTCAATGACCGAGTCGTCTACAATAAGTCAGTCCCCCAGCAAAAACACCAGCAGCACCCGGGGGGTGGAGGATGGGGTACTCGTAATACGTGGATGACACATCAGCGAGGAGAAGGCAAACTCTGAACACTCCGACACCTACAAAGTAGAGCACAGTGAAACAAACAAGACGCACGGCTGGTCATCTACTGCATCCTGGTCTATCTCCAGTCGTCTTGACTAAGTCTCGCCATTGGATCAACTAGACAAGGACGAGAGAGTGAGGCTGACGAATTGGGCGACTCTATCTCTCTCACATTAAACAAAATATACAAGTCAAGGCTACCACCATTCAAGTCGTGATCATCGTCACGTGATAAAGGCGTACAGTATATAATGTTCACTCAATAACCCATCTCTCTCCTCTTCCCGCCCCATCTCCCTCCTCTTCCAGCCCCATCTCCCTCCTCTTCCCGCCCGATCTCCCTCCTCTTCCCGCCCCATCTCCCTCCTCTTCCCGCCCCATCTCCCTACTCTTCCCGCCCCATCTCCCTCCTCTTCCCGCCCCATCTCCCTCCTCTTCCCGCCCCATCTCCCTCCTCTTCCCGCCCGATCTCCCTCCTCTTCCGGCGTTAACCTTTCCTCTCCTCCCTCAAGATCCGAAAAGTTGGGGGTGGGAAGCTCTGAGGTATAAATGGCCTCACCTCTGGACAATCATTGTAAGGACTTCACTAGGACAGGACATCACTAGGACAGGACTTCTCTAGGACAGGACTTCACTATGACAGGGCTTCACTATGACAGGACTTCACTATGACAGGACTTCACTAGGACATGACTTCACTAGGACAGGACTTCACTAGGACAGGACTTCACTAGGACAGGACTTCACTAGGACAGGACTTCACTAGGACATGACTTCACTATGACAGGACTTCACTAGGACAGGACTTCACTATGACATGACTTCACTATGACAGGACATCACTATGACAGGACATCACTATAACAGGACTTCACTATGACAGGACTTCACTATGACAGTACTTCACTATGACAGGATTTCTCGTGGGTTAACTTCACTATAACAGAACTTCTCGTGGTTTAACCTCACTATAAAAGAACTTCTCGTGGGTTAACTTCACTATAACAGAACTTCTTGTGAGTTAACTTCACTATGACAGAACTTCTTGTGAGTTAACTTCACTATAATATAACTTCTTGTGAGTTAACTTCACTATGACAGAACTTTTCGTGACTAAACTTCATTATGACAGAACTTCTCGTGAGTGATCTTCACTATGTCAGAAAATCTCGTGAGTGAATTTCACCCCTCCATCCTCCCTATACGATGCCTCTGAAGTGCACCTAGCATCCCTTCCCCACCTTAAAATAGCTCTGCCAGCGGAAACTAAAAAAACTACTCCAAGCATGGGGACCTCAAACCTTTAAGAACTAAGCTTTGCCAGTAGAAATCAACCTACCCCTAGCATTGAACCACAAACCTTCCGGAGCTAAACTCTGCCAGGAGAAACCAACCTACCCCTAGCATTGGACCACAAACCTTTCGGAGCTAAACTCTGCCAGTAGAAACCAACCTACCCCAAGCATTGGACCACAAACCTTCCGGAGCTAAACTCTGCCAGTAGAAACCAACCTACCCCTAGCATTGGACCACAAGCCTTCCGGAGCTAAACTCTGCCAGGAGAAACCAACCTAACCCTAGCATTGGACCACAAACCTTCCGGAGCTAAACTCTGCCAGTAGAAACCAACCTACCCCTAGCATTGGACCACAAACCTTCCGGAGCTAAACTCTGCCAGGAGAAACCAACCTACCCCAAGCATTGAACCACAAACCTTTCAGAAATCAGCAGCGTCTATCTAAACAAGGCGACGCCGCTATCTGGTGAGCTCGGTCAGTAATCTCCCGTACCCCCCAACACCTGACAGGGGCGGCAGTCCTGTCGGATCTTGTTGCCGGCAGGATTTATTTCCCCTGCCCCCGCGCGGCAGGACAGCTCGCCAACGTCGGCTCCGAGGAGAGGTATGGACAGAAACAGGAGGGGAACGAAAGAGATTGCATCAACCCAGCATTGGGCGCAAAGTTAATTGTTTGAAATTTGTAAACGCCTTTTGGCTTTATCTGTATTCTGGGTTATATCGTGTTGATATGATTACAAACCGGATTCATCGCTATAATTCTCTAGTTCAGCGGTCTCATCTACGAGACTTGCGGAGCTGCATGCGGCCCGCCAATTCGTAAAATGACTTAAATCATATACTCATAGTGAATATAACTATACATTTATTCAAATTTAATGTATATTTATACAATGTGTCAGTGTGATGTGACCCTGTGCCCGTTGAACTCATTCTTATGTAGCCCTGAGTGCGGTTTTGAGACCCGTTCTCAAATTTATCCTAGGAGTGCAGCCACATGCAATAGACTTAGAAACTGTGGATAGGACTTAATTTAAGTAGAAGAAAAATTAGAACAATCTCTTTAGATTGTAATGGCCGTACAGCTTTATACTTTTATATTTGAACACTTACATATACAAAGAACGACCTCGCTACAGTGAGATACAAGACGGTTCAAGTCTTAACACATATTATGGAAAGCCACTCTTGAGTAGCATCGTCTGCTAATTGCTCAGATTCAAGAGGCTTGTGCTTTTCTGGTGGTGGGTGTGGGGGGGGGGGGGAGGGGAGAGATAAGAGTTTCATTCTGTGTCCTCGCTTGCTGCTGATGAGTTCAGACAGTGTCGGATCCACGTGACGCCATCTGGAAGATCCGACTCTCCCCCTCCTATGCACACTTACACATCCTCCAAATATATGTATTGAAACGATAAATAATTAATAATATGACTATCTAAAAAAAACTATGCCCCACCCCCACACCCCCAAACAGCCCCTCTTCATCCCCCCGTGTCGTGGTTAAATGAGACTCCTTGGTTAAATGGGACTCCTTGGTTAAATGGGACTCATTGGTTAAATGAGACTCATTGTTAAATGAGACTCATTTGTTAAATGGGATTCATTGGTTAAGTGGGATTCATTGGTTAAATGAGACTCATTGTTAAATGAGACTTATTGGTTAAATGAGACTCATTGTTAAATGAGACTTATTGGTTAAATGAGACTTATTGGTTAAATGGGACTCATTGGTTAAATGAGACTCATTGTTAAATGAGACTCATTTGTTAAATGGGATTCATTGGTTAAGTGGGATTCATTGGTTAAATGAGACTCATTGTTAAATGAGACTCATTGGTTAAATGAGACTCATTGGTTAAATGAGACTCATTGTTTAAATGAGACTCAGTCGTCCAATCAGCGCCTTTTGTTTTGTGAAAGAATTTTGTTAAGCGTTGGAAGGCAAGTGCCAGTGTTGTGGATAAGTGGCAGGAAAAGGGGTGGGGTGGGCTGGGATGGTAGGTGAGGGGAGGGCGGCGGGTAGAGCAAGCTTTCTAATCACCAACGATAAAGTTGTCTAGGGCGCAAGACTAGGCTACATCTTCCGTCCTCATTACCTGGCCAGCATGAAGGCATGTGCCAGATTGTCCACATGATGTACGGTCAAACTGGAAATGAATGCCGATGTGGCCAATTTCTTCCATGTGACGTAGATAAGATGCCAGGGCGAATTTAGACCCGAAAAATCTCTTAACGACAACATGTTTTATTTAAAAAAAATTTAATTGGGGGACGCCCATGCAACAGATTTCTGTGTGTGTGTGGATTGATTTAATTGACTGTGTGATATTATTGACTGTGAGGTTCCAGAAAATTCAATTGTTTTACCATCTCTACTGGTGAACCCCGATGAAGAAACATGTGTTATTTTACCTCTTACCTCTGCTCCATCTTAGCGATGAATTATAACAAATAAGATAAGATAAGGTACGATAAGATAAGGTACGATAAGATAAGATAAGGTACGATAAGATGCTATTATTGATACGAATAAATGGGAATTTGTTGTTGATAGTATTTGTCTTCAATCTTGCAAGGATTTGGCATTTGGATGGAGTTCTTGTTGGCTCGTAGTCGTAACGCCAAGCAGTACGGTGAACCGCTGTGTGGGCAGATGAGCTGTTGGTTCTTGGTGTACGTTGTGTGGGCAGATGAGCTGTTGGTTCTTGGTGTACGTTGTGTGGGCAGATGAGCTGTTGGTTCTTGGTGTACGTTGTGTGGGCAGATGAGCTGTTGGTTCTTGGTGTACGTTGTGTGGGCAGATGAGCTGTTGGTTCTTGGTGTACGTTGTGTGGGCACAGGACTTGGTATCCGAACGTCTATTGACTCTAACAACTTGGTATCCGAACGTCTATTGACTCTAACAACTTGGTATCCGAACGTCCATTGACTCTAACAACTTGGTATCCGAACGTCCATTGACTCTAACAACTTGGTATCCGAACGTCCATTGACTCTAACAACTTGGTATCCGAACGTCAATTGACTCTAACAACTTGGTATCCGAACGTCTATTGACTCTAACAACTTGGTATCCGAACGTCTATTGACTCTAACAACTTGGTATCCGAACGTCAATTGACTCTAACAACTTGGTATCCGAACGTCCATTGACTCTAACAACTTGGTATCCGAACGTCCATTGACTCTAACAACTTGGTATCCGAACGTCCATTGACTCTAACAACTTGGTATCCGAACGTCAATTGACTCTAACAACTTGGTATCCGAACGTCTATTGACTCTAACAACTTGGTATCCGAACGTCTATTGACTCTAACAACTTGGTATCCGAACGTCTATTGACTCTAACAACTTGGTATCCGAACGTCTATTGACTCTAACAACTTGGTATCCGAACGTCTATTGACTCTAACAACTTGGTATCCGAACGTCTATTGACTCTAACAACTTGGTATCCGAACGTCTATTGACTCTAACAACTTGGTATCCGAACGTCTATTGACTCTAACAACTTGGTATCCGAACGTCCATTGACTCTAACAACTTGGTATCCGAACGTCCATTGACTCTAACAACTTGGTATCCGAACGTCCATTGACTCCAACAACTTGGTATCCGAACGTCCATTGACTCTAACAACTCGGTATCCGAACGTCCAGCACGTTGTTCGTGTGTTTCTGTATGCACGTTTCCCCACCTCTCGTGCCCCACCTCTCGTGCCCCACCTCTGGTGCCCCACACGTGTCCTGTCCGTTGGTTACGTTGTCAGAAGCTACAGAGACTGAAACCCTTGTGAGTTTCACTGCTGCCAGTGTTATCCTCTTGAGTCCTTTATGTGTTATTTACATAGATATATAATAATACGTGAATGTGTTCGCCATCTGTGCTATAACATAAGATGTCTCTGAAATATTCAAAATGTATGTCATAAAGGACACTGAAACCGTTGTCCCAGGCCCCCCCCCCCTTACTAAACCATAAAAATAAAGCACCCTCGTTACTATATGCGATGTACACTGCTATTAGCTCCGGGTCTAGTCGATGACGTCACACAAGCTCTCCTACCCAAAATGTCGCAGTCCATCTCTGACACGCTCGGATTATGACGTCCGGATTTTGGCCTATACCTTATCATGGGACACAATTCACGTGCGTGTGTGAGGGGGTGGGGTAGTTTTCTGCCCCTGATCTTGTCCGAGTTATCTCAAGAGTTGTTGGGAGACATCTATAAACTTTGACCTGCGCCTGTAGTTAAAGATTTGTACTGGTGTCTGTCTTGATACGTAGACTGTAGAGGGTAAACCAAGAGAGCGAACAACATTTCAGTTTGGATACGATCGTGAGCTCAAGTTTTCGTATATGAAATCGGTCTTAGAACAATGTCTACAGATGCGCAGATGGCGCAGCACCGCTGGACAATGCACACAACGGCCAGTGACATAAAAAGGATTCACAAAGTCATCCTGACAAAATTGTCTGATCGGCTGATTCAATGGCAATAATCTAGGAGAAACGGGATCCCTTCAGACATAGGGTCGCGTGATCTTTGAATCCCATTGGGGGGGGGGGGAATCTGGGAACTATTTCGTTCTATAACTCTCCAGCTAGCATTTTTTAAGAACATTGTGTTGTAGGCTACGTGGCATCTGACTGTGTGGTCATCACATCTGACTGTGTGGTCATGACATCTGACTGTGGGGTCATGATATCTGACTGTGGGGTCATGACATCTGACTGTGGGGTCATGACATCTGACTGTGGGGTCATGCCATCTGACAGTGTGGTCATGACATCTGACTATTTAGTCATGACATCGGACTGTGTGGTCATGACATCTGATTATTAGGTCATGACATCTAACTCTGTGGTTATGACATCTGGCTGTAACGATCATGGCATTTTAAAATGGCATGGTCTTGGCATTTGCATGGAATGGTCATGCCATTTTAAAATGTAAAGAGTCATGGCATTTGACTGTTATGCTAATGACATTTGACTGAATTTTGATAAAATTTCACTGCAATTGTCATGAGATTTCACCAGAGTCGTGGCTAGTGGGGGGGGGGGGGGCAGAGGGTTGGGCATATGCACATGGGCACCAAACTAATTAGTTCACCAAAATGGACTTTGGTGGTATATAATTAATGAAAATAGTGGATTTCCTAGTTTTTGGGGTTTCCTTTAAAAGTGGGGGAAGGGGCATAAACATACAGTTTTCATGGAGCGCCAAACACTCTAGCAACGACTATGCATTTCACTCTATAGACCACTATCTGACTGTCACTCTATAGACCACTATCTGACTGTCACTCTATAGACCCACTATCTGACTGTCACTTTATAGACCGCTATCTGTCACTCTATAGACCACTATCTGAATGTTTTGGCCTAACATTTGTCTGTGTTTATTGCACAATTATGGTCGGATTTTTTTCGTGTCCACCTTTTAGGCCTATACAGTGTACAGCAGAGATGCTATCTTGTGAAAACATGACACACACGCACAGTAGCAAGATATGCTGGTATACACTGCGCCTCTGTATTACCCCACAGAAGCCTTACACCACACTAAGCTGGCATACACTGCGCCTCTGTATTACCCCACAGAAGCCTTACACCACACTAAGCTGGTATACACTGCGCCTCTGTATTACCCCACATAAGCCTTACACCACACTAAGCTGGTATACACTGCGCCTCTGTATTACCCCACAGAAGCCTTACACCACACTAAGCTGGTATACACTGCGCCTCTGCATTACCCCACAGAAGCCTTACACCACACTAAGCTGGTATACACTGCGCCTCTGCATTACCCCACTGAAGCCTTACACCACACTAAGCTGGTATACACTGCGCCTCTGCATTACCCCACAGAAGCCTTACACCACACTAAGCTGGTATACACTGCGCCTCTGCATTACCCCACAGAAGCCTTACACCACACTAAGCTGGTATACACTGCGCCTCTGCATTACCCCACAGAAGCTTTACACCACACTAAGCTGGTATACACTGCGCCTCTGCATTACCCCACAGAAGCCTTACACCACACTAAGCTGGTATACACTGCGCCTCTGCATTACCCCACAGAAGCTTTACACCACACTAAGCTGGTATACACTGCGCCTCTGCATTACCCCACAGAAGCCTTACACCACACTAAGCTGGTATACACTGCGCCTCTGCATTACCCCACAGAAGCCTTACACCACACTAAGCTGGTATACACTGCGCCTCTGCATTACCCCACAGAAGCCTTACACCACACTAAGCTGGTATACACTGCGCCTCTGTATTACCCCACAGAAGCCTTACACCACACTAAGCTGGTATACACTGCGCCTCTGTATTACCCCACTAAAGCCTTACACCACACTAAGCTGGTATACACTGCGCCTCTGTATTACCCCACTGAAGCCTTACACCACACTAAGCTGGTATACACTGCGCCTCTGTATTACCCCACTGACGCCTTACACCACACTACGCTGGTAGGGACACTCAGCGTTACCCAACAGAGGCCTCACGCCGGTCGCACCGAGTTGACGCCTCGCTGCAAAGTGATTGTTTGTGAAAAGGCGAATGCTAAAAGGAAGGAGGCCGGGGGTCACGCGGTGCACTTGTCTTGGTGAGAATGAGGTCGGTATGACGGCGTGTCAAACATACACTTAGTGGAAGAGAAAGATTTACGTTGGTCGGAGAGCTGGTCCCTGGATTCTGGGGAAGTCGACGGAGAGAGCGCAGAACGGGTCTGGGGGAATGAGAGGAGAGATAAAGAGAGAGAGGCGAGAGATAGAGAACGGGAGTGTCTCGGAGAGGGGCATGGGCGTATCAGAAGTTTTTTGTAGTGAAGTGTCTGCAGGGGCTAACAGACAAAAAGGGGCGAACAAACGAAAAATGTTTTTGCATGAATTGATTATTTGAATGATGTTGTAGCGGGCGATCTGACTGGAAAATGGAGATAGTAAGGAAGTAATTTTTAGATGCTTGATAATGTTAGAAATAGTTTTTTGACAAAATGTATGTAGAATCCAGGAGGGAAGCATTTGTTCCACCTTGCTCCCCGCTGCGGACACCTATGGAGCTGGGGGGGGGGGCGGGGGGTTAAGAATGGAAGAAAGCGATAAAAACTTAAGTTGGGGGTTGGGGGCTGGTAGGATGGAAAAAAGAGAAGGTGCAAGATGGATAGAATTATATCTTTCAAAAGAGAGAAAGTAGGGGAAAATATAAGGAATGGTGAATAGGAAAGATATAACTAGCTGACAGATGGGAGTGTTCTCATGTTTAACACTGTGTGTCCCAAGTTGGAGGCGATTGGAGTTGTTCAGTCAAAGTATCAAAGCAATTTTGGTTTAGCTTTGAACAGAAGCATCAGAAACAGTATTTAATAGCAATCATTCTATGTTGTGTTAGTCTTATAAATGATGCATTCATTTAACTTCATTTCTTTTTCTTTTTTTTTTTTGGAGGGGGGGAGGGGTGTGAATCTCTAAGTTAACAAAAGCCTCCCAATTCCTGCAGCCTCCCAATTCCTGCAGCCTCCCAATTCCTGCAGCCTCCCAATTCCTGCAGCCTCCCAATTCCTGCAGCCTCCCAATTCCTGCAGCCTCCCAATTCCTGCAGCCTCCCAATTCCTACAGTGTCCCAATTCCTGCAGCCTCCCAATTCCTGCAGTCTCCCAATTTCTGCAGTCTCCCAAATTCCTGCAGTCTCCGAATTCCTGCAGCCTCCCGATTCCTGCAGCCTCCCAATTCCTGCAGCCTCCCGACTCCTGCAGTCTCCCTACATTCTACCATCCACGGTAATGGAAAGAAACTGTTCAATTCTTCAAGTACCATATTTCTGATGAAACCTGTCCTGCTATTTTCTATACACGGTTAACGTTGGATTAAACGCATTCTGTATAAAAGGGATTTTATCCGGGATATTTGCTATCTGCCACGGCCAACTCAAAATCCTGATTTATTACTGTTTTCCTCGTCTCTACAACTTTATTTTTAACCTAATCTATCTGGTTTAGTAACGTGTTAAAATTAACAAACTGATGAACTAGTATAACGTTTCCATTGGGTTCCTGTGAGTGACCGCATTGACCACAAAATTCTGTCCCTGGCGTACAGCTGTGTAGAAGGCTTTGCACCGCAATATCTTACAGTACTAATTTATAAACATGTATCCTTAAAGAACCTGCGGTCTTCATCACAGTCCTTACTGAAAATTCCCAGTGTGGATGGACACAGAAAAATCTTACGGAGTGCGCTCTTTTGAAGCGATGGCGCCAAAATTATGGAATAGGTTTGCCTCAATCTTTAAGGGGTATCGTAAAGGATAAAAAATCATTTAAGAAACATTTAAAGATTGTTTTGTTTAAATGGGTTTAAGAACATCAGAGCGCAGTGAGCATGCTCGAAGTAGCATGGATACCAGCGCTATATTAATTTCCAATCAATCAATCAATTTATTATTTGATGTACATTTTGATGTTAGTTTAATTTTTTTAACAATATAAAGATTACTGCGGTAGCTGCAGCGGATCTCAGCATCCACGAGGAACCGTCAGTGGATTTTAAGTGGTTCGACGAGGAACCGTCAGTGGATTTTAAAGTGGTTCGACGAGGAACCGTCAGTGTATTTTAAAGTGGTTCGACGAGGAGCCGGCAGTGGATTTTAAAGTGGTTCGACGAGAAACCGTCAGTGGATTTCATGCAAAAAACATGTAAGTAGCGTGATTTATAAGACATACATCTCCACATACTCCACATACTCCACGTTGGCGGGTGTGTCGTAGCGACGTTATCAATGCCGTCACGATGCATAGAACCGCCGGGCGGGTGTCCAGACGGCAAGCAGACAAGGCTGACAGACTACGAACAAGACACTCGCTCGCAGACGACAATGCATAGTTGATTTTCTCATAAACAGCCAAACATTAGGGCAGACAAACTGACAGTCCTCATACCCCTGACATTGAAGCCTACAAACACAGGAGACATGACTATTGTCATCATTATTTGTCTTCTCTTTTGTTTTTGTTTTTTTTAAATTTGAAAAGATTCCCAAAACGAATGAACGACTTCTTTGTAATCGAATGGAAAATGAAAAATGCAAACAACCGGAAACTGTGAGAACATTTCCCGCAATTATCACGTGTGCACGGGCCGTAAATAATGTCCGCCATTTCCTTTCCCGATTATTTAGCCAATCAGAGGGCATGATGGCCATTGTTGCCTCGGTCTGACTGGCGCGAGAGTTGTTCACGTGACAGCTTCACGGCAGGGGGAGAGAAGGCACGGGTAACAAGTTCGTCATTTTTGCTCTTGACAGTGACAGCGACACATGATTTCTCTCCCCTCATTGATTTTCCCGGGCATAACGAGACGTAGCCACCGTGTAATATTGTTCAGCCAGTTCTCGATCATTTTTTCCCCTCTTTTTATTAGACTAGCTTAACAACGTTGATACGAGAACAGTATGATTCCTATAGTTCTTGTAGTCTCATGGATAGTTCTTGTAGTCTCGTGGATAGTTCCTGTTGTCTCATGGATAGTTCCTGTAGTCTCATGGATAGTTCTGTAGTCTCATGGATAGTTCCTGTAGTCTCATGGATAGTTCCCGTAGTCTCATGGATTGTTCCCGTAGTCTCATGGATTGTTCATTTAGTCTCATGGAAAGCTCCCGTAGTCTCATGGATAGTTCCCGTAGTCTCATGGATAGTTCCCGTAGTCTCATGGATAGTTCCCGTAGGCTCATGGATAGTTCCCGTAGTCTCATGGATAGTTCCCGTAGGCTCATGGATAGTTCCCGTAGGCTCATGGCTATTCCCAAAGCCGTTCCAATCTCTACAGCTGACGAGGCCCGTTTAATCCACACAGCCTTCCTCGACAGATTTCTTACGTGGCATCGTCCACGTTGTACACTTCACATTGTACACAAATCAACTGTACTCGGTCGTCTCAATTCTCCCCAAGGTTCAATTATTAATAACAGGAGATGTCGTAATCAGGTGATGTTCAAAACATCGTGATGGCCCAGAGGGGCGAAACAAATAACCGTGTGTCAGTTTCTGGGCGAGCCATGAGTTGTTATCATTGATAATTTCAGGATATCGGTGAATGATGATATAAATGACAGAGATCTCCATTGGCTTCCTGTGAGTGAGCGCATTGACCACAAAATTCTTTCCCTGACGTAAAGCTGTATAGAAGGCTCTGCATCGGAATGTCTTAAAGAACTCATTTATAAAAATGTATCCTTAAAGAACCTGCGCTCATCAACACAGTCCTTACTGAGAGTTCCCAGTGTGGGTGAATACAGAAAAAAGTCATACAGAGTGCGCTCATTTGAATCGATAGCGCCAAAATTATGTAACAGTTTGCCTCAATCTTTGATGGGAATTGAAAATGATAAAAAAAAAAATCATTTTAGAAACATTTAAAGACATTTTTCTTTACATATATTTAAGAACATCAGAGCGCTGTGAGCATGCTAAAGTAGCATGGAAACAAGCAGGGAGTATGCTAAAGTAGCATGGAAACAAGCAGGGAGTATGCTAAAGTAGCATGGAAACAAGCAGGGAGTATGCTAAAGTAGCATGGAAACAAGCAGGGAGTATGCTAAAGTAGCATGGAAACAAGCAGGGAGTATGCTAAAGTAGCATGGAAACAAGCAGGGAGTATGCTAAAGTAGCATGGAAACAAGCAGGGAGTATGCTAAAGTAGCATGGAAACAAGCAGGGAGTATGCTAAAGTAGCATGGAAACAAGCAGGGAGTATGCTAAAGTAGCATGGAAACAAGCAGGGAGTATGCTAAAGTAGCATGGAAACAAGCAGGGAGTATGCTAAAGTAGCATGGAAACAAGCAGGGAGTATGCTAAAGTAGCATGGAAACAAGCAGGGAGCATGCTAAAGTAGCATGGATTTAAAATCAGTGAGCATGCAAAACTAGCAGTGAAACAAGCAGGGAGTATGCTAAAGTAGCATGGAAACAAGTGCTATATCAATCAATAAACGACCAACTCAATTTTTATATGCATGTAACGTAAGGATTTTGAGCGCCATGGGACTGACAGATAGATTTCTTACAAGACTGACAGATAGATTTCTTACAAGACTGACAGATAGATTTCTTATAAGACTGACAGATAGATTTCTTACAAGCCTGGCAGATGGATGTCTTACAAGCCTGACGGATAGATGTCTTACAAGACTGACAGATAGATGTCTTACAAGCCTGACACATAGATTTCTTACAAGCCTGACACGTAGATTTCTTACAAGCCTGACACATAGATTTCACAAAAAATTGGTGACATGTTTTTTTGTAATAGAAGGCGGTGTTATTGAATTAAGTAAAAGTACATTAAGTACATGCACTTCACACCATTTAACTCTCTGTTTACACTTAATGTGAACGATATAGATGTTTATGTTTGAAATATAACATTGAACCCGAATTTGAAAATGATGAGTGAAGTTTTCAACTCGAGCTCAGCCATCTTCGCTTGGCTCTCGGTGTGTCTCACTGTGTGTCTCACGGTGTGTCTCACGGTGTGTCTCACGGTGTGTCTCACGGTGGTGCTCACGGTGTGGCTACTTAGGGGCCCGCCATTTCGATCCCGCCAACTTAGGTGTACCTGGCACGAACGACCGTGCAGTCAAAATACGCCATTGCCTTCTCCCATCGCTCTCTGTGGGGGCCGGAAGTAGTGCCAAAACAGACACGTGACCACTGTTGGTGTTAACTTTCGGAGATGCCGTGCAAAAAGAACAGATGGTAATCTCAGCAAGGTTTTATGGGATGTCGGGAAAGGGTTGGGGACGGGTGCAAGGGACGGGGTTGGCAGAGGTTGGGCTGGTTATGACATTGGGTTTGGCCGGGTTGTTAGAGAGATAGGGCCGGGTTGTTAGCGTAGCATAGGCACGCCGCGCCCGAAGCTGGCCAATACTTATGCCGCCCTTCTTGCACGAAAAAACCCTGTGCAGTTTGCCGAAAGATCCGCCCCTGAATCTAAAGAAAAAGTGTCACCCCCATCAATTTTATTGGCCGTAGGTGTCCCCTATCATACTGACCTATTGTTAGTGTCAAACCCTCTAACACAACCCACCCCCAAATGAATTTTATCAGAGACTTGCCAAGCGAATGATGAAACTACTTAATTGCACTTGATATAACCATTGGCTCTTAAATGGCATGATGATTGTAAATTAATTTGGTGTAAATTGTATTCTTGTCAAATATTTTGGATGTAATTTGTTTGTAAATTGTAATTTTTTTTTTTTCCCTTGGCATTCCTTTAAAATCAGAAAAAGAAAATCAGCGCCATCTTGTAAAAACTCAAGGGAAGTAACACTTAATAGGGGAATGAATACAAGACAGGATGCCCCGTGCCTGTTTCTCCTCTTTCCTAAACCACCCTCCCCTCCCCCCCCCAACACCCCACCCCCACCCAATCCGCCGCCCCCAGACCAGATTTTCTCACTCACTCTAGCCAAACGTTTTGATAACAAAAACTGGTATGTGTATTTGTAGAGGTGGGGCGGGGAGTTCTCACGGTGGGCTCCGAAAATAAACAGTCCCCCCCCCCCCAGCGGCCTTGTGACTGTTGGGTGCAGGGACTCGGAAAGGGGGGGGGGGACTGCCGGTTTATAAATGTTTTTTTTTTTAATCTTCATTTCAATTGGAGTGAGTTGGAAAGTAAGAGTTTCCGACTCTGGAGTTGGGAAGTAAGAGTTTCCGACTCTGGAGTTGGGAAGTAAGAGTTTCCGACTCTGGAGTTGGGAAGTAAGAGTTTCCGACTCTGGAGTTGAGAAGTAAGAGTTTCCGACTCTGGAGTTGGGAAGTAAGAGTTTCCGACTCTGGAGTTGAGAAGTAAGAGTTTCCGACTCTGGAGTTGGGAAGTAAGAGTTTCCGACTCTGGAGTTGGGAAGTAAGAGTTTCCGACTCTGGAGTTGGGAAGTAAGAGTTTCCGACTCTGGAGTTGGGAAGTAAGAGTTTCCGACTATGGAGTTGGGAAGTAAGAGTTTCCGACTCTGGAGTTGTGAAGTAAGAGTTTCCGACTCTGGAGTTGGGAAGTAAGAGTTTCCGACTCTGGAGTTGGGAAGTAAGAGTTTCTGACTCTGGAGTTGGGAAGTAAGAGTTTCCGACTCTGGAGTTGAGAAGTAAGAGTTTCCGACTCTGGAGTTGGGAAGTAAGAGTTTCCGACTCTGGAGTTGGGAAGTAAGAGTTTCCGACTCTGGAGTTGGAAAGTAAGAGTTTCCGACTCTGGAGTTGAATGATTGTCTACGACTCCAAGCCTTATGACATCATATCCGAAAATGTTACGCCAGCAGAGTTAAACAACCCTGAACCCCAATTCCTAGACACCATCCCGCCTCACTCCCCACACTCACAACCCCAATTCCTAGACACCATCCCGCCTCACTCCCCACACTCACAACCCCAATTCCTAGACACCATCCCGCCTCACTCCCCACACTCACAACCCCAATTCCTAGACACCATCCCGCCTCACTCCCCACACTCACAACCCCAATTCCTAGACACCATCCCGCCTCACTCCCCACACTCACAACCCCAATTCCTAGACACCATCCCGCCTCACTCCCCACACTCACAACCCCAATTCCTAGACACCATCCCGCCTCACTCCCCACACTCACATCCCCATCCCCCACACACCTATCCCCTACACTCCACTCCACACACCCTAGACCCCACACATCCAATTCATCACACCCCCATCCCTCACACCCCGACACACCGCACACATCCTACACCTCCATACACCTCACAGGTAGGGACTGCAGATGTAATATATATATTACGTTTCTGGTATGACACGTGGACTGCTTCACATTCCTAATAAACTGCTTCCTAATGGACTGCTTCCTAATCAGCGAATTTGGTATTGAGAGTATATTACAAATAATTCTAAATGTTTGAAAGAAAGTATGGTTTAATAATGAGTTCAACAGCGCGTAAAATATAATTCCCGATAACTACGCTAAATGATAATTTTTTTTAAATAACGCAACTTCGTTTGGCGAGTAATATTTTCTTTTCGAAAAATGAAATCGTCTCAATTTATGTATGGTGTAAAAAATATTCGGTTTAAAAGTGTTTGGGACATCAGAATATTTAATATAGTTTATGGGGTGAAATAAAAAGTGTGCCGTGACGTTTCATGGGGGGGGGGGGGGGGTAGCAAAAATTGGGATTCTGAAATGTGCGTGACTTGAGTTCATGTTTTGTCCAGTAACTTTAGTAGATGGGAAGTTCACGCATTGCTGTCGCCAATGTTTGGCGGGCTATATCTAGTATATATATATATAGTTTGATTCAGTTTCAAGAGAGTTTAATCTGAGAGAATATTCCACTTGCCAAAAATATCATCACAAAGTGTTTTATCCAGACAATTTTAATGTATATTTCGTGAGACGTTTGTTGTAACTATATAACGGAATTTGACAAATCCTGTTATACAAAACTGGCGCTAATGATTCATTACACAGATTACAGAACCTTATCATTGAACACTTCTTGCAAAATATTCGAGTATCTCATCAGACGTTGACTTATTAGCTGACCACTGGCCATCGGCGTAGATGTTTGTGCCTCCAGGGCTAGGCAAATTTTATTGCCGCTCTCCCACCACGAAAAAAGGCGTGGCAGTCGGCCAAAAAGTGTAGGCAAATAGTGACGGGGGTGGGGGGGGGATAACCCCCTCCTCAAACCTTTCTTACACATTGCTTTTAACGGCGTTTATCAGTGTTGATTACATCGTGCGACTAACGACAACTAACGACAACAAACTAGACGATGGAAGAGCATTAGGTTGGCGAGGTCTGGCAAATGTACATTAGGTGTTCCGGGGGAGGAAGAAAGCAACGCCTCTTTCAAACGAAATAGGAAAATTTCAACCCCGGCACCTAAAATAGATATTATCCTTATATATATAGATATATTTTGTTATTCGAAGTCAGTGTTATAATTAAGGACAAGATGATTAAAGAAAGGGTGATTAAGGAAATGATGATTAAATGTAGGATTAAAATATATCTCGACTGCATTGATTATGAGAAGATTATTTTTTTTAATCCCTCACACACCGAATCCCCAACGCACCCTATCCCACCCACCCACAATCACCCCAACCAAACACACACGCCATCACTCACACACTTGGTTGCAAGTAATTGGGAACCACTGAATATCTCAAGACATCGAAATGCTTCCCTTTTTCATGTGGTTACGTCAAGAGCAAGCTAAGGAATTTTTAGTGGTTTTGTTTGAAAATATACATCTTCCATTAGTTTCTATATTAAAATATAATTCTTCCATTAGTTTCTATATTAAAATATAATTCTTCCATTAGTTTCTATATTAAACTATAATTCGTCCATTAGTTTCTACATTAAAATATAATTCTTCCATTAGTTTCTATATTAAAATATACTTCTATCATTAGTTTCTATATTAAAATATAATTCTTCCATTAGTTTCTACATTAAAATATAATTCTTCCATTAGTTTCTATATTAAAATATAATTCTTCCATTAGTTTCTATATTAAAATATAATTCTTCCAATAGTTTCTACATTAAAATATAATTCTTCCATTAGTTTCTATATTAAAATATAATTCTTCCATTAGTTTCTATATTAAAAAATTATTCTTCCATTAGTTTCTATATTAAAATAGAAATCTTCCATTAGTTTCTAATTAAAATATAAATCTTCCTCACCTATTCCCCCTTTCTCTCTCCCTCTCTCTATGGCCAAATGCAATACAAGCCACAGACACTGGCTTTTACAGTCTGTTAGCATGACTGTTCAAATGACTGACTACATGACTTCACATGATTGTTCACATGACTGTTCACATAGTTGTTCTTTGTTCAAATCCAACCATCGTTCATTCACATGCGACATATGAAGAGTGGTCTTTGAGCTTGCTTCAATGGACATAGGACATTGTCCCAATCTTCTATGGAGAGTGGTCTATGAGCTTGATTCAGTGGACATAGGACATTGTCCCAATCTTCTATGGAGAGTGGTTTCCGAGCTAGCTTCAATGGACGTAGGACATTGTCCCAATCTTCTATGCAGAGTGGTTTCTGAGCTTGCTTCAAGAGACGTAGGACACTGTCCCAATTTTCTATGCAGATTGCTTTCTGAGCTGGCTTCAAGAGACGTAGGACATTGTCCCAATGTTCTATGAAGAGTGGTTTCTGAGCTTGCTTCAAGAGACGTAGGACATTGTACCAATCTTCTATGGAGAGTGGTTTCTGAGCTTGCTTCAAGAGACATTGGACATTGTCCCAATCTTCTATGGAGAGTGGTTTCTGAGCTTGCTTCAAGAGACGTTGGACATTGCCCCAATCTTCTATGGAGAGTGGTTTCTGAGCTGGCTTCAAGAGACGTAGGGCATTGCCCCAATCTTCTATGAAGAGTGGTTTCTGAGCTGGCTTCAAGAGACGTAGGACATTGTCCTCAATCTTGTACGGAGAGTGGTGTACTGCTAGTTCTATGAGAAGGAAATGTGCATAACTGCAGACAGCGGCGTATCTTGTAGAAGAAAAAATCCCCATTGGCTTATATAATCCGTAACATTGTTATAAGTAGGGGCTAAAGTTCAGGCGCCATATTCCTTGATAGGGTAGATGCCATATTTCTTGGTAGGTGAGATGCCATATTTCTTGGTAGGTCAGATGCCATATTCCTTGATAGGTCAGATGCCATATTTCTTGGTAGGTCAGATGCCATATTTCTTGGTAGGTCATATGCCATATTTCTTGGTAGGTGAGATGTCATATTTCTTGGTAGGTGAGATGCCATATTCCTTGATAGGTCAGATGCCATATTCCTTGATAGGTCAGATGCCATATTCCTTGATAGGTCAGATGCCATATGTCTTGGTAGGTCTTATGCCATATTCCTTGATAGGTCAGATGCCATATTTCCTGGTAGGTCAGATGCCATATTTCTTGGTAGGTCAGATGCCATATTTCTTGGTAGGTCAGATGCCATATTTCTTGGTAGGTCAGATGCCATATTTCTTGGTAGGTCAGATGCCATATTTCTTGGTAGGTCAGATGCCATATTTCTTGGTAGGTCAGATGCCATATTTCTTGGTAGGTCAGATGCCATATTCCTTGATAGGTCAGATGCCATATTTCTTGGTAGGTCAGATGCCATATTTCTTGGTAGGTCAGATGCCATATTTCTTGGTAGGTCAGATGCCATATTTCTTGGTAGGTCAGATGCCATATTTCTTGGTAGGTCAGATGCCATATTCCTTGATAGGTCAGATGCCATATTTCTTGGTAGGTCAGATGCCATATTTCTTGGTAGGTCAGATGCCATATTTCTTGGTAGGACAGATGCCATATTTCTTGGTAGGTCAGATGCCATATTTCTTGGTAGGTCAGATGCCATATTTCTTGGTAGGTCAGATGCCATATTCCTTGATAGGTCAGATGCCATATGTCTTGGTAGGTCAGATGCCATATTCCTTGATAGGTCAGATGCCATATTTCCTGGTAGGTCAGATGCCATATTTCTTGGTAGGTCAGATGCCATATTCCTTGATAGGTCAGATGCCATATTTCCTGGTAGGTCAGATGCCATATTTCTTGGTAGGTCAGATGCCATATTTCTTGGTAGGTCAGATGCCATATTTCTTGATAGGTCAGATGCCATATTCCTTGGTAGGTCAGATGCCATATTCCTTGATAGGTCAGATGCCATATTCCTTGATAGGTCAGATGCCATATTTCTTGGTAGGTCAGATGCCATATTTCTTGATAGGTCAGATGCCATATTTCTTGATAGGTCAGATGCCATATTTCTTGTTAGGTCAGATGCCATATTTCTTGGTAGGTCAGATGCCATATTCCTTGGTAGGTCAGATGTCAAATTCCTTGGTAGGTCAATTTTTATGGGATATTTTACAGACTTGTAAAGGTTGTTGTAAGATTCACACAGGGATAATATAAATGTTTGTACTTGAAAAAAAAATAAAGACGATTAAAGTAAATAAGGATTAATTTAAGGATAAATAAGGAAGGATGATTAAAAGGATAGGATGATTAAAAGGATAGGATGATTAAAGGGATAGGATGATTAAAGGGATAGGATGATTAAAGGGATAGGATGATTAAAGGGATAGGATGATTAAAGGGATAGGATGATTAAAGGGATAGGATGATTAAAGGGATAGGATGATTAAAGGGATAGGATGATTAAAAGTATAGACTGATTAAAAGTATAGGATGATTAAAAGGATAGGATGATTAAAAGTATAGGATGATTAAAAGGATAGGATGATTAAAAGGATAGGATGATGAAAGGGATAGGATGATTAAAGGGATAGGATGATTAACGGGATAGGATGATTAAAGGGATAGGATGATTAAAAGGATAGGATGATTAAAAGGATATTATAAATATGGCATTCAGAATCAGTCGGAACACCAGAGCGTGCAGCTCATCAAAAATGTATGTAGGTCAACTGATGTCCGTCGGGAGCGTGACTGACAGCTGTCTGGTTTGATATTTGACGCAGTGAGTTAATAGGTCAGTTGCTGGTCATTTCAAAAGGGGACTCGACGAAAATGGTCGAGTGGAGGCGGGATGGAGGGGGGTGGCGACCAACAGCGGGGTGGGGGGGGGGTGGGGCCAGAAGTACATAAGCTTATAATCCATTGGAAAGTTAAATGCACATCTTATTCCATGTACCACGAATAGTGTAAGATGTACCACGAATAGTGTAAGATGTACCACGAATAGTGTAAGATGTACCACGAATAGTGTAAGATGTACCACGAATAGTGTTAGATGTACCACGAATAGTGTAAGATGTACCACGAATAGAGTAAAATGTACCACGAATAGTGTAAAATGTACCTCGAATAGTGTAAAATGTACCACGAATAGTGTAAGATGTACCACGAATACTGTAAAATGTACCACGAATAGTGTAAAATGTACCACGAATAGTGTAAATGTACCACGAATAGTGTAATATGTACCACGAATAGTGTAAAATGTACCACGAATAGTGTAAAATGTACCACGAACAGTGTAAAATGTACCACGAACAGTGTAAAATGTACCACGAATAATGTAAAATGTACCACGAATAGTGTAAAATGTACCACGAATAGTGTAAAATGTACCACGAATGGTGTAAAATGTACCACGAATAGTGTAAGGCTTGTCTGGTCTTTTAGAAATGGGAACAATTGTGTGGACGTAACACAGTTAACTTTGGACAAACCCAACGTCTTTTTTGGGTATAGGGCGATATTATTAAAGTCTATATGTTTTGGCGAGATTGCCAGACTAATATAGACATTGTCAAATTTCATGCTGTCCTATTAGACGGATGTAGACATTGTCATATTTCATGCTGTCCTGTCAGACGGATGTAGACATTGTCATATTTCACAATGTCCTGTCAGACGGATGTAGACATTGTCAAATTTCACCATGTCCTGTCAGACGGGTGTAGACATTGTCAAATTTCACAATGTCCTGTCAGACGGATGTAGACATTGTCAAATTTCACAATGTCCTGTCAGACGGATGTAGACATTGTCATATTTCATGCTGTCCTGTCAGACGGATGTAGACATTTTCATATTTCATGCTGTCCTGTCAGACGGCTGTAGACATTTTCATATTTCATGCTGTCCTGTCAGACGGATGTAGACATTGTCCTATTTCAAACTGTCTTGCCTCCTCGGTTTGAACTGTTTCTCCGTAATTTATTGCCGCATATTTCCATCCATTGCAAGTCTCTCTCCGATCTTATATCTCTCCTCTCCCTTTTCTTTATCTCTCATCTCCCCGTTCTTTTCCCTCTCCTCTCTCCGTTCTTGTCTCTCTATCGCTCCGTTCTTGTTTCTCTCCTCTCTCTCTCTTTCTCTCCGGTTTTGTTTATCTCCTCGCTCCATTCACGTCTGTCACCCTCCGCTATCGTTGCTCTTCACTCACACACACACACTCTCTCTCTGTCTCTCTTTTGTCGTGCGCTTGTCCGCCCGTCTGTCCGTCCGTCCGTTCATCCATATATTTATTCTCATTATTTAAAATCATGTTCTTAACTTTTAAATGTCTCAATGACATTCCGTATGGGAAATGGTTTAGAGAAAACGTTTGTGTCACAACTCCCAACCATTTGTACCTCATCCCATCTGCAATATCCCACTGCTACCAACCATCCGTACCCCTTCTTATCTTCAATATCCCACTGTAGCCAACGATGTATACCTCATCCCATCTTCAATATCCTAATGCTGGTAACCATCTCTACCCTATCTCATCTTCATTTCTACCACTTAACTTCTCCGCCTCCCATCACACTCAATTATACACACAACCCCCCCTCCCAACCAACCCAGCCAGCCACCCAAAGACTCTTATATCAAATTAGCCCTCTATGTGTCCGTGTGAGGTGACGTACGATGTTTTCCCAAAGATATTACTCGTGTACACAACAGATGTACACATGGCCACAGCGAGGCTTAAAAAATGACTCAAGTATTTTCATTTTAAGCATGTCACCATGTGTCACCACCTCCCCAAACCGCCCTTGCTTAGAACCCGACACCCCTTACGCTCGTGTTGACTCCCACTCTGGCAGACAGGGGCGCGCACCTGGGGTAATTTTTGGCTGATAAAAAAAAAATCAGATTTTTTAAAAAAATATTTAAAGGTTTGTTTTCTATTACGCGCCTTCGTTTTGACAGACTAAGCACTTTTGTCGCGAGCATGGGGGCCAGGTGCTTGGCTCGCATAATGGATCTTAGCTGAAAAACTTCTACAGATTCGATTATGCAATTACGAGCATAATGGAGGGTGCAGAGTTGAACGAAGTGTGGAATCGAGTACACCGTAAAAATGCGAACGAGCGCTTTCTTTCTTGGAGCGCTATGTCATGTTTCAAAATGTGAGAGAACGAAGGAATTAAGAGGGAGGATCAGAGATAAGTTTGGATTGATAGAAAACGACTGCAGACATACTCCGTCATAAATGTGAACTGAATATTATCTTTAGATCCAGCGCTATTCTGAAATCAACCCTCTTGAAAACAATGGGATTCTCAGCGCACTTCGATTGGATGAGTCGAGAAAAGGTTTATTTTTAGAAAAGTACAGTGGTATGATACCTCTTACCTAGAAGTAAGCCTCACCATTCGTCTGATCGGAAAAGGCTCCTTGATATAAAAATAGCATAAGTAACGATTATATACAAACGGTATAAAATGTATGTTCCAATGTTATTTTCGTAAACACATTGAATCTATTGGAATATATAACAAATATCCATTGAATCTATTGGAATATATGACAAATATCCATTGAATCTATTGGAATTTATAACAAATATCTATTGAAGCTATTGGAATATATAACAAATGTCCCTTGGATCTATTGCAATATATAACAATTGTCCCTTGAATCTATTGGAATATATAACACTTGTCCCTTGAATTTATTGGAATATACAACAAATATCCATTGAATCTATTCGAATATATAACAATTGTCCCTTATTGAAACTAGTTTTGGAGTCACTTGTCAGGTTTGGTTCGAAGTCTCAGCTCGCCTGTGATCTGACCATTAAGTCAATTTATGTCTCAATTTTTCTCTTGAGACCTTATATAAAGTCTCCCGAGACTGCGCGATCATGAGACTCTAAATTAACTTTTTGAATTTCTTTTCTTCTTCTCGCCCTCTGCTTTTTGTTTTTCCAATAGTGATCTCTAAGCAGTGGCTCTCAATTAAATATTCTTTAACATCCTAGTTGTTTCCTTTGACTATCCCAATTTTGTTTTTAAAACACAAGGTTTAAGATATCCTCAAAATTTTTTAGGAAAATACAATAAATAAAAGTGAATGGGGGGGGGGGAGGGAAAGAAAACAAATTTAAAAGCCATTTCTTCCAATGTTAAGTTATAAAAATTACAATAAAGAAATTTATATGAAAACTAAAATATTTTTTTTATGTTAGAAATGGAGGTGAAAAAATTGCTTTTTCTCCCATGAAGTCCTGTACACAATTTTGCCCGTGGGTCGTGGAGAGCGTTGGGAAAAAATATGGAAGATAATGCTTCACGTAATCTAGTTTCTAGTTTTCAAGAACTTACGTAGGGCCTCTCTACATGTCTACATTGAGAACGGCCGATGCACTGTTTAAATCTCGGGGCCCTTTGATGTGAAGTTTATTGAAAAATCCCCACTTTATGTAGCCTGGGGATGTCAAAAGAAGATAGAATCGATCGGGTTCAATGGTTCTCAGCTCTCTTTTTTGGGGGGGCCGTGGACCTCTTGACTTTCATCTGAGTGATGAGTCCATTTAAAATGTCCTTGAATCCCTACAGCAATATGTCCTTGAATCCCTACCGCAATATGTCCTTGAATCCTTACCGCAATACCATTATGGACAGGATAATTCTGGGGTAGTTCAAGAAATGCTTGTTTTTTTTTTTTTTTTTTTTTGGGGGGGGGGGGGGGGGGGGGGCTTATCTTAAAACTTATATTTTTTATTTAACCGCACCTGACCAAGATAAAGCCTTGTTCACACGGTGCGTAGCTTTCCTTGCTGTGCGTAGCTTTCCTTGCTGTGCGTAGCTCTCCTTGCTGTGCCTAGCTCTCCTTGCTGTGTGTAGCTCTCCTTGCTGTGCGTAGCTTTCCTTTCTGTGCGTAGCTTTCCTTGCTGTGCGTAGCTCTCCTTGCTGTGCGTAGCTTTCCTTTCTGTGCGTAGCTTTCCTTGCTGTGCGTAGCTTACCTTGCTGTGCGTAGCTTTCCTTTCTGTGCGTAGCTTTCCTTGCTGTGCGTAGCTTTCCTTTCTGTGCGTAGCTTTCCTTGCTGTGCGTAGCTCTCCTTGCTGTGCGTAGCTTTCCTTTCTGTGCGTAGCTTTCCTTGCTGTGCGTAGCTTTCCTTTCTGTGCGTAGCTTTCCTTGCTGTGCGTAGCTTTCCTTTCTGTGCGTAGCTCTCCTTGCTGTGCGTAGCTCTCCTTGCTGTGCGTAGCTCTCCTTGCTGTGCGTAGCTTTCCTTTCTGTGCGTAGCTTTCCTTTCTGTGCGTAGCTTTCCTTTCTCCGCGTAGCTTTCCTTTCTGTGCGTAGCTCTTCTTGCTGTGCGTAGCTTTCCTTTCTGTGCGTAGCTTTCCTTTCTGTGCGTAGCTTTCCTTGCTGTGCGTAGCTTTCCTTGCTGTGCGTAGCTTTCCTTGCTGTGCGTAGCTTTCCTTGCTGTGCGTAGCTTTCCTTTCTATGCGTAGCTTTCCTTGCTTTGCGCATCAGATTCATTTTTTTCCCCGTGTTCAACAATCTTTCTGTTATTATATTTAGCTTTTTCTACGCTACTATATATTTAGCTTTTACTACGCTACTATATATTTAGCTTTTTCTACGCTACTATATATTTAGCTTTTTCTACGCTACTATATATTTAGCTTTTTCTACGCTACTATATATTTAGCTTTTCTACGCTACTATATATTTAGCTTTTTCTACGCTACTATATATTTAGCTTTTCTACGCTATATGTATTTAGCTTTTCTACGCTACTATATATTTAGCTTTTCTACTCTACTATATATTTAGCTTTTCTACGCTACTATATATTTAGCTTTTTCTACGCTACTATATATTTAGATTTTCTACGCTACTATATATTTAGCTTTTCTACGCTTCTATATATTTAGCTTTTCTACGCTAAGATTGACACAATCTTATGAGAAGCTCACCATTTCCAGTTGTGTTTTAAAAAAAAAAAATATATATATATATATATAAAAGAATACAAAAAAATTCAACACTGGCCTTATTCAGGAATTGATTCTCCAATTCAGTCAAGATCACCGTATCATAAGCGCTATCCTATTCAGTCAAGATCACCCTATCATAAGCGCTATCCAATTCAGTCAAGATCACCCTATCATAAGCGCTATCTAATTCAGCCAAGATCACCCTATCATAAGCGCTATCCAATTCAGTCAAGATCACCCTATCATAAGCGCTATCCAATTCAGTCAAGATCACCCTATCATAAGCGCTATCCAATTCAGTCAACATCACCCTATCATAAGCGCTATCCAATTCAGTCAACATCACCCTATCATAAGCGCTATCAAATTCAGTCAAGATCACCCTATCATAAGCGCTATCCAATTCAGTCAAGATCACCCTATCATAAGCGCTATCCAATTCAGTCAACATCACCCTATCATAAGCGCTATCCAATTCAGTCAAGATCACCCTATCATAAGCGCTATCCAATTCAGTCAAGATCACCCTATCATAAGCGCTATCCAATTCAGTCAAGATCACCCTATCATAAGCGCTATCCAATTCAGTCAAGATCACCCTATCATAAGCGCTATCCAATTCAGTCAAGATCACCCTATCATAAGCGCTATCCAATTCAGTCAAGATCACCCTATCATAAGCGCTATCCAATTCAGTCAACATCACCCTATCATAAGCGCTATCCAATTCAGTCAACATCACCCTATCATAAGCGCTATCCAATTCAGTCAAGATCACCCTATCATAAGCGTTATCCAATTCAGTCAAGATCACCGTATCATAAGCGCTATCCAATTCAGTCAAGATCACCGTATCATAAGCGCTATCCAATTCAGTCAAGATCACCCTATCATAAGCGTTATCCAATTCAGTCAAGATCACCGTATCATAAGCGCTATCCAATTCAGTCAAGATCACCGTATCATAAGCGCTATCCAATTCAGTCAAGATCACCGTATCATAAGCGCTATCCAGTTCAGTAAAGATTACCCTATCCTAAGCGCTGTGCGAATTTTTGCGCAAATTCTCCATGTTTAATCAGAACAGTATTTGCGTATTTTATACTTTTAGAGCATATCTCGGGCACCATGTACTAGAGTAAGAAAACATCTTACTGCCCCCCCCCCCCTTAACTCGTTTATTCCAAACACAGATTTACAACAAGATCAAGTAATATATATATATATATATATATCATCGGTGATTCTCTAACACTATGGCCTTTTTTCTCTACCACTATGGCTTTTTTCTCTTACCACTATGGCCTTTTTTCTCTACTACTGTGGCTTTTTTCTCTACCACTTTGGCCTTTTTTCTCTACCTCTATGACTTTTTTCTCTACCACTATGGCTTTTTTCTCTACCACTATGGCTTTTTTCTCTACCACTATGGCTTTTTTCTCTACCACTATTGCTTTTTTCTCTACCACTATGGCTTTTTCTCTACCACTATGGTCTTTTTTCTCTACCACTATGGTCTTTTTTCTCTACCACTATGTCTTTTTTTCTCTACCACTATGGCTTTTTTCTTTACCACTATGGCTTTTTTCTCTACCACTATGGTCTTTTTTCTCTACCACTGTCTTTTTTTCTCTACCACTATGGCTTTTTTCTTTACCACTATGGCTTTTTTCTCTACCACTATGGCTTTTTTCTTTACCACTATGGCTTTTTTCTCTACCACTATGGCCTTTTTTCACTACCACTATGGCTTTTTTCTCTATCAATATGACTTTTTTCACTACCACTATGGCTTTTTTCTCTACCACTAAGGCCTTTTTTTCTCTACTAATATGGCTTTTTTCTCTACCACTGTAGCTTTTTTCTCTGGATGTATTTTCTCATATTCATAGTTTTTTTTGCTTGTTTGTGTGAATTAATTAAATGTTTAATATTTCATTATAACAAAGTATATGTAAATAACTCATTAAGGGACGAGTGAACTTGTATAAAAATGTGTACACAATTGAACAAAATCGGATTGGAGGATATATATATGTATGTATGTATAACGCCGATGGTTCACGGTAGCCTTGTCATATACTCAAAATAAAACTACGGGCTAGCACCTTCAGAAAGATAGCGAGACAGAGAGATAGTGAGGAGAGAGAGAGATAGACAGAGGACAGGGATAGAGTGAGAGAGTGACAAAGAGGGAGAGAGAGGGGGACAGAGAGAGAGACAGAGAGAGGGATGATGTGTTTTGAATTTTTTTATGTTTGAAATAAAGACATATTTCATACATACAGTCCTTAAGTTGATTTGTCTAAATAATTTGTTGAACACACCTTTCATCATTTCTTACACTATCTGTGACGAATAATGTATGATATACTCTATTGAGACCTACCGATCGTCCCATTATGATGCCAACATGTACATACACTGCTCTCTCGCATGTCGAACATACACTGCTCTCTCAGCTGTAGATACCAGAAAATATCGGCAGAAGTGAACCACAAACAACTCAAGATTACACATGATAAAAACGATGAGTAAATAAACTTTGAATCGTTGTGCTGGCCCCCCCCCCCCCACTTCTCCTTCCATCTTCCGCCTCACCTGTACTCCGCCACTGCTTGGCGTGGTGTGGTGTATTGTTGGCCATCTGACTCCATAGAGTTACGCCATGTATATTTCTCCTGCCATGCTCACAGGGATCACGTCAAGTCGTTCACAGGGATCACATCATGTCGTGCCACGCACAGGCGCATTCACATATGTAGGCCATCCGAACGAAGGTTAAAAAAAATGTCGGGTGGGGGGCATATGTCAAAACCAGGGGCTCTTAAATTTGAGCGGTCTGGGCATTCGTTTTGGGATTTTTATTTTGTAATGTACTACTTTAAATTAAAGAAATAAATGTAATTACATCTTCTCCCCCCACCACACGAAAGATGTGCAAGCCACATTTCGAGAAACATTTCTTTAAATTACTCCACTGATATCTGTAGAATTGGGACCCCATTTGGGACCACCCCCCCCCCGAAAGTTACGCTTTAAGACATCACGTGTAAAGGTGGCATGAAGACGTTTGGGGACCGGGGGGGGGGGGGTGCAAAGCTCAGTCCGGTAATCCATATTTTTAGTTAGGTTCACACGCCCCATACAAGAATGTACACGTCCCATACAAAAATGTACACGTCCCATGCTAAAATGTACACGTCCCATGCAAAAATGTACACGTCCCATGCAAAAATTTACACGTCCCATACAAAAATGTACACACCACATAAAAAATGTACACATCCCATACACAAATGTACACACCCCATACAAAAATGTACACACCCCATACAACAATGTACACGTTTCATACAAAAATGTTCACGCTTCATACAAAAATGTACACATCCCATACAAAAATGTACACATCCCATACAAAAATGTTCACGCCCCATACAAAAATGTTCACGCCCCATACAAAAATGTACACGCCCCATGCAAAAATGTACACGTCCCATGCAAAAATGTACATGTCCTATAAAAGTGGACTACATACCTAATGTATATAACAAACTTTACAAGTGTGTGTCTTTGTCTTTTACTGTGTTTGGATGTCGAAGACTTTAGGGCCGCAGCAGTTCACATTCTGGTATTGTCCTTCTTCGTGTTTCCCTCTACCCTTTGCATATTTCTAACGGCTTCAACTTGAAAGCAGTCTTCCCGTTAGTTACCCCAAAAGCAGTCGCCCCGTCAGTTATCCCAAAAGCAGTGTTCCCGTTAGTTATCCCAAAAGCAGTCTTCCGGTAAGTTATCCCAAAAACAGTCTTCCCGTTAGTTATCCCAAAAGCAGTCTTCCCGTTAGTTATCCCAAAAGCAGTCTTCCCGTAAGTTATCCCCAAAAAAGTCTTCCCGTTAGTTATCCCAAAAGCTGTCTTCCCGTTAGTTATCCCAAAAGCAGTCTTCCCATTAATTATCCCAAACGCAGTCTTCCCGTTATTTATCCCAAAAGCAGTCTTCCCGTTAGTTATCCCAAAAGCAGTCTTCCCGTTAGTTATCCCAGAAGCAGTCTTCCCGTTAGATATGTCAAAGGCAGTCTTCCCGCTAGTTATCCCAAAAGCAGTCTTCCCGTTAGTTATCTGTACACAAACGATAAACCAAATAGGGTTTGTCATTTCTAAGACCGGAAAACGTCACATCGCATTACGTAATGTTACTATTTTTAGAGAATTTTTTCGAAAGACGTAGCTTCTAACAATGTATTTCTGCATATATATAGCATTAACAATTTGTTTGTAAAATATTTCGTAAAATAAAGTTGTAAGCACTTTTTTTCTAGTTTAAGACACATTGCGCTGGCTCACATTAAAGTAAAAGTACCGAACAGCTGTTGAGAGATTGGCCAAACGGAATACCCGGATGTTTTATTAATATCTCAATGAGATTTTCCAGGCTGTACGCCCGGATCTTCTATTAATAGATTTACGCCATTTAATGACAAACCCTGTACGCTCCAAAACACTCAAAAATGTTCAACAACAACAACACACACACACCCACAAATTATTTAAATTTTGTTTTAAGTCCGCGAATGCGAGCCATAATCTCTAAACCGTCAGTTAATAAGCGGGCGTTTGTTGTACACGTGCCCTAAATCAACTCACCTGACTCCAATCCATGCTCTCATCATCATCACCCTCACCCCCCCCCCCCCACCATATACTATAGAATATCCCATAACCCCACTCTCCACCCCCCATCCCCACTCAGCAATATGTACAGTAAAAACATTGTTCGTACTACTTGCTTTATTAATTAACATCGACCAACGAGGACAAGGTCGGCCATCTTTCCTCGGCCTGCATTTTTACGACACGTCATTAATGTCGTCGGTTCAAATCTGATTTTCACTGGTTCATCGGGTGTGCTCAAACTAAACGTGCGGGTTGTAGGGACCCCAGTGGGCTTTTTAGCGTCTCACATTTTAAAGTTAGATTTCTGTCCATTAATTTAGTTCGTAGTGTTATGCGAGGGAAAAACTAAATATGTATCGAAAATCAGCTCTTCAAATAATGAATGTCTTATCCATACAGACCAGACAGAGTCATACTTTTCGCAGCTACTAAAAAGACATTCAAGTGACTACTTACAACTCTTTCTAGTGAATACTTACAAGACATTCTAGTGAATGATTATAAGACATTCTAGTGAATGATTATAAGACTTTCTAGAGAATGATTACCATAATGAATACATTGAAGTGAATGTGTGATTTTAAAATAATAAAACCATACATGACATACATGACATGCATGACAATGACCTTTAATCAAATAAAAGTTGTGTTTCCTAAACAAGATGACGTCATTGATCAGAATATTATATAGCCATGGCTCAATGGCTCATTGACTTCATGTTTGTGTATATAAAACTGGTTAAATGGCTAATTGACTCCCTGTTTGTGTATATAAAACTGGTTAAATGGCTAATTGACTCTCTGTTTGTGTATACAAAACTGGTTAAATGGCTAATTGACTTGGTGTTTGTGTATATAAAACTGGCTAAATGGTTAATTGACACGATGTTTGTGTAGCTGACATTGGCGTGGCCTTCCAATCATAACTAAAGTGTGTGATAACCCCCGTGTGGGAGGAATAAACACCTCCTCACTTATAAGTGATTTACATCCTCACCTCCTGCGAGCTCCCCAATTTACCTTTCTCCAAAAACAGTTGTGTGTGTGGGGGGGGGGGGGTTGAAACTCTTGCACGCTATATAAAAACCAATATCAGTGGTTCTCAAAGGGTATTATTTCTATTCATTACAACTTTCGTGTGTATGTTTATCGATGTACATGTATATCAATGTTGGGACGATGCTGCAACTACAATAACAAATATATATATATATAATTATAAAGGTATAGTAATAATATATTGAGTTATAGCTTCAAGGCTGTGTGTTCACCTACAATACATTAGGGAGAATACCATAGCCAGTGTCCAGCAGATGACAAGGACCCGAGCACTGCAGTTTAATAAATATATTGATAAGAGCAGTGCTTCTCAAACTTTTCAGTAAGTGAGGATCATTCACTCTCCTGTGACCAGTTTTCGATCTTCTTAACTATCTCCCTATTTGCTGACCAGCTTCTAGTTCAGCAGAGATCATCGGCGTCTCCCCACCCTAGCATGGGGTGGGAATATGTTTGAGAGTTACCTACCATGACAGAGTGAGCCTATCGCCTGTTAGGGACTGTCCATAAAGTACATAATGGTAGCTTTGGACGTTTCTTATCCGTCCCCCATCCCTATCACAATCTGTCACAAATCTCAGAATCCCCCCCCCCCCTAATTAAGTACGTCACACTTTGAAACTAAACAAATGTTTAAAAATTGAAAACTAATTAAAATTAAATCTAAAACGCTCTTAACAATTTAACTGATAAAAGTGGCATATCAAATATGTAGCTTATCTTATATCTAACTTATCTTATATGTAACTTATGTTATATTTAACTTATCTTATATGTAACATCTTATATGTAACTTATGTTATATGTAACTTATGTTATATGTAACTTATCTTATATGTTACTTATCTTATATGTAACTTATCTTATATGTAACTTATCTAATTTAGTATTGTAAAATGATGAGAAATTGTTCTGAACATATCTACATAACCGATAAAAAATTTGTGACGCCATGTGCCTGTTACAGGAGCGAAGTAGAAGTGAGTTTTGTTCCGCGGCCACCCCCCCCCCCCACCGGTCCCGGGACCGGACCTTGTACAACGGGCTCACGGTCTGTTAAATCCTGACAACCTACTACTTACTTAGTCTTACTTCTGCCCGGTGCTCTTAAACTCACCCCCTTAACATCCACGCAAACCCCCCCCCCTTTTCCATCTTCTCGAAACCCTGAACGGATCTCCGCCATCTGCCAGATCACCCTACCCCCACCTTCCCTGACGCCCCTGACACAGTACATACTCCGTGGAACGTGAAGGGAGCTATCCCCTCATTACATCTTATTTAAGTTAACCCTCATCGGCCCGACGCCCCCCGTAAAGCTATCTAGAAATCGCAGGGAGATAAGCTCACACCATAAATTTTTTAAACCAAAGCGTGTCACCGCACTGGATGAAATGCCACCGCCTTCCAGGAGGGCTTTTCGGACTATAGGCAAACATGTTGGCGCCCTCCCACCCTTCTTTAAAACGTGCACCCCACCCCGCTCCATTTCTGTCAGACAAATGAAACACCCATGGCATAAGAATTCCAAAACATGCCATGGGGTGGCGTTGGGGGGGGGGGGGTCTGTGGTAGCAGTTTTGGGGGATTGTGGGGTAGGGGTTGGGGGACTGTGGGTTAGGGGTTTGGGGGGTAGGGGTTTGGGGTACTGGGGGGTAGGGGTTTGGGATGGAAGGCAGGAAGAGAGTGTTCTCTAAAAGGATGGATGTAAACAGTCGAAATGTAAAGAAGTCGTGCAGAAAAGAGCTGTCAGAAGCACAGCACGGAACAACAACATCGTATGATTGAGGTGAAAGTTGAAAAGCATCTTTTGTATCATGTTTTATAGTTTGAAAATCGGGGTGTACAGATCATGTTTGCAGATCGTGTATGCAGATCATGTTTACAGATCATGTTTACAGATCATGTTTACAGATCATGTTTACCGATCATGTTTACCGATCATGTTTACAGATCATGTTTACAGATCATGTTTACAGATCATGTTCGTGTTTTATATCATCATTCAATTTCCCAGTGCGTTATTTTTCGGTTCTTGAAGTAATTATAATTTATTTCTTAAATTGTGATAACTATTGAAACATTATTATAGAAACCAATGAAATACTGTACAAAATACCTTCATGCACACCATTCTTTCATGTTCATTATCTCCATTCGTGGGTCGAAATAGCCAGTACAAGAGAAAGAGAGAGAGAGAAAGAAGGAGAGACAGAGAGACAGAGAGAGGAGTGTTGGTATAAAAGATCATAATTCCCTTTATATAAAACTAGCTAATTGATTAATTTGTATACAACACAAATTACACGGTGGAATGGAGACCGACCACTGACCAGCACTGACACCCACTGACCAGCACTGACACACACTGACCAGCACTGACACCCTCTGACCAGCACTGACACACACTGACCAGCACTGACACCCTCTGACCAGCACTGACACAAACTGACCAGCACTGACACACACTGACCCACACTGACCAGCACTAACACACACTGACCAGCACTGGCACCCCCCTGACCAGCACTGACACACACTGACCAGCACTGACACCCACTGACCAGCACTGACACCCACTAACCAGCACTGACACCCACTGATCAGCACTGACACAAACTGACCAGCTCTAACACACACTGACCAGCACTGACACCCCCTGACCAGCACTGACACCCACTGATCAGCACTGACACACACTGACCAGCACTGACTACCAATCTGGGTGTCAAAGATTAGTTTATTAAATGACAGATCAAGTAACTGACAAGAGTCCAACCAACAGCAGGCACGGATGTTGATCTAAACAATAGCATGGTCAAACACTGACCACTGTCAAAGCTCGAAGAACGTTTATACCTCAGGCAAGAGCAGCGCTGACGTGACCCCCGCACTCTTGGGTCAAGGACGAAAATTTGTCTTCACAAAGGCAAAACCTAATTGAACTTATCATAAGACCGTCGTTTCAATTTGTTGGGCTCATCAATAGGAATTTTTTTAGGTCATTTCTAGGAAGCTTATTTGGGTCATTTCTAGGAATCTTATTAAGGTCATTTCTAGGAAACGTATTAAGGCCATTTCTAGGAAGCTTATTAAGGTCATTTCAAGGAAACTTATTAAGGTCATTTCTAGGAAGCTTATTAAGGTCATTTCTAGGAAGCTTATTAAGGTCATTTCTAGGAAACTTATTAAGGTCATTTCTAGGAAGCTTATTTAAGTTATTAAGGTCATTTCTAGGAAACTTATTAAGGTCATATCTAGGAAACTTATTAAGGTCATTTCTAGGAAGCTTATTTAAGTTATTAAGGTCATTTCTAGGAAACTTATTAAGGTCACATCTAGGAAACGTATTAAGGCCATTTCTAGGAAGCTTATTAAGGTCATTTCAAGGAAACTTATTAAGGTCATTTCTATGAAGCTTATTAAGGTCATTTCTAGGAAGCTTATTAAGGTCATTTCTAGGAAACTTATTAAGGTCTTTTCTAGGAATCTTATTAAGGTCATTTCTAGGAAGCTTATTAAGGTCATGTCTAGGAAACTTATTAAGGTCATTTCTAGCAAGCTTATTAAGGTCAATTCTAGGAAACTTATTAAGGTCATATCTAGGAAACGTATTAAGGCCATTTCTAGGAAGCTTATTAAGGTCATTTATAGGAAACTTATTAAGGTCATTTCTAGGAAGCTTATTTAAGTTATTAAGGTCATTTCTAGGAAACTTATTAAGGTCATTTCTAGGAAACGTATTAAGGCCATTTCTAGGAAGCTTATTAAGGTCATGTCTAGGAAACTTATTAAGGTCAATTCTAGGAAGTTTATTTAAGTTATTAAGGTCATTTCTAGGAAACTTATTAAGGTCATTTCTAGGAAACGTATTAAGGCCATTTCTAGGAAGCTTATTAAAGTCATTTCAAGGAAACTTATTAAGGTCATTTCTAGGAAGCTTATTAAGGTCATTTCTAGGAAGCTTATTAAGGTCATTTCTAGGAAACTTATTAAGGTCATTTCTAGGAAGCTTATTTAAGTTATTAAGGTCATTTCTAGGAAACTTATTAAGGTCATATCTAGGAAACTTATTAAGGTCATTTCTAGGAAGCTTATTTAAGTTATTAAGGTCATTTCTAGGAAACTTATTAAGGTCACATCTAGGAAACGTATTAAGGCCATTTCTAGGAAGCTTATTAAGGTCATTTCAAGGAAACTTATTAAGGTCATTTCTATGAAGCTTATTAAGGTCATTTCTAGGAAGCTTATTAAGGTAATTTCTAGGAAACTTATTAAGGTCTTTTCTAGGAATCTTATTAAGGTCATTTCTAGGAAGCTTATTAAGGTCATGTCTAGGAAACTTATTAAGGTCATTTCTAGCAAGCTTATTAAGGTCAATTCTAGGAAACTTATTAAGGTCATTTCTAGGAAACTTATCCACTGGCCCTTTACTTCGACCAATGAACCCCAACAAATCCTTATATTCTGAGAACCATCGTATTTGAAAAGGTACCTCGTTCTCTACAAAAAAGTATAACCAATCTCTCACACCCCCTCCTCCCCAAAACCCCCCTCCCCGCCCCCCAAGTGTCTGGTTAACGAAATTCCTCCATCGAGAGCTCAGAGATCCCCCAGTGCGTTTACGGCACCCCCTGGCGGTGAGGAGAGCGCCCCCTCTCTACGCTTTGACACCCGGAGCATGTCACTGTTTATTTTCACTGGAAGAATTTACAGAAACGTGGAGTGCTCAATCAGCACTAAGCGACTTACGTGGATGTGCTCAATTAGCACTAAGCGACTTACGTGGATGTGCCAACCCGTCTCTCCCCTCATCCCATACCTTGAGAAAAAGCATACTGCCCTGGCTCTTCCTTTTTTTTTTTTTAATTCTTCCTTTAAAAAAAAAAGTATAGAACTCTCGAACAAATGTAAGAATTTCTTTTAAAACGTTTATTTAGGCAATGTTAACATTTTAACCCTAAAACGTTTTTTTTTAAAAAAATAGTAATCATAAGATAGTAAAAAGTTAGACAAGGTCGGTAGGTGAATAATCTTTACTGTGCCAGCGAGTGACTCATAAGGGACAGTGGGGCGTGGGCGGGGGGGGGGGCTTAACTTTCAAAGTGGTGGTTGGTTAAAAAGAATTTAAGCAACATTGACTAACACGGCCACAACACACAACATTGACTAACACGACCACAATACACAACATTGACTAACACGACCACAATACACAACATTGACTAACACGACCACAATACACAACATTGACTAACACGGCCCCAATACACAACATTGACTAACACGACCACGATACACAACATTGACTAACACGACCACGATACACAACATTGACTAACACGACCACAATACACAACATTGACTAACACGACCACGATACACAACATTGACTAACACGACCACGATACACAACATTGACTATCACGACCACAATACACAACATTGACTAACACGACCACGATACACAACATTGACTAACACGACCACAATACACAACATTGACTAACACGACCACAATACACAACATTGACTAACACGACCACAATACACAACATTGACTAACACGACCCCAATACACAACATTGACTAACACGACCACGATACACAACATTGACTAACACGACCACGATACACAACATTGACTAACACGACCACAATACACAACATTGACTAACACGACCACAATACACAACATTGACTAACACGACCACAATACACAACATTGACTAACACGACCCCAATACACAACATTGACTAACACGACCACGATACACAACATTGACTAACACGACCACAATACACAACATTGACTAACACGACCACAATACACAACATTGACTAACACGACCACAATACACAACATTGACTAACACGACCACAATACACAACATTGACTAACACGACCACGATACACAACATTGACTAACACGACCACCATACACAACATTGACTAACACGACCACGATACACAACATTGACTAACACGGCCACAATACACAACATTGACTAACACGACCACGATACACAACATTGACTAACACGACCACGATACACAACATTGACTAACACGACCACGATACACAACATTGACTAACACGACCACGATACACAACATTGACTAACACGACCACAATACACAACATTGACTAACACGGCCACAATACACAACATTGACTAACACGACCACGATACACAACATTGACTAACACGACCACAATACACAACATTGACTAACACGACCCCAATACACAACATTGACTAACACGACCACGATACACAACATTGACTAACACGACCACGATACACAACATTGACTAACACGACCACAATACACAACATTGACTAACACGACCACAATACACAACATTGACTAACACGACCACAATACACAACATTGACTAACACGACCCCAATACACAACATTGACTAACACGACCACGATACACAACATTGACTAACACGACCACAATACACAACATTGACTAACACGACCACAATACACAACATTGACTAACACGACCACAATACACAACATTGACTAACACGACCACAATACACAACATTGACTAACACGACCACAATACACAACATTGACTAACACGACCACAATACACAACATTGACTAACACGACCACGATACACAACATTGACTAACACGACCCCAATACACAACATTGACTAACACGACCACGATACACAACATTGACTAACACGACCACAATACACAACATTGACTAACACGACCACAATACACAACATTGACTAACACGACCACAATACACAACATTGACTAACACGACCACAATACACAACATTGACTATCACGACCACAATACACAACATTGACTAACACCATCACAAAATGCAACCACAAATATTTAGAGTTGTTCGTCATCGCCTATAGGAGTCGGTTCTAGGAGTCGGATTCGAAGTTTTGGAGGAAAGATTTGGAGTCGAGCTGTTACTCCTGACAACGTCTGGAGGGTATGTATGGAAGGGATCTTCTAACTTCTCATTGTATCTAAGTAGAAGACCTTCTAACTTGTCTTTATATTTAAGTAGGGGACCTTCTAACTTGTCTTCATTTCTAAGTACGAGACATTCTGACTTGTCCTTACATCTAAGTAGAGGACCTTGTGACTTGTCTTTATATCTAAGTAGAAGACCTTGTGACATGTCTTTATATCTAAGTAGAAGACCTGGTGACCTGTCTTTATATCTAAGTAGAAGACCTTGTGACTTGTCTTTATGTGTAAGTAGAAGACCTTGTGACTTGTCTTTATATCTAAGTAGAAGACCTGGTGACCTGTCTTTATATGTAAGTAGAAGACCTTGTGACTTGTCTTTATGTGTAAGTAGAAGACCTTGTGACTTGTCTTTATATCTAAGTAGAAGACCTTGTGACATGTCTTTATATCTAAGTAGAAGACCTGGTGACCTGTCTTTATATCTAACTAGAAGACCTTGTGACTTGTCTTTATACCTAAAATATATAATACTTTACTAATCGCCTCGTGGATTAAAACCAAAAAATCCCGATCAGTGGCGTATCACAGTAAGGCATTTGACGAATTAGGTACTTGGGTACGGGTGAAGGATTCACAGCTATAAACGAATTAGGTACTTGGTGTCAACTTCTATGTCCTCAGGATTGGATCATTCAACAAGTTCTTCCACTAATTCAACCATTAGTAACAACTCAAGTCCTTTTCATAACTATATATAACTTTAATTATCAGGAAACACAAGGCACTCAGCTCTCTTTCCTAAGGTTCTACAACATCGCTTTGTCCAACCGCCATCTACATTCCACTCTCCACTAAACTAATACGTCACTTCCCCTACCCAAATACGTCATAACATTCACGCACAATATACAACGCTACACGTATACTCTCTAACTCAACATGATTTACTTACAAACATAACTACATTGATTTCATACCCTTGACACTTGGGTACGGGTGAAGGATTCACAGCTATAAACGAATTAGGTACTTGGGTACGGGTGAAGGATTCACAGCTGTAAACGAATTAGGTACTTGGGTACGGGTGAAGGATTCACAGCTGTAAACGAATTAGGTACTTGGGTACGGGTGAAGGATTCACAGCTATAAACGAATTAGGTACTTGGGTACGGGTGAAGGATTCACAGCTGTAAACGAATTAGGTACTTGGGTACGGGTGAAGGATTCACAGCTGTAAACGAATTGGGTACTTGGGTACGGGTGAAGGATTCACAGCTGTAAACGAATTAGGTACTTGGGTACGGGTGAAGGATTCACAGCTGTAAACGAATTAGGTACTTGGGTACGGGTGAAGGATTCACAGCTGTAAACGAATTGGGTACTTGGGTACGGGTGAAGGATTCACAGCTGTAAACGAATTAGGTACTTGGGTACGGGTGAAGGATTCACAGCTGTAAACGAATTAGGTACTTGGGTACGGGTGAAGGATTCACAGCTGTAAACGAATTGGGTACTTGGGTACGGGTGAAGGATTCACAGCTGTAAACGAATTAGGTACTTGGGTACGGGTGAAGGATTCACAGCTGTAAACGAATTAGGTACTTGGGTACGGGTGAAGGATTCACAGCTGTAAACGAATTGGGTACTTGGGTACGGGTGAAGGATTCACAGCTGTAAACGAATTAGGTACTTGGGTACGGGTGAAGGATTCACAGCTGTAAACGAATTAGGTACTTGGGTACGGGTGAAGGATTCACAGCTGTAAACGAATTAGGTACTTGGGTACGGGTGAAGGATTCACAGCTGTAAACGAATTAGGTACTTGGGTACGGGTGAAGGATTCACGGCTGTAAACGAATTAGGTACTTGGGTACGGGTGAAGGATTCACAGCTGTAAACGAATTAGGTACTTGGGTACGGGTGAAGGATTCACAGCTGTAAACGAATTAGGTACTTGGGTACGGGTGAAGGATTCACGGCTGTAAACGAATTAGGTACTTGGGTACGGGTGAAGGATTCACGGCTATAAACGAATTAGGTACTTGGGTACGGGTGAAGGATTCACAGCTATAATCAGTGGTGCCCCAAGGGGTGTCAATTCAGGGTTTTTTTCGGGGGAAAACCAAAACTTGGTCGGCTTGTTAAATTGTTTATTACTGGAGGCTCGACAGTACACAGCAATTTAAATAAAACCTGCAAATTCGGGGGGGGGGGGGAAGAAGGGGGGCAATGACATCACTGGGTGCCCCTACTAATAAACAGTGTCTGCTTCATGTCGCAACTAATTGAAGAAATATCACTTTGAACAATGATGCCCATATGATAAGTACGTGTCTGGGAACAACCCGACATTGCGTGTCTGGGAACAACCTGACAGTGCGTGTCTGGGAACAACCCGACAGTGCGTGTCTGGGAACAACCCGACATTGCGTGTCTGGGAACAACCCGACAGTGCGTGTCTGGGAACAACCCGACAGTGCGTGTCTGGGAACAACCCGACAGTGCGTGTCTGGGAACAACCCGACAGTGCGTGTCTGGGAACAACCCGACAGTACGTGTCTGGGAACAACCCGACAGTGCGTGTCTGGGAACAACCCGACAGTGCGTGTCTGGGAACAACCCGACAGTGCGTGTCTGGGAACAACCCGACAGTGCGTGTCTGGGAACAATCCGACAGTGCGTGTCTGGGAACAACCCGACAGTACGTGTCTGGGAACAACCCGACAGTGCGTGTCTGGGAACAACCCGACATTGCGTGTCTGGGAACAACCCGACAGTGCGTGTCTGGGAACAACCCGACATTGCGTGTCTGGGAACAACCCGACATTGCGTGTCTGGGAACAACCCGACAGTGCGTGTAGACTTGGTCTACTCACAACAACCCGACAGTGCATGTAGACTTGGTCTATTCACAACAAACCGACAGTGCATGTAGACTGGGTCTACTGACAACCTGACAGTGCATGTAGACTCGGTCTACTCACAACAACCCGACAGTGCATGTAGACTCACTCTACTCACAACAACCCGACAGTACATGTAGACTGGGTCTACTCACAACAACCCGACAGTACATGTAGACTCGGTCTACTGACAACCCGACAGTACATGTAGACTGGGTCCACTGACAACCTGACAGTGCATGTAGACTCAGTCCACTGACAACCAGAGAGTACATGTAGACTGGGTCTACTGACAACCTGACAGTGCATTCAGACTCAGTCCACTGACAACCCGACAGTACATGTAGACCCGGTCCACTGACAACCTGACAGTGCATGAAGACTCACTCTACTCACAACAACCCGTACAGCAAAGACCAGCCATTGGTGTCGGTGTAAAAAAAGAGTATAGTAACAGTGTAACAAATATTCTAGTAACAGTGTAACAAATATCCTAGTAACAGTGTTACAATTATCCTAGTAACAGTGTAACAAATATCCTAGTAACAGTGTAACAATTATCCTAATAACAGTGTAACAAATATCCTAGTAACAGTGTAACAAATATCCTAGTAACAGTGTAACAAATATCCTAGTAACAGTGTAAGAAATATCCTAATAACAGTGTAACAAATATCCTAGTAACAGTGTAAAAAATATCCTAGTAACACTTAGTGTCAAATGCTGAACTTGGTTGTGGCACCAATTATTTCAAAGTATGTCCTTGGGATACCAAAGTATGTCCTTAGGTAACCAAAGTATGTACTTAGGATAGCAAAGTATATCCTTAGGATACCAAAGTATGTCCTTAGGATACCAAAGTATATCCTTAGGATACCAAAGTATGTCCTTAGGATACCAAAGTATGTCCTTGGGATACCAAAGTATGTCCTTGGGATACCAAAAGTATGTCCTTAGGATAACAAAGTATGTCCTTGGGATATCAAATGATAATTTTTAGGGCACCATAATATGACAGATAAATAAATGCTTTCCCAAGATAACCCAGTTTAAGGTAACAAGAAACAAACAAACAAACAGCTGGTTGTGTTTACGGGGAGATTGAGGTGGGGGAAGAAGCCGGGAATCCCCCCCCCCCCCCCAAAATCATCCTGGAATATGTTCCAGTGGCTGTAGCACTTTTTAAACGCACAACCTGTTGTTAGGTGATGTTCCGCTCCGTAGGAACAGCTCAGGACGACAAAACACCATTCAACCAAATCCGAGCTGTGCCACAAAGGCGGACATTCACGGTCCGTCAGACAGAAGCGTCGGCTTGGACGGGGGAGACTTCATGAAAGACTCAATGAAAGGCGTAGCGTGGAGAAGTGTGTGGAGCGGAGGGGAATGAAATAGTTCGGCTGAAGGTTCAAGGAGTCTGTCAGCGTGGAGCATACACGCAAGAGTCCTACCACTGCTCTCTGGTGGGAACTCGGGAGGTAGAACTCTGGGTAATAACTCACGGGGGGGGGGGGGGGAACCCAAAGGATAGGAGTCTGTGAGTGGCATTGCGGAAAAATTGTTATAAAGATTTTCGTTGTTCCGGAATGTACGTTAAATTGACCAAAGAAGAACACAGCCTGTCTTACAATACACTTAATCAGCGGTTCTCAACCTGTGGGTCGCGACCACACGACACTTTCACAGGGGTCGCCTAAGGCCATCTGAAAACACATATAGTCCACATTCATAAAGTACATATCAACGAAAATAATTGTGTGGTTGGGGGTCACCACAAAATTAGGAAATGTATTAATGGGTCGCGGGATTAGAAAGGTTGAGAACCACTGCACTAAATAAATAAAAATTAGTTATTCAAACCCTATCACGCTTTCGTATATTTGAGTTATTGGATAAACTAATATTTGGTTCAACCGCAAGGTGTCGTAAAAATAACCCAAATCTGGCTCATCGATCGCAGTTGCATGACCAGTTGGTTCCCACACCAAATCTGGGGGCTCGTCAATACAGAGCTCGGGTCACCGCACGGACGTCTGCGACAGAAAGTTTTTGATGTCGAGGCTTTCATCACTAATCCGATGCCTATTTTCTGGTTGTCATCGTTTAGACTTCATTGACGGAGATGTCTTCATCATACGGCTGGTGTTCGCCTTAGCGCGACTGGTGAATGTGGGGGACGGGGGAGCTGTGCGAATGTGTGTATTTTAACGGAGGTGTGTGTACTGTGTTATTTGTGTTGCTGGTTTGATTTGATGATTTGTGTGTGTGTGGAGGGGGGGGGGGGATTAGAGTGAAATGGTGTTCAGGTGTACAGAATTGTGTCGGTAATCTTAAGACATGGCTACAGCGATACTCTTATCAGACTTAAGACATGGTTACGCCATACCTCGTATCAGACTTAAGACATGGTTACGCCATACCTCGTATCAGACTTAAGACATGGTTACGCCATACCTCGTATCAGACTTAAGACATGGTTACGCCAGACCTTGTATCAGACTTAAGACATGGCTACGCCATACCTCGTATCAGACTTAAGACATGGCTACGCCATACCTCACCTGTATCAGTCTTCAGATATATGGCTAGACCAATACCCAGAGCCGCCGCGTGACTTTTGGGGGGCCCCCTGCCAACTTCCAGTTTTGTGCCCCCTTAGTCCTTTGGTAGTTTTTGTTCCGTATGACAACTTTGGGTCACTTAAATATCATAGACCTAATACCTCTCCTGTATCAGACTTAAGACATCGCTACACTATATTTTGCCTGTATCAGACACACTTAAGACATGACTACACCATTCCTCACCTGTATGAGACAGACTTAAGACATGACTACACTGTACCTCACCTGCATGAGACATACTTAAGACCTAGCTACACATGACCTCACCTGTATCAGACATACTTAAGACATGACTACACCATACCTCGCCTGTATCAGACATACTTAAGACATGACTACACTGTACCTCACCTGCATGAGACATACTTAAGACCTGGCTACACATGACCTCACCTGTATAAGACAGCCTTAAGACATGGCTACACATGACCTCACCTGTACCAGACAACCACATCTTACGGGACACAACCAAACCAAGACATCGTCACATGACAGCCCAGCCAACCCGCGGTATTCCGTGAACATGAACATTGCTCTATGAACACAAATGATCAAATTGACTTCTGAGTGGTCCACTCGAGTCTGCCATACGTCACTAATGACGTTCTCACCCCGCCTGTAATCTCTCGGCAGACGTCAATAATTACAGCATTAAACCGAGATCGCTGGCTGCAATTATTGCGAGACACATCTCAACATTCTCAACGTTAACCAAAAAATGCTCTTGAGGAAGTTTGACAAAAAAATGGTTTTTACGTAGCATGACAATGTCTTGTCAACGTTCTGTTCAAATATGTTTATACGCGAATTTCGGAATGTGTTAACGTGCTTCAACCGCCTCCCACCCCTGATTACCCATTTTTATTCAACGGCCCGACCTCCCCACTTACCCCTCCTTTCATAATCGAAGGCTTAACCCAGTCCTTGCCCCCCCCACCCCCACCCCCTTTTTTCACCTCACTTAAAATAGTTACAAAGGTTACAGGACCCGACACAACGGAACAACCATCCGTGACTATTTTACGACTTCCGCGGCTCAACTCTGTGAAAGAAGCGCCCTGCAGAGGGTCGGCGTTGACAAGGTGGGGGGGAGGGGGGGCGCCACATCTTTGAAATTAACAGACTTCTAATAGAGCTGTCGTCCAACCCAAACTGGCCCAACGCCGTATCCAAATCAGACGACACTTGGACCACTGCAGCCGATTGCGCCGTCCCTTTGTGATTTAGACTTGATTGCTGCGCCCGACTCGAGAGCTCCTTCACCGACTCCACATGTCAGAGACGCCCGTGAAGGTCTCCGTGGCTTTTGTCGTGGGCGCCCTGAAGTGGGGGTGGGGGCAGCTTCTCTGAGAAGGGGCGTGACTGTATATTGAAGGTGGCCCATGATCAAGGCCAAAAAAAAAAAAAAAAAAGCCCTGTCACACGGGGATGTCATATTGGTGAATGTGAGAACCGTCGGAGCCATTGTAGCCATGATGTTGGCGTGTCATTGCTTGGCCGGCTTCTAAGGTCTGGGAGACGTCATTATCAACAACACAAAAATGGACACAATATTTGAATGTATTCCAGCGAGCCGTAGAACTGAAGTTAGTTTAGTTAATTATATGTCGATACCCCGGGTTATTGAATGTCGAGAAGCAGCGTCAAATTTAAGGACCTTTTTGGGATAAATACAAATCACATATCAACGGTGAAGTGAAGATAGTTCTTTCTCTTTTCATTGAAAGCCTGTTTCTGAATGCAGTGTTTCCGTGGTCCGTTGACTGACCTCAATCATCAAGCGATCTGGGACACTGACCGTTAATATGTTACTGTATGGTTGGACGGACATCTGAACAGTAAGATTTTAAGATCATGAATGAAGGACTGCGTTCAAGCTGTATCAAGGAAATAGTAGAACAAGGTATGTGGAAGCTTGAGTTAAGAGCCAGGACAATAAGACAAGAACGTTCCGGCTAAATGCCTTCCTCAGCAGACAGGACAAATCAAATTAGGACGAGAAATAGAAACAAAGCTAAAACATAAGTGATCGCCCTTTGTTAATCCGGAAGTTGGATTTTTCTAAACCAAGATCGCAGGAAGTGAACGAATTTATGGAATGTTGTTAGTGTCAAAAAAGATATCTTAAATCTTAGCGGACAAACATATTTTGGAGATATATGAAATATCAGAAAAAGAAATAATACTGGGAAATTGATAATTTAACAACAGTGTATAACGATTACGTATGAAAAGAAGCATTTAAAAAAAAAATCACCATCGATATTTTAATGTGTAATGTAAAACAGCTATGTGTCAATATCTGTCAACATTAGGTCAGCTTTTGTGTACATTATCTCAACCCTTGTCAACATGTCAGCTTTGTTTACACTATGTCAATGTTTGTCAAAATTATGTGTTCAATATGTCAATTTGTCAACATGTCTAGCTATGTTTACACTTTGTCAATGTTTGTCAAAATTACGTCAAAATTATGTGTTCAATATGTCAATGTTTGTCAAAGAAACATCTGTAGACCTAGCTTCCCTATTCTTACAAGACTTTCATTTTAAAATTATTTCTAATCTCTTAAACAAGAAATAGCTGAAACTTTACACCCCCCCCCCCCACTCCTACCCTCTACCACCTAACACACAATACAACCCCCACCCTCCAAACACAATTTTTGTTCTCTCTAAAATTATTACACCACTACTGCTAATAGTATTTCGGATTAGTAATAAAATATAAGTGAGCTATAAAAAGAATGGATTGATTTAATTCGTTCTGTGCATGCAGTGAATGGAGGAGACCATGTCCTAATTAGTCCCTGACACCACGTACTGTGTACCATCTGTTTCCTGCTGTGAGCAATGTGGATTTTTTTTTTTTAAGACGATACCATTTTTTTAAAACGGATCCGAATATGCTTTTAAGAGACATCGAATCTGATTCCATCCGCAGTTAATGAAAGGGCCCCCGTCCATCAGGCCAAAGTAGATTAGCAAAAACCAACTCACGGAGTTACTGGCTTCATTATCTTTCCACCATCGATTCCGATGGCGACCGGAAGTGGCGCGCCAATTAATGTATGCGCATCCGAAGGAAAACCCCTTGTCCAATCAGGATAATTTGTCCGGACACTTGCGTTAATTTATGCATATGTTTCGCTCTTAATTCTAACCAATCTGTGTGCTCGAGTTAATTTTATGCATTGCCCCAGAGGTTAAATTTGAAGCTTGCGTCGAAAAGAAGTAGATTTGATTAGTGTTAGAGATTATTCGACTCTTAATCTCGAATGCTAAAAATCAAATATTTTATCTCTTTAAAAAAAAAAAGTATAGAATTTTTTTTTTAGTTTTAAATTATTTCGATGCTGTTTTATATTTAAATGAGCAGACGTCCCGAAGTGAACTCGAAGGTCCATCCCAAAGAGACGTCATGAAGTGAACTCCAAGGTCCATCCCAATGAGATTTGCACCGGAAGATGAAGTGGTCATTGGAAAATGTGTTCCATTTAAAAAAAGGCCACGATTCGACAGATGGCATTGTGCTGTTCAAATTCTGTTTAAAAAAATTCTTGTTGTACATGTACTGGAGTCTTCTGGGAGCAAATCCACAACTATAATGTTACAATGTCTTGCTCTTTATTCAATTTTTTATTTTTAATTATTTTTTTTTTAATTAGAAAAGTATTTTTAAAAAAACTGAGCTTAACTGTATAGCTCCTCAATACTCCAGTACCAAAAGAAATTTGTTGGGTTGGGGGGGGGGGGGGCGTGGGTATGTTCCATTTACTTAAAAGTATTATTATTATTATTTAAATATTTATTTTAATTTTACATTCGATGAAATTCTGGTGACGTATTTAGTTGTTTTAAAGATACGTTTTAATGTCACGCTGACCTAACACTTGGAAACACAAACACTAAACAGTGGACACTTGAATACAGCAAACTCCTTACGATACAGATCTCTGCTCGAATTCGATTCCACTCCCGGTGGACAATGTCGTGAACTTATTTATTGATTGATTGATTGATTGATATATAATATTTTCTTTATTTCCATAGATCCTCATCATCACCACGAAGGAAACCCTACGCTCCACACCGAGATATACGTCATTATTCCGGAGCTGGAGTACAGGCGCTGTGTCCGACTCACCAGACCTGTGGCATTGGTAGGTAAGCCAAACTCCGGTGTTATCATTCAGGTACCCCCGCCCCCACAACTGTCTATTTGTTTACATTCCGCCTCACAAGCCCACCCCCCCGCCCATCCATCCTTTAAGACTGATGGTCAGTTCAGATATCTCCCCCCCCCACACATTCCCTCTCCACGATGACCACCGCGTGCCCCGGTCAGTTCGTTGTTCCCACAGTTTAATTTTCCCCATCATGTGCCGCCCCTGGATGTCGTTAGCAATTATCTGGACGCGTGTCCAGAAGTAAGCCAGGCTCCGCAAATGGAAAGGGGAGTAATTGGTTGTATTTAAAACAGGTTTACTCGGCTCTGAAGGCTGTCACCGCGGAGATGGATAAATTGTGTACATTATTTTATCAACTGGATAAATTGTGTACATTATTTTATCAACTGGATAAATTGTTGACATTATTTTATCAACTGGATAAATTGCGTACATTATATTATCCACTGGACACATTGTGTACATTATTTTATCAACTGGATAAATTGTGTACATTATTTTATCAACTGGATAAATTGTTGACATTATTTTATCAACTGGATAAATTGCGTACATTATATTATCCACTGGACACATTGTGTACATTATTTTATCAGCTGGATATATTGCGTACATTATTTCATCAGCTTGATAAATTGCGTAGGTTATTCACATTCAATATCAAAAGTCAAATCTCATTCTAGCTGAGAACTTGGGCGTAATATTCAAGTCTCATCCATGATATTAATGTACACACAGTTATTGTTCTCTCTGACATGAGGCTGACATGCGCAGAATAAGTTTTTACATTGAAATAATTTATGTAGCAAGTTAGCAAAACACGGCAAGTTTCCATAGACAGCAATAAGCTGAATAAATTGTTTGAAAGTGGTCATTTGCATTGCAGAAAACGACTCGTCTACAAAAATTATTATAAACTTGAATCAGTCTTATAGTCTAAAATGGATTTTGTAGTCTAAACTTTGTCTCACGGTCTAAAATTGATCGTATAGTCTAAAATTGATCTTATAATAATCTGCGGTAAAAATATGTTTATCTTTTCATCATGCCCTGTAGAGCGGGTTCAAACCCCGACCCACAGGCAACCGGCGCTGAAGAACTAACGACTAAATTATATTCTATGACTGTTCAGATTTCAGTTCATACCACTTTATCTTACTTCCGGCCATGCGCAGTTGGTGGGCCTAATGCCTGGCATTAGCGGAGATAGTCATCAGGACATGCAGGGCCCGTTTGAATGGTCAGCCCGCCCCCTGTCTGACAGAGGCAGAAAAGAAAAAAAAAGGGAGCTCTCCTGGAGTTGCAGTTAAATCTGGAGGCATTTTGGATTAATTGTCTGCGGACATGTCGACAAGGCGGGGGTGGGGGGTGGTTGGAGACCACCTACTGGGCTGTCGGCTTTGGTTAAGATGCTTTAGTACTAAAAAAAACAGTGAAGGAAGGGGAGATGACTCTAGACGAGGTTGTAGGAGGAGTAACCGCTACTACTGCGTGATAAACATTCTTATTTCTATAAAATTCAGTATTGCTACTGCCGAGATTATTCTACTTAATCATATTTTTAGTAGTCATAACTGTTTACTTACCATAAATGTTGATAGTTATAAATAAGCTAGTTAGTTGACCTGTCTGAAATACTTCAAAAGTTTTTTTCGTGGGTGGGGCGGTGAAATGCTCAGTCTGACCTGGTTGACACTAACCGTAGATACGCCACTGATTGGAACATAAACTAACATATTTAGAAACTAGTTCGACATATTATTTGTTCACTCGGGAAATCGACTCCGTGGAAGCAGGGAAGGAATAGTGGACGGAATCAGAGGGAAGATTGAAGAGGAAAGGAAAAGGGAAAGGGGGTAATGGATAATTGGGAGGGAATCATGTGGGGGTGGGTGGTAAATATGTCTAAAATTTCATTGACATGTTAATAAGATCATGAAAGTCAAAAAGTTACTTTTTTTTTTTTACAAATATTATATTTCAATCAGTCATTTTTTTTCCTAGAAATTTGTTGATAGTACCAGATGATGATATCTGGACAGGGGCGGATTTACAATTTTAGGGGCACTAGGCCAACAAAAATTTGAGGCCCCATTTTGAAAAATAAAAATATATTGCTAAGTTTTTTAATTCAAAACAAAATATTTTTTATATACTACTCCCAATTTTGGGGCCCTTTATTTCGCGGGGCCCCTAGGCCACGGCCTGCCTGTAAATCCGGCCCTGTAACTGGCACGTGTAAAACATGTTCCCGTGGAGGGGAACTCAAATTCTGCTGCTAGAATTGTGGGGGGGGGGGGGTGAGTCAGACCAATTAACTAGGGCAACGTCTTGACCTGCGGTCAGTTACTGCATGATGACAGGACAAAGATTGTAATTTCATCAGACAGGGTCTTAATGAAGTGACCACGCCTTAATGAGGCCTGGGTGTCCGAGGGGTCAGCTACAGTAGTGAGAGGAGGGTGAGGAAGAGAGGGAAATTGGCGGAGGGATTGTATTCAAGTGCTAATGGCCGGTTCCACCCAAATTAAAGTATATGTCCCTAAACGTGACAGACGTTGTCACTAAATTTGACAGCCAATGTCACTAAGCGGGACAGATTATGTCAATAACGTGAGAGAACATGTCAATAACGTGAGAGAACATGTCAATAACGTGACAGAACATGTCAATAACATGACAGAACCTGTCAATAACATGACAGAACTTGTCAATAACATGACAGAACATGTGAATAACGTGACAGAACATGTCAATAACACGACAGAACTTGCCAATAACATGACAGAACATGTCAATAACACGACAGAACATGTCAATAACACGACAGAACTTGTCAATAACAAGACAGAACATGTGTATAACGAGAGAGAACATGTCAATAAAGTGACAGAACATGTCAATAAAGGGACAGAACAGGACACTAAACGTGACAGAACAGGACACTAAACGTGACAGAACAGGACACTAAACGTGACAGAACAGGACACTAAACGTGACAGAACAGGACACTAAACCTGACAGAACAGGACACTAAACGTGACAGAGTAAACACTGTTTTATGTTCCCGATGTAAGGTTTTTGAGAGATGTGAAACCGAAACCTGTTCCCCCCTTTAGTGGTACCACTGTTGGGGCAGTTTATGTGGCTCTCAGATGTACCAATGTTTACAAACACATGTTCTGTTCCACTCTATCAATATGATATATCCACCATCATGTTCTGTTCCACTCTATCAATATGATATATCCACCATCATGTTCTGTTCCCCTCTATCAATATGATATATCCACCATCATTTTCTGTTCCACTCTATCCATATGATATATCCATATCATCTAGAAATACTAAGGCCGCCGCCATCTTGTTTAAAAATGGCTTCCTATATACTTCCGTTTTCGACATGATAATTAGGAGGTTCCCAGTACCATGTTTTATATCAATGTAATTTTTTTTTAGAATTTCGCCAGCACCAATGTTGTATTTGTTAAAAGCTCTCTGCCATGTCTTTTATGAGGAGAAGATGTACATTTACACCACTAAATTCTTTCTGACATACCAACTTAGCCATATTGAAAGAATTAAATCATTGTAATATTAATATGAAACCTGCATATCGGCGAGCTTTTGAATTTCCGATTCTAAAAATACGGGAAAATGGTGATAGCGTCTACTTCATAAAACATATCCGGTTACTTATCCGTGACATGTCGACAAACATGGCATCAAAAAATCATAAAATGGTTAACTTTTGGGTACCTACCAAAATTTTTTCTTAATGTTCAATATCCGATGTATGGGCTATTTTTGTAATTGACAAATTGGATTGCATAGTAGAGTAATGACCGGGAGTAAGCAATGGCGTATACAAAGTAAAGTTTTTTGAATTTCCAATTATAAAATTGCAAAAACAGGTGGATATCTGCTAGATTAGCTCAGGGAAGTCTCTTAATAAAAAAAATGCAAAGTCGTTATTTAAAGCACACCAAGGGCGTTACAGGGTTTTGGTGGAGTAAAAACTTCAATATGGAACGTCCAATGGGGCGCCATATTTCCTTAAGGAGTGGGGAGCCTCCATAATTCTTCCATGTCTAGATAGCCGATCTTTGTACATTTTAGGCGGACGGTTGGTATTTTATTGTGAGAAGTTATCCACATACTAGGATCCTGGACAGTTGGCATTTTTAGTGAGAAGTTATCCACATACTAGGATCCTGGACAGTTGGCATTTTTAGTGAGAAGTTATCCACATACTAGGATCCTGGACAGTTGGCATTTTATTGTGAGAAGTTATCCACAAACTAGGATCCTGGACAGTTGGCATTTTATTGTGAGAAGTTATCCACAAACTAGGATCCATTAGGTGCGCAAAAATGTTTCGTGGACTTTTCGTGGGGTTTGGGGGAAATCTTCCTCGGGTGATCCGCTGGGGGTTGTGGGACATGTCCCCCTTAAGCTCGGTTTGGTGAAATTTTCCCCATTATTACACAGTAGATTTTCAACCTTTCCTTACAAACTCATCTCTTAAGTCTATGGCACTTTTTAACCTTCCCATACAAACTCATCTCTTAAGTCATCTCACTTTTCAACCTTCCCATACAAACTCATCTCTTAAGTCATCTCACTTTTCAACCTTCCCATACAAACTCATCTCTTAAGTCATCTCACTTTTCAACCTTCCCATACAAACTCATCTCTTAAGTCATCTCACTTTTCAACCTTCCCATACAAACTCATCTCTTAAGTCTATCTCATTTTTCAACCTCTCCTTACAAACTCATCTCTTAATCTATCTCCCCGGCTACCGGAGTTCTAATACCACTTCCGGTGACGAGACTACGCAAGCTGGCATAATTAATGAGCTCTGACGCCCGGTTCATTAGCGGTACCCCAGCAGACGGCAGGTCTACTGAGAAGAGGGGGGAGGAGGGAAGTCCTGCACGAGTTATCTGACCTAACCGAGTTCTCGTTATCTGTTTGTCGCCCTCGACAAATGAGATTATACGAGTTGACAGGGGCGTGGACAAATGCCATCTGGCGCCGCCATATTTGGACGAAGGAGGTGGGTACCTCCCTGCATAGGGTTCCCTCCCTGCATAATGTCGTATGATTATCTCCCCGCCTGATCTCTAATTTGTCAGTGCTTTGGTCAAGATATAGGGTGAAGTTGGTCGTCAGCGGTGCATTGTGTGTGTTTTTGAGTTGGTTAGTTTGTATGGTCTCCTGCGTTATATATATATTATTATATATGTTTTCTTCTTTCTATATGTGTGTTCATCTGTCTGTATGTGTCTTCTTCTGACTGTATGAATGTTCTTCTGTCTGTATGAATGATCATCTTTTTATATGTGTGTTCTTTTTTCTATATGTTTGTTCTTCTGTCTGTATGTGCGTTCTTCTGTCTGTATGAGCGTTCTTCTGTCTGTATGTGCGTTCTTCTGTCTCTGTGTACGTTCTTCTGTCTGTATATGCGTTATCCTGTCTGTATGTGCGTCCATCTGCCTGTTTGTGCGTCCTTCTGTCTGTATGAGCGTTCTTCTGTCTGTATGTGCGTTCTTCTGTCTCTGTGTACGTTCTTCTGTCTGTATATGCGTTATCCTGTCTGTATGTGCGTCCATCTGTCTGTATGTGCGTCCATCTGCCTGTTTGTGCGTTCTTCTGTCTGTATGTGCGTTCTTCTGTCTGTATGTGCGTTCTTCTGTCTGTATGTGCGTTCTTCTGTCTGTATGTGCGTTCTTCTGTCTGTTTATGCGTTTTTCTGTCTCTGTATGTGCGTCCTTCTGTCTGTATGTGCGATCTTCTGTCTCTGTGTGCGTTCTTCTGTCTGTATATGCGTTATCCTGTCTGTATGTGCGTCCATCTGCATGTTTGTGCGTTCTTCTGTCTGTATGTGCGTTCTTCTGTCTGTATGTGCGTTCTTCTGTCTGTATGTGCGTTCTTCTGTCTGTATGTGCGTTCTTCTGTCTGTATGTGCGTTCTTCTGTCTGTATGTGCGTTCTTCTGTCTGTATGTGCGTTCTTCTGTCTGTATATGCGTTCTTCTGTCTGTATATGCGTTCTTCTGTCTGTATGTGCGTTCTTCTGTCTGTATGTGCGTTCTTCTGTCTGTATATGCGTTCTTCTGTCTGTATGTGCGTTCTTCTGTCTGTATGTGCGTTCTTCTGTCTGTATGTGCGTTCTTCTGTCTGTATGTGCGTCCATCTGTCTGTATATGCGTTCTTCTGTCTGTATGTGCGTTCTTCTGTCTGTATGTGCGTTCTTCTGTCTGTATGTGCGTTCTTCTGTCTGTATATGCGTTCTTCTGTCTGTATGTGCGTTCTTCTGTCTGTATATGCGTTCTTCTGTCTGTATATGCGTTCTTCTGTCTGTATGTGCGTTCTTCTGTCTGTATGTGCGTTCTTCTGTCTGTATGTGCGTTCTTCTGTCTGTATATGCGTTCTTCTGTCTGTATATGCGTTCTTCTGTCTGTATATGCGTTCTTCTGTCTGTATATGCGTTCTTCTGTCTGTATGTGCGTTCTTCTGTCTGTGTGTGCGTTCTTCTGTCTGTATGTGCGTTCTTCTGTCTGTATGTGCGTTCTTCTGTCTGTATGTGCGTTCTTCTGTCTGTATATGCGTTCTTCTGTCTGTATATGCGTTCTTCTGTCTGTATATGCGTTCTTCTGTCTGTATGTGCGTTCTTCTGTCTGTATGTGCGTTCTTCTGTCTGTATATGCGTTCTTCTGTCTGTATGTGCGTTCTTCTGTCTGTATGTGCGTTCTTCTGTCTGTATGTGCGTTCTTCTGTCTGTATGTGCGTCCATCTGTCTGTATGTGCGTTCTTCTGTCTGTATGTGCGTTCTTCTGTCTGTATGTGCGTTCTTCTGTCTGTATGTGCGTTCTTCTGTCTGTATATGCGTTCTTCTGTCTGTATGTGCGTTCTTCTGTCTGTATGTGCGTTCTTCTGTCTGTATGTGCGTTCTTCTGTCTGTATGTGCGTTCTTCTGTCTGTATATGCGTTCTTCTGTCTGTATGTGCGTTCTTCTGTCTGTATGTGCGTTCTTCTGTCTGTATGTGCGTTCTTCTGTCTGTATATGCGTTCTTCTGTCTGTATATGCGTTCTTCTGTCTGTATATGCGTTCTTCTGTCTGTATATGCGTTCTTCTGTCTGTGCGTTCTTCTGTCTGTATGTGCGTTCTTCTGTCTGTATGTGCGTTCTTCTGTCTGTATGTGCGTTCTTCTGTCTGTATGTGCGTTCTTCTGTCTGTATATGCGTTCTTCTGTCTGTATATGCGTTCTTCTGTCTGTATATGCGTTCTTCTGTCTGTATTTGCGTTCTTCTGTCTGTATGTGCGTTCTTCTGTCTGTATGTGCGTTCTTCTGTCTGTATGTGCGTTCTTCTGTCTGTATGTGCGTTCTTCTGTCTGTATGTGCGTCCATCTGCCTGTATGTGCGTCCATCTGCCTGTATGTGCGTCCATCTGCCTGTATGTGCGTCCATCTGCCTGTATGTGCGTCCATCTGCCTGTATGTGCGTCCATCTGTCTGTATGTGCGTTCTTCTGTCTGTATGTGCGTCCATCTGCCTGTATGTGCGTCCATCTGCCTGTTTGTGCGTTCGTCTGTCTGTATGTGCGTCCGTCTGCCTGTTTGTGCGTTCTTCTGTCTGTTTGTGCGTCCATCTGCCTGTTTGTGCGTCCATCTGTCTGTATGTGCGTCCATCTGTCTGTATGTGCGTCCATCTGTCTGTATGTGCGTCCATCTGCCTGTATGTGCGTCCATCTGTCTGTATGTGCGTCCATCTGCCTGTATGTGCGTCCATCTGTCTGTATGTGCGTCCATCTGTCTGTATGTGCGTCCATCTGTCTGTATGTGCGTCCATCTGTCTGTATGTGCGTCCATCTGTCTGTATGTGCGTCCATCTGTCTGTATGTGCGTCCATCTGTCTGTATGTGCGTCCATCTGTCTGTATGTGCGTCCATCTGTCTGTATGTGCGTCCATCTGTCTGTATGTGCGTCCATCTGTCTGTATGTGCGTCCATCTGTCTGTATGTGCGTCCATCTGTCTGTATGTGCGTCCATCTGTCTGTATGTGCGTCCATCTGTCTGTATGTGCGTCCATCTGTCTGTATGTGCGTCCATCTGTCTGTATGTGCGTCCATCTGTCTGTATGTGCGTCCATCTGTCTGTATGTGCGTCCATCTGTCTGTATGTGCGTCCATCTGTCTGTATGTGCGTCCATCTGTCTGTATGTGCGTCCATCTGTCTGTATGTGCGTCCATCTGTCTGTATGTGTGTCCATCTGTCTGTATGTGCGTCCATCTGTCTGTATGTGCGTCCATCTGTCTGTATGTGCGTCCATCTGTCTGTATGTGCGTCCATCTTTTATTATTTTAGGTTACATTACAGAACAATGTAGGGTTAGACCGGGTACTGACCTGGATACCTGGATACCTGGATACCTGGATACCTGGATACACCGAGTATTGGCATATACCCGGAATATACCCGGACCGTGTAAAAAACAGAAATGGGTCCGGGTGTTAAAAAATATTACAGGAACATATTTTTTACATAATGTTGTGTACATTGTACGTGAATGAAATAAATACCAATAGAAAACTGACCGACTATTGGTTGCCAAACTAAATGTAAGCAAAGTGAAACTGAAAAGCTCTAAAAATAATGGCTTATATTAGTGAGTAGCCAAAGTTTGTGTGTGAGAGTGTGTGCACATGCCCGTGTGTGTGTGAGAGAGAGAGAGTGTGTACGTGCTTGATCGCGTGCGCGTATCTTAAGCCCCACATTTTGTTTAAGAAAGCAATTTTGAAACAATAAAAAGAAAAATTCTTCTCTCTAGACACTTTCCCTAGCGCTAATTGCACTAAGAACTCTTACAGTTACGTCGCTTTTTACAAGACTTTTGCTGTTTTTGTTTATTAAAAAAACTTTGAAAAGGGCAGGGTGCTAGACGGCGGTGGCAAGAATTTCGCTTAAGGCACTTTCGTTATCAGATGGAGCAGACGTGACTCTTTAATCAAAACCATTCATGATTTTTGTGTTGTTTCTTTAGAATCACAACCATGCGCGTCATTGTTGCGCACCGCCCGTCATAGCTGCACAGCTCGTTCTATACTCGCCACACGTGGACTTTTGTAAAACAACTATTCTTTGCACGGTTTGAGCACCGCCTGGTCCCACCCTCCAGCAGTTCTCAAATCCCCCGTCAAAGCTACACAGCTCGCCCCACCTCGCCACGCTAGGACCTTATATTCTTTTCACCATGTGATCAGTGTCTCGCCAAAATCTACAGCAGTTCTCAAATCTACATGTTAAAAGGGCCAGACCCTCCTGTCTTATTTTGAATCCCTGCGTCCACAATTTTAGCCCCCCCCCCCCCCCCCCCGTCTTATGACGTCACGATAACGATGTAATTGTAATCCCTTGGTCTTAGCCCAAGAATGACGTCATAAAGATTATTATTTTTTTGAGTCGGAAAACCTTTAGAGCTGTGGTACTTGACCTTGACCTTCCTAGTGCCGCGACCCTATTAATATAGTTTCTCGTGTTTGAGATGACCCCCCAGTCACAAAGTTATTTGCGTTGCTACTTCATAAATATGTGTTTTATCGATAGTCTTAGACGACACCTGTGTATGGGTCAAACGACCCCCAAATACCTGTGATATACTTAGCACACACGCCAAATACCTGTGATATACTTAGCACACACACACCAACTACCTGTGATATACTTAGCACACACACACACCAAATACCTGTGATATACTTAGCACAAATATCAAATACCTGTGATATATATACTTAGCACAAACCCCAAATACATGTGATATATATAGCACACACACCAAATACCTGTGATATACTTAGCACACATACCAAATACCTGTGATATATATACTTAGCACACACACCAAATACATGTGATATATATAGCACACACACCAAATACCTGTGATATACATAGCACACACACCAAATACATGTGATATATATAGCACACACACCAAATACATGTGATATATATAGCACACACACAAATACATGTGATATACGTAGCACACACACCAAATACATGTGATACATATACTTAGCACACACACGAAATACCTGTGATATATATACTTAGCACACACACCAAATACATGTGATATATATAGCACACACACCAAATACCTGTGATATACATAGCACACACACCAAATACATGTGATATATATAGCACACACACCAAAGGCATGTTATATATATAGCACAAACACCAAATGCATGTGATATATATAGCACACACACCAAATACATGTGATATACTTAGCACACACACCAAATACCTGTGATATACATAGCACACACACCAAATACATGTGATATATATAGCACACACACACCAAATACATGTGATATACTTAGCACACACACGTTCAAAACAGTGAACAGTGTGCAACAACATATATATAAACATAAACAGGACATTCAAAAAGCACTTAATAACTGGTTGAAATGGTCCTCAAACAGTTCAACAACAACATGCTCACAACCCTTGCAGCTAAAAGGTTGAGGATCCCCCGTGCACAGTAGAAAAACGCCCATGTACCGATGTTTACAAAAGACGGTCCTTATAACGTCTTTATCCTCATATGCCGCCATTTTCATCCCGACCCATTTCACCCCCCCCTCTCGCCCCCATTCCCGCGACAATGGACCAAGAAGGCAGAGTTAAGTCTCAGGATGTTAAAACTAAGAGTTAACTGATTAAATGCGCCCCGGACTCGGGAAAAAGGAGCGCCCGGGGCAGTTAAGCAGCTGGGACAAAAGACTGATGCTTAAAGTTTTAAAGAGTTCTGCACGAAGTGGGGCGCCTAGACAACGCTGCACGTGTGTGTGTGTGCCTGTGTGTGTCTGTGTGTGTGTGTGTGTCTGTGTGTGTGTGTGTCTGTGTGTGTGTGTGTGTGTGTGTGTCTGTGTCACTGTGATTGTTTTAAGGTGAGATCAATACTCAGTGATTTGCGTGTGGGGTCAGAGGGTGGGTCATGCGGGTGCATTTCTGTGGGTGGCTTACTTTATCATCTGTCAACCTCGCATGGTCCGATGCACATGGGTGACTGACCTGAGAAATGCATTCATTGTATTTAGAAAGGATCTATGATAGCTCATTGTTACATTAAGAATCGCCGGTGCCGCCGCTCCACACAACTTCACCGCCTCGCCCCCCCCCCCAGGGGCCCAGTGGCTCCACCCCCCTCACCCAACCCAACTGTCCATCTGATATTGTGCTTAAGCCAATATAATCTACTCTATCTACACGAAGTAACACCCACCCGTTTTGACGAGGGTCCGCCTCTGAAACATATTACACACCGCGCCAATACTGCACCAAAAAGTCTCAACAGTAAATGTTAGGTTTTTTTAAGTTTAAAGAGCTGCTGTTGTTCTTATAAACGTGTGTCCCCCCCCCCCATCTCTCCCTCTCTCTCTCCTTCTCTCTCTCTCCCTCGCTCTCTCTCTCCATTTCTCTCTCTCTCTCACTCTTTCACCCTTCCCTCTCTCACTCTCCTTCTCTCTCTCTCCTTCTCTCTCTCTCTCCTTCTCTCTCTCTCTCCTTCTCTCTCTCTCTGCCTCTCTCTCTCCTTATCTCTCTCTCTCACTCTTTCACCCTTCCCTCTCTCACTCTCTCTCACTCTCCCTCTCTCTCTCTCTCCCTCTCTCTCTCTCACTCTTTCACCTTCCCTCTCTCACTCTCTCTCTCCTTCTCTCTCTCTCTCTCTCTGCCTCTCTCTCTCTCCTTCTCTCTCTCTCCTTCTCTCTCTCTCCCTCTCTCTCTCACTCTTTCACCCTTCCCTCTCTCTCTCTCTCTCCCACTCTCTCCCTCTCTCTCTCTTTCACCCCTCCCTCTCCCTCTCTCTCTCTTTCACCCCTCCCTTTCTCACTCTCTCTCCTTCTCTCTCTCTCTCCCTCTCACTATTTCACCCTTCCCTCTCTCCCTCTCTCTCTCTCCCTCTCTCCCACTCTCTCCCTCTCCCTCTCTCTCCCACTCTCTCCCTCTCTCCCTCTCTCACTCTCTGTCGCTACAATGTCAACAATAACATTTTCGGGTTTTCCCTATTTTTTAAAACTTGCCAACATTTCTAGAATTGTTTCCAACATAAAAAAATGTCAAAAGCACAGATTTAACTCCTGACATCGACACACACACACGCGCACACACGCACACACACACATCTTGCCTCTCCAACTATAAACCAACATAAACTCATTAAATAAATTCAATTGTCTTAACTCAAGATGGTTCTCCAGTTGTCTTATTGTTGAAATGTGAACAGCCATCTTTAACGTCTTCATACGACAACCTGATTTTTGTCAACGTCATCTGAAATATTTCTTTTTTTTTTAAATTGTAACGCCCCACTTTCCATTCATACGCCCCCTCCCCCCAAATCGTTCACCCGCCCCCACACCATCGTTCACCCCACTCCCCCTTCCCTCATTTAAAGACATGTGTTTCCATCGGAAACTCTCCAAACCAAGTTTTTTTTTTCTTCACCAACAGATTCAATTGATTGAATAAAACGTGTACGGGGACTTAATTAACACACATGCCGGGGACGGGCCCCGGGGGCTACGGACTGGGGTAGAGACGTTGGGGGGGGGGGTGTCTTAATGTGTGAGGTATTTAATAAAGTGCAACGGTGTATTCAAGTGCAATAATGGGTGGGATTAAAATGGGGGGGGGGGGGTAAATCGATTCAATGTTTACAAGGGTTTAGTAGTTCAGGGGTTCTTAATCAAGAGATTTGGTAGTTGAGGGGTTCTCAAAAAGGAGATTTAGTGGTAAAACTTTTTTTTAATCGAGTCTGTTATTGTTGGTTTTTGGCATGCGAAGATGATCAAGGCTTTATAACATGGTGAGTACGCACATGGCTATATAAAATGGTGAGTACGCACAAGGCTATATAACATGGTGAGTACGCACAAGGCTATATAACATGGTGAGTACGCACAAGGCTATATAACATGGTGAGTACGCACAAGGCTATATAACATGGTGAGTACGCAGGTGGTCTATCAGTCCTATTTGGGCCTGGAAAGCTTTCCCGCACGCAGGACACACGATGGTTTCCCGATGTGATAAATGAAATCACGGGGAAAGATACCACGCCAAATGGCATCATATCGAAATAAAGAGCTATAAAAAAAGATGCATTCATATAGATAGGCAATGGCTGTCCTCGTATAAATAGATTCATTTTCTAGGCAATGGCTGTCCTCGTATAAATAGATTCATTTTCTAGGCAATGGCTGTCCTCGTATAAATATATTCATTTTCTAGGCAATGGCTGTCCTCGTATAAATAAATTCATTTTCTAGGCAATGGCTGTCCTCGTATAAATAGATTCATTTTCTAGGCAATGGCTGTTCTCGTATAAATAGATTCATTTTCTAGGCAATGGCTGTCCTCGTATAAATAGATTCATTTTCTAGGCAATGGCTGTCCTCGTATAAATAGATTCATTTTCTAGGTATGTATAGTTTTCTTCGTATAGTTTAGATAGAAAAAAGTTTTCTGCGTAAAGATTGATCAATTCTCTTCCAATAGATAGATACTATAGAGAAGATGTCTTTGTATAGATAGATACTATAGAGAAGATGTCTTTGTATAGAATTATACTATAGAGATGTCTTCGTTTAGATAGATACATAATGGCTGTCCTCGAATAAATAGATTCATTTTCTAGGTATGTATAGTTTTCATCTTATAGCTTAGACAGATAATAGATATGTTGGTATTTATAGATATTTAATAGAGTTCTTCGTACATATAGATACCCCTGTCTGTGTATAGATAGATGCCATTGTTTGTGTACTGATAGATACCCTTGTCTGTGTATAGAATAATACCCTTTTCTGTGTACAGATAGATATCCTTGTCTGTGTATAGATAGATACGCTTTTCTGTGTACAGAAAGATACCCTTGTCTGTGTACATATAGATACCCTTGTCTGTGTACAGACAGATACCCTTGTCTGTGTACAGATGTATACCCATGTGTGTACATATATATACCCATGTCTGTGTACAGATAGTACCCGTGTCTGTGTACAGACATATATACCCATGTCTGTGTACAGATATATATCCTTGTCTGTGTACAGATATATACCCATGTCTGTGTACAGATAGATACCCTTGTCTGTGTACAGATATATACCCTTGTCTGTGTACAGATATATACCCATGTCTGTGTACAGATAGATACCCTTGACTGTGTACAGATAGATACCCTTGACTGTGTACAGATAGATACCCTTGTCTGTGTACATATATATACCCTTGTCTGTGTACAGATAGATACCCTTGTCTGTGTACAGATATATACCCATGTCTGTGTACAGATAGATACCCTTGTCTGTGTACAGATAGATACCCTTGTCTGTGTACAGATAGATACCCTTGTCTGTGTACAGATAGATACCCTTGTCTGTGTACAGATAGATACCCTTGTCTGTGTACAGATAGATACCCTTGTCTGTGTACAGATAGATACCCATGTCTGTGTACAGATAGATACCCTTGTCTGTGTACAGATAGATACCCTTGTCTGTGTACAGATAGATACTGCTTGTATTCACGTTCTATTTTATAGTTTATAGTTCTAAAGTCCGCTGTCCTGTAAATTTCTGGCGGAATCCCTGCGAGGTCATTGCGAACTAGAAGTATCTGAGCAACATGAATCTCTCTGCTTCTTTCTCTCACCCCACCCTCCCTCACTCTTCTCGTCTCCCACCATCCACTCTTTGTCCCTCTCTCTCACCCTCCCTATCTTCCCAGCATTCCAATTCTCGTCCCTCCCTCCAACGGTATTTTCCACCAGCCCTTTCTTTCTTTCTCACACCACTCCCTCAATCTCTCTCTCACCCCTCTCTATCTCCCCTCCCTCAATCTCTCTCTCACCCCTCTCTATCTCCCCTCCATTTCTCTCTTCCTCTCTAACCCATACGCCTCTCACTGCCTCTTATCCTCACATCCCTCTCTTTTATTGCTCCCCTCTCCTGCATTCCTCCTTACTCTCTCGTCCTTCCCTCTCTCTCACCCATCCCTTTCATTCTCCTTCCTCGCACCTCTCGCTCTTTGTCCCTCTCTCTCCCAAACCCCCTCTCTTTTCCTCCGCGTCCCCTCTCTCACCCATCCTCCCTCACCCATCCTCCCTCACCCATTCTCCTCTCACTGCCTGTTTCACTCTCTCTCTCTGCCTGTTTCACTCTCTCTCTCTTCTCCTACCCATTATTGTCACCCACAGCCTATCTGCTCCCTATCCTTCATCCCCTCTACCTCACTTTCAGCGCACTCCCCATACCCTTTCCTTTAACCTTTTGATTCCAAATCTCCCTCACCCCCATGCTATCACTCTCTACATCCACATCTTTCTCCTCTCCACTTCCGCCTTCCCTCCCTATTATTGTGTTTAAGAGATCACACACTTCAAAGACAATGATATGAAAAATAATCTCCTTTTATTTGGATATATATTTTCACTTATACCTTTTATTCACTACTTCTACTGGGAGGTTGGGGATATAGGGAGGGTACGGGGTAAAAGGGATGAGGTGGGGAAAGGAGGTGAGGAAATGAGGAAGGAAGGGATGGGAAAGGAGGTGGGGAAAGGAGGATTGAAGGGGTGGGAATGGAAGGGGTGGGAATGGAAGGGGTGGGGAGTGGGAAAGGGGAGGGTGGGAAAGGGGTGGGAAAGAAAGGGGTGGGGAAGGGGAGGGTGGGAAAGGGGAGGGTGGGAAAGGGGAGGGTGGGAAAGGGGAGGGTGGGAAAGGGGAGGGTGGGAAAGGGGAGGGTGGGAAAGGGGAGGGTGGGAAAGGGGAGGGTGGGAAAGGGGAGGGTGGGAAAGGGGAGGGTGGGAAAGGGGAGGGTGGGAAAGGGCAGGGTGGGAAAGGGGAGGGAGGGTGGGAAAGGGGAGGGAGGGTGGGAAAGGGGAGGGAGGGTGGGAAAAGGGAGGGTGGGAAAGGGGAGGGTGGGAAAGGGGAGGGTGGGAAAGGGGAGGGTGGGAAAGGGGAGGGTTGGGAGGGGGGTGGGAAAGGGGAGAATGGGTGGGAAGGTGTGGGGGAGAAAGGGGGGGAGGATTTGTTGTAAAGGGTGACTTGGTGTAAATGGTGACTTGCTGTAAATGGTGAGAGTTTGTGTATATGGGGATTAGATGTAAAGGGTGAGTTGGTGTAAATGGTGATTTGATGTAAATAGTGACTTGTTCTAAATAAAGATTTGTTGTAAATGGTGACTTGCTGTAAATGGTGACTTGTTGTAAAGAATGAGATGATGTAAAGGGTGACTTGGTGTAAATGGTGACTTACTGTAAATGGTGACTAGCTGTAAAGAATGAGTTGATGTAAATGGTGAGTAGCTGTAAAGGGTGAGTTGCTGTAAATTTTGAATTGATCTAAATGGTGACTAGCTGTAAAGGGTGAGTTGGTGTAAAGGATGACTTGTTGTAAACGGTGATTTGATGTAAATGGTGACTTGTTCTAAATAAAGATTTGTTGTAAATGGTGACTTGCTGTAAATGGTGACTTGTTGTAAAGAATGAGATGATGTAAAGGTTGACTTGGTGTAAATGGTGACTAGCTGTAAAGAATGAGATGATGTAAAGGTTGACTTGGTGTAAATGGTGACTAGCTGTAAAGAATGAGTTGATGTAAATGGTGACTAGCTGTAAAGGGTGAGTTGGTGTAAAGGATGACTTGTTGTAAACGGTGATTTGATGTAAATGGTGACTTGCTTTAAATAAAGATTTGTTGTAAATGGTGACTTGTTGTAAGTGGTGACTTGTTGTAAATGATAACTTCTTGTAAATGATAACTTCTTGTAAATGGTGACAGATGTAAAGGGTGATTTGATGTAAATTGTGACTTGCCCTAAATGAAGATTTGTTGTAAGTGGTTACTTGTTGTAAGGGTGACTTGGTGTAAATGGTGACTAGCTGTAAAGGGTGAGTTTGTGTAAATGGTGACTTGCTGTAAAGAGTGACTGTTGCAAAGTGTGGTTAATTGTCAAGAGTGAGTTGATGTAAATGGTTTATGCATCGGATGAGTTTATGCATAGGGTGAATTGTTGTAAAGAGGGAGTTGATGTAAATGTTGACTTGTAAAGAGGAGTTGCTTTAATGGTGTAAATAGTTACTTGTTGTAAAGGATGACTTGTAAAAGGTGAGCTGATGTAAATGGTAAGTTGGTGTAAAGGGTGACTAGTAAAATAAAAAGATTTCTTGTAAATTGATAACTTGTTGTAAAGGGTGATTATTGTAAGGATTGGGTGTAAATGGTGACTAGCTGTAAAGGGGTACTGGCTGTAAAGGGTTACATGCTGTAAAGACTGAGTTGTTGTAAAGGGTGACCTTCTATAAAGGGTAAAATTGGGGAAGCGAAAGCGAAATAAGGAGGGTATATTGAAAAAAGACAGAAATGAGTAAAGAAAGACGGAGGCAAAACGGAGAGGACGAGGTATACGGGTAAAGGTAAGATTAAACTGTAGGGTGGACACAAGAGCTGCGAAATAGGGGAGGGAAAGAAGAGGTTGGGAAAAGGGTAGCGAATTATGTTCTGGGGCAAGGAGAGATGGTGAAAATGGTAGTCAGACGAGCAGTCGATGGTGCATAAAGGTGATGGGGATTAAGACGGAAGTGGGCATGAAACATGTGGTATGGACAGATGGGGGATTGGGTGGGGAGGTACAACGTAACAACATTACTGAGGCAACAGGCGGGAAATGTGGTGAGGGTGGTGAATTCTGGGTAGGGGGGTATTGGTTTAGGGGAAAATAGATCAAGGGGGGGCGTAGGGAAAATGGCATGGGTGAAAGGCTAATTGCAGCGATTACGGACAGAGAGGTATGAGTGGAGAAGAGACAGGAGGTATGAGAGGAGAAAAAAAGAGGAGCGTTTTAGGTTTGGGAATGGTGTAGTGATAGAGAAGAGGTGTGGAGAAGACTGGGTGAGGGAGAGGGATATGACAAGGGGAGAGGGGTGTGGAGAAGACTGGGTGAGGGAGAGGTATATGACAAGGGGAGAGGGATATGACAAGGGGAGAGAGGTGTGGAGAAGACTGGGTGAGGGAGAGGGATATGACAAAGGGAGAGAGGTGTGGAGAAGACTGGGTTAGGGAGAGGGATATGACAAAGGGAGAGAGGTGTGGAGAAGACTGGGTGAGGGAGAGGGATATGACAAAGGGAGAGAGGTGTGGAGAAGACAGGGTGGAGGAGAGGGATATGACAAAGGGAGAGAGGTGTGGAGAAGACTGGGTGAGGGAGAGGGATATGACAAAGGGAGAGAGGTGTGGAGAAGACTGGGTGAGGGAGAGGGATATGACAGGGGGGAGATGTGTGGAGAAGACTGGCTGAGGGAGAGGGATATGACAGGGGGAGAGAGGTGTGGAGAAGACTGGGTGAGGGAGAGGGATATGGCAGGGGGAGAGATGTGTGGAGAAGACTGGCTGAGGGAGAGGGATATGACAAGGGGAGAGAGGTGTGGAGAAGACTGGGTGAGGGAGAGGGATGTGGAGAAGACTGGGTGAGGGAGAGGGATATGACAGGGGGAGAGATGTGTGGAGAAGACTGAGTGAGGGAGAGGGATATGACAAAGGGAGATAGGTGTGGAGAAGACTGGGTGAGGGATATGACAGGGGGAGAGAGGTGTGGAGAAGACTGGGTGAGGGAGAGGGATATGACAAGGGGAGAGAGGTGTGGAGAAGACTGGTTGAGGGAGAGGGATATGACAGGGAGAGAGAGGTGTGGAGAAGACTGGGTGAGGGAGAGGGATGATGTAAAAAATGAGGCATGTGGACAAATGAGGGATTTGAGATTGGCTGAGGAAGATGGGGAAGGCAGGGCGAGGTTTTATTAGGTAGGGCGTGTGGGGATGATACAGATTAGGAGGGAAGGAGGGGTGGGGAAAGTCGGTATCTATTTGTATGTATGTTTGTGTTAATGTCATAGAGCAAGACAAAATGGCATATATATGAAATTGTCACATGAGTTTTGCCATACGTATTGTCAGCGGTTCTTGACCGCCATGGCTTCCACGACATTACGTCACGGCTCCGTTTCCTTTGTAGCTTTATTATATGCATTTATAAATGTCTACCACGTGATTCTAAGGAGGTCAGCCACCACGCTCAATGACACCCAATCTATGTGAAGGTCCGTGCAGCCACCACGTTCAATGACACACAATCTATGAGAAGGTCCGTGCAGCCAACACGTTCAATGACACACAATCTATGAGAAGGTCCGTGCAGCCAACACGTTCAATGACACACAATCTATGTGTGAGATTTACGAATTGAACTGTGTGGAAACAATGAAGGTTTTTCTGTTTTTAAATTGCACTGGTTCCCACTATTTTCATGATCTTGTACTTGTTCCACGACCTTGTACTTGTGTTCCACGAAATTGAACTTCTGGTCCACGACCTTGCACTTGTGGTCCACGACCTTGCACTTGTGGTCCATGACCTTGTACTTGTGGTCCATGACCTTGTATTTGTAGTCCACGATCTGGCACTTGCGTTTCCCTGTGGAAAAAAACATATGAAATGTGAATGAAACCACGTTAAATGTGAATGAAACCACGTTAAATGTGCATGAAACCACGTTAAATGTGAATGAAACCACGTTAAATGTGAATGAAACCACGTTAAATGTGCATGAAACCACGTTAAATGTGCATGAAACCACGTTAAATGTGCATGAAACCACGTTAAATGTGCATGAAACCACGTTAAATGTGAATGAAACCACGTGAAATATGAATGAAACCATGTGAAAACTGAAAAATTTTCATTCCGAAGAATAGAATTCGTGACATGGTTTCAGGTGATGTTGAGAGGAAAAGAGAAACCGATAAATTCCACAAACGATATTTTGCTTTATAACTTGGCTAGTTGATTTTCATAAAGTTTCATTACTAACAAAAAACATGTATTTGCGTAAAAGACAATTAAGTTATAGTTTGCATAAGTTTATGTGTAAGTCACAAATGTATCATATGTTAGTCACATGTTTCAGTTTCTTGAAAATCTATTGGTCCTACAATTTTAAAAAGCATCGTTACATGCGCATTTGTAGGGATTGCGAGGCTAAGTCATCTGAACCGTTGGGGGTGAGCAGTATATGGAAGCATTTCTTTGGGTACAGATGGCTATTGTTGTGGATTCGCTTCTTGCAAGTGGTTAAATACAGTTCATCCGGGGGTGGGGGAGGGCTTGAAAACTGAGAGGCGGTGCAGCACTGCTTTATACGGTGCAGCACTGCTTTATACGGTGCAGCACTGCTTTATACGGTGCAGCACTGCTTTATACGGCGCAGCACTGCTTTATACGGCGCAGCACTGCTTTATACGGTGCAGCACTGCTTTATACGGTGCAGCACTGCTTTATACGGCACAGCACTTCTTTATACGGTGCAGCACTGCTTTATACGGTTGTATTAGAAGAGTCTCGTTTACATGGTTTAGAAATTCTCAAAAAGTTAGTAGCTCTTTCGTCACCAAGTAGCACTTTAGTCACCAAGTAGCACTTTAGTCACCAAGTAGCCACAATGTGACTAAGAATTCAATATTAGACAAGGTGCGTAACTCCGGTGAGCGGAAAAGGTCACAAATTTCGCTAGGGGAAAAAAAAGTTACAGGGAAAGTCATAGTGTGACATTTCTCCAATATTGTTACCTACAAACTTATCTCCCTGCCTGTATCTCCATCTTTATATCTCCCCGTGTGTGTCTCCACCAGATAGTGGCTTGCGACTGTTGTGCCACAATGCAATAAGACAGACCGGTCAGCGGGCGCGCTGTTACGTCGCGGCCATCGCTCGAGCTGGACAACTGACCACTTACTAATCCTGTTGTTTGGAGTTGACCTATCACGCTAATCTGATTGTGCGTCTGAAAGCTGGGGATGGTGGTGGTGCTTGTTTGGCTACAGTGCCAAACATGTTATGTCAGCCTTGTGATGGTTCGACGTGGATGGCATAGGTACAGGCACGTGGCTCATGTATGAAGATCACATCAGATCAGCTGAGTTGATACTGAACCGTGTTGATTCATCTGTGTTGATTCATGGCCATGTTGATAAGGCAACATCAAGAGCGATAAAGTAATGGCAGTTTTAGAAAAGGGGGTTGGATTGGGGGGAGGGGGGGTTAACTCAATTCCTTTTGATTGCTGTATAAAAGAAAGATGCTAAACTAATTTGATGGTTGTATAAAAGAAAGGTGCTAACCTAATTTGATGGATGGTTGTATAAAAGAAAGGTGCTAAACTAATTTGATGGCTGTATAAAAGAAAGGTGCTAAACTAATTTGATGGTTGTATAAAAGAAAGATGCTAAACTAATTTTATGGTTGTATAAAAGAAAGATGCTAAACTAATTTGATGGTTGTATAAAAGAAAGATGCTAAACTAATTTGATGGTTGTATAAAGAACGATGCTAAACTTATCTGATTGTTGTATAAAGAAAGATGCTAAACTAATTTGATGGTTGTATAAAGAAAGATGCTAAACTTATCTGATTGTTGTATAAAGAAAGATGCTAAACTAATTTGATGGTTGTATAAAGAAAGATGCTAAACAAATTTGGTTGTTGTATAACGAAAGATGATAAACACATTTGATTGCTGTATAAAGAAAGATGCTAAACAAACTTGATTGTTGCATAAAGAAAGATGCTAATGTCATGATCAGTATTTAGGTAAAAATCTGAAAACACACTCATCCATTTCGTTATATTTATTTTTGGTTTACTCCCAATGCCAGGGGCGCATTTAAAAGACATCTTCTCTTAGCCCATATTGAGTGGATTAACTCGGGTGCCGTAGACTCTTTCTCGTGAATCCGCCACTCACTGCCAATAGTGGATCTGGTACAACAAAGGGATCAGGGATCACAGCATCTCGAAGAAAGCTCGTTACAGATGCCCCCCTCCCTTTCCCCAACCCCATGGGTTTATATGACGTACAGTATTGCCGTGACAATACAAAAAATAAGTCATTAATTGACCTATGTCAAATTCAGGGTATTTACAGAGCCATACACAATTGACAACCGCACCAGAGCCATACAGCATTGACAACCGCACCAGAGCCATATAGCATTGACAACCGCACCAGAGCCATACAGCATTGACAACCGCACCAGGGCCATATAGCATTGACACCCACACCAGAGTCATACAGCATTGACACCCACACCAGAGCCATATAGCATTGACAACTGCACCAGAGCCATACAGCATTGACAACCGCACCAGAGCCATATAGCATTGACAACCGCACCAGAGCCATACAGCATTGACAACCGCACCAGGGCCATATAGCATTGACACCCACACCAGAGTCATACAGCATTGACACCCACACCAGAGCCATATAGCATTGACACCCACACCAGAGCCATATAGCATTGACAACTGCACCAGAGTCATACAGCATTGACAACCGCACCAGAGCCATATAGCATTGACAACTGCACCAGAGTCATACAGCATTGACACCCACACCAGAGCCATATAGCATTGACAACTGCACCAGAGTCATACAGCATTGACAACCGCACCAGAGCCATATAGCATTGACACCCACACCAGAGCCATATAGCATTGACAACTGCACCAGAGTCATACAGCATTGACAACTGCACCAGAGTCATACAGCATTGACAACTGCACCAGAGTCATACAGCATTGACAACTGCACCAGAGTCATACAGCATTGACACCCACACCAGAGCCATATAGCATTGACACCCACACCAGAGCCATATAGCATTGACAACTGCACCAGAGTCATACAGCATTGACAACCGCACCAGAGCCATATAGCATTGACACCCACACCAGAGCCATACAGCATTGACAACTGCACCAGGGTCATACAGCATTGACACCCACACCAGAGCCATATAGCATTGACACCCACACCAGAGCTATACAGCATTGACAACCGCACCAGAGCCATATAGCATTGACAACCGCACCAGAGCTATATAGCATTGACAACCGCACCAGAGCCATATAGCATTGACACCCACACCAGAGCCATATAGCATTGACAACCGCACCAGAGCCATATAGCATTGACAACCGCACCAGAGCCATACAGCATTGACAACCGCACCAGAGCCATATAGCATTGACAACCGCACCAGAGCCATATAGCATTGACACCCACACCAGAGCTATACAGCATTGACAACCGCACCAGAGCCATATAGCATTGACAACCGCACCAGAGCCATACAGCATTGACACCCACACCAGGGCCACATAGCATTGACACCCGCACCAGGGCCGTATAGCATTGACACCCGCACTCCTCCACAGTCTTATTCGCGTGTTATTATAGTTTTCAAAAATATACATACATAGACTATATATTGAAAAAAACTAACAGCGGCCTAGAATTATTTTTTTTTAAACGAGGATCCCGCCCCCCCCCCCCCCCTTTTCCCCTTTTTTTGTTATTTTGAGTGTGACAAACTCTGTTAAGTGTCCGAGCCGCTACTGTTTATTAAGCACGCGTGATGTCATCTCTCAGTTGGCCACCTGCACGAGGACTCTATTATCAACTGGACATCTTGACCAGCTGTTGGTCACAGGTCGCACGCTAAAGTCAATATTGTTTTCTCGCGCTGCCGGCCACGCTGCCAGTGACGTGGTCGTCATATAACCGGCTTGGACTACAGACTACAGCTCTCTCAGCGAACTGACAAAAGACACATAGCCGAGAGCTGTTTCCCACAGGTCATCGTGTGTGGTCATCATGGAATGTAAGCGGTCAACACCAACTTCATCAGTTGTTCATTATGGGATACGGGGTCTTTGTTCCGACCTCATCTACTAACTGACCAGATGCCACGTGAGCATGAACATGTTAAGGGCGTGGGATGGAGCAGTGAAGAGTCCCTGGCGTACAGCTGTATAGAAGGCTCTGCACCGGAATATTATTATTTTTATTTGTAGTAGTAGTTTTATAAAGCGTGTGCGTGGTACCACAGCCTAGGGCTGGGCTCACCACGCTGTACATAGAATTTAGCAAACATAATCATGAACTGAAAAATTAACATACATTTATTAAATAAAACAAAACAAATGTGTATTCGCTCCAACCATTCCATAACTATTTACTGATTTCTAAACACGTATCCTTAAAGAACCTGCGGTCTTCGACACAGTCCTTTCTGAGAGTTCCCAGTGCTGGTGGCCACAGAAAGAATTCATACGGAGTGAGTTCTTGAAGCGATAGCGCCAAAATTTTGGAGCAGTTTGCCTCAATCTTTGAGGGAAATAATGTAAATGATTTTTAAAAAATTATTTAAGGAACATTTTGAGCGCTTTGAGTATGCTAAAATAGCATGGACACAAGCGCTATACAATCAATCAATCAATCAATCAAACATTTGGACCTGGTTACTAAGAATATACGTCATTCGAGAGCCTTTGGGTTTGACTTTACAAGCGTTTATTTTCATGTTCTGACTAATGTGTTTTATGTCGCTGTGAATTTGTGACTAATGTGTTTTATGTCGCTGTGTATTTGTGACTAATGTGTTTTATGTCGCTGTGTATTTGTGACTAACTTTTTCAGATTATCGTACCCGACTCGCATCTCTTCCTCCTTTGAATATGTACTCTCATTGTCTGCCTCTCCCTTTCTCCTTTTACCTCTGTACTCTCATTGTCTGCCTCTCCCTTTCTCCTTTTACCTCTGTACTCTCATTGTCTGCCTCTCCCTTTCTCCTTTTACCTCTGTACTCTCATTGTCTGCCTCTCCCTTTCTCCTTTTACCTCTGTACTCTCATTGTCTGCCTCTCCCTTTCTCCTTTTACCTCTGTACTCTCATTGTCTGCCTCTCCCTTTCTCCTTTTACCTCTGTACTCTCATTGTCTGCCTCTCCCTTTCTCCTTTTACCTCTGTACTCTCATTGTCTGCCTCTCCCTTTCTCCTTTTACCTCTGTACTCTCATTGTCTGCCTCTCCCTTTCTCCTTTTACCTCTGTACTCTCATTGTCTGCCTCTCCCTTTCTCATTTGACCTTTGTACTCATTGTTTCGCCCTCTGTCTCTCTGTATCTGTCTCTCTGTATCTGTCTCTCTGTATCTGTCTCTCTGTATCTGTCTCTCTGTATCTGTCTCTCTGTATCTGTCTCTCTGTATCTGTCTCTCTGTATCTGTCTCTCTGTATCTGTCTCTCTGTATCTGTCTCTCTGTATCTGTCTCTCTGTATCTGTCTCTCTGTATCTGTCTCTCTGTATCTGTCTCTCTGTATCTGTCTCTCTGTATCTGTCTCTCTGTATCTGTCTCTCTGTATCTGTCTCTCTGTATCTGTCTCTCTGTATCTGTCTCTCTGTATCTGTCTCTCTGTATCTGTCTCTCTGTATCTGTCTCTCTGTATCTGTCTCTCTGTATCTGTCTCTCTGTATCTGTCTCTCTGTATCTGTCTCTCTGTATCTGTCTCTCTGTATATGTCTCTCTGTATATGTCTCTCTGTATCTGTCTCTCTGTATCTATCTCTCTGTATCTGTCTCTCTGTATCTGTCTCTCTGTATCTATCTCTCTGTATTTGTCTCTCTGTATCTATCTCTCTGTATCTGTCTCTCTGTATCTGTCTCTCTGTATCTGTCTCTCTGTATCTGTCTCTCTGTATCTGTCTCTCTGTATCTATCTCTCTATGTCTCTCTCTGTCTATCTCTATCTATGTCTCTCACTCTCTGTTTCTCTCTCTCTTTATCTTTGCCTCCGTCTCTCTCTCTGCCCTTTTTTTCCCAGTCTCCCATTCTCTTCCTTGAATGCGCCTCCATCCAGAGAGAATCCAAACAAGGGAGGCTGGACGAGAGAGAGGGTGTGTGTGGGTGTGGGGGAGAGAAATCATGCAATCCATTAAAAACGTACTAACTCGATTCTTGCTGCCTGTTAATTGCTCGAAATCCTATCATGACCAGACCAGACCAGACGATTTCATTATCTCACTAAAAGCCCTGTCTCCTTCAATGCGACAAGCTCTCGTCATCCCCGAGATTTCGCGGGCTTCCTCCGATACTTCAGGGCGGACCGTTTTTTTGGTCCCGACCAGGATTCGGTTCATTTCGTAACTGTCCCGTGTCATTTGTCGGGTGTTTAATGGATCTTTCCTTTACAAGAAGGGTCAAGGTCACTGCCTTCCCTTAAACACCCTTTTTGGTGTGGTTTTTCCTTTGTGCAAGGGTGTAACTAAATCATGGATTAAGGACCAATCAAACATGAGCGGCACTGGTGTTAGAACAATAATAGAACATTTTCGTCAATAATGGCTAGTAAATAATGCCCGTCATAATGCCCCGTCAATAATGCCCCGGCATAATGCCCATGATTTTTAGTAACTTTTATACAAGAACGGAGCCACATGAAGATATTCACCTATCACCTGTGTCATGTCATCAGTGTCATGTCATCAATATCATGTCATCTGTGTCATGTCATCTGTGTCATACCATCTGTGTCATGTCAACTTTGTCATGTCAACTTTGTCATGTCAACTTTGTCATGTCATCTGTCCATATAATCTTGTGCCATGTCATCTCTGTCATGCATGTCAGAAAATTTTAAGAGTGTGAAAAAATAGTCATCCGAGTGTCGTGGTCGGTCGCAGTAATCCGAATTGGGAATTCCCCCCCCCCCCCCCACCCCTTTTCCTTGTTAAGTCAGGGTAAAAATAAAAATAAAACTACCCTTTTGGCGTGTATGGTGCAACCGGGTGGTTCACCATTAGGGCCGGGTGGTTCACCACTAGGGCCGGAATGTTCACCATTAGTGCCGGGTGGTTCACCATTAGGGCCGGGTGGTTCACCACTAGGGCCGGAATGTTCACCATTAGGGCCGGGTGGTTCACCATTAGGGCCGGGTGGTTCACCATTAGGGCCGGGTGGTTCACCATTAGGGCCGGGTGGTTCACCACTAATGCCGGGATATTCACCATTAGGGCCGGGATGTTCACCATTAGGGCCGGGTGGTTCACCACTAGGGCTGGGTGGTTCACCACTAAGGCCGGGATGTTCACCATTAGGGCTGGAATGTTCACCACTAGCGCCGGGATGTCAACCGCTAGGGTCGGGATGTCCACCGCTAGGGCCGTGTGGTTCACCGCTAGGGCCGGGTGGTTCACCACTAAGGCCGGGATGTTCAACATTAGGGCCTGGATGTTCACCACTAGGACCGGGATGTCCACCGCTAGGGTCGGGATGTTCACCGCTAGGGCCGGGATGTTCACTGATAGCGCCGGGATGTTCACCACTAGGGCCGGTATTTTCACCGCTAGGACCGGGATGTCCACCGCCAGGGCCGGGATGTTCACCACCAGGGCCGGGATGTTCACCACCAGGGCCGGGATGTTCACCACCAGGATCGGGATGTTCACCACTAGGGCCGGTATTTTCACAGCTAGGGACGGTATTTTCACCAGGAGGGCCGGGATATTCACCATTAGGGCCGGGATGTTCACCACCAGGGCCGGGATGTTCACCACCATGGCCGGGATCTTCACCACCAGGGCCGGTATTTTTACCGCTAGGGCCGGTATTTTCACCGCTAGGGCCGGTATTTTTACCGCTAGGGCCGGTAATTTCACCGATAGGGCCGGGATGTTCACCAGTAGGGCCAGGATATTCACCGCTAGGGCCGGTATTTTTACAGCTAGGGCCGGTATTTTCACCGCTAGGGCCGGTATTTTTACCGCTAGGGCCGGTAATTTCACCGATAGGGCCGGGATGTTCACCAGTAGGGCCAGGATATTCACCATTAGGGCCGGGATGTTCACCACCAGGGCCGGGATGTTCACAACACGGGCCGGGATGTTCACCACTAGGGCCGGTATTTTCACCACTAGGGCCGGGATGTTCACCACTGGGGCCGGTATTTTCACGACTAGGGCCGGGATGTTCACCACTAGGGCCGGGTGGTTCACCACTAGGGCCGGGTGGTTCACCACTAGGGCCGGGTGGTTCACCACATTTCAGGACACTTGTAATATGTTAGCCTTAAAATATTATTTCATATAAGTTTACTGGAATTTCTAAGACAATACCAGGTTAGTGTATTTGTCGAAGACGATATCAGGTTAGTGTATTTGTCTAAGACGATACCAGGTTAGTGTATTTGTCTAAGACGATACCAGGATCGTGTATTTGTCGACGACGATACCAGGTTAGTGTCATCTTCTAAGACTATGATATGTATAGCTACCCATTGATTGGGTACATTTATCGATATATCTTTGACAATGAATGTGATTTATGCGTATGCCACATACCCTTTCACCTGGTCACATACAGATTGTTCCACCATTCCCAGAAACAACAGACATAAAACTGTCCCATGTCTTCGGTTCAACGTCCATTTAATGACCAGAACCCTCCATCAGCCCCCCCCCCCCCCCTAGAAAAGAAAAGGTCCTTACTTTTAAGCCGAGAAATACCCAACGGAGTGCCGCCAACCCCCCCCCCCCCCTTTCCCCCAACCTTTTGTCTCCCACCCGACAGTGTTACCCCATTGTCTAGAATAACTAGATAACCCCTATCCAGTGTCGCCTCTGCTGACGCGATGACTAGTAAATCTTGCCACTCTGTGCCTCGCCTGATTACTTATCCCTTACAATGTGGGTCTTTTACTGGAGGGGTCCCAACCCCCCCCCCACTCCCGCTCCTGAATGTGGGGGATGTGTGTTAGGTTAGAGGTGAGAAGAGCTCTTTACGACCATCGCATTCTTCTAGCCAGTGATCTGTTCATTGATATATTAGAGGCAAGCCTCTAATGGAGGCGGGCGCTTGACTTTCAACGGATATGACCTCATGACCTCGAAACCTAACAACGTCCTCTTAGCACACGACCAAAAGTCTAACACAACATTGTTCCACAGACATTCTTTCACACATGACCAAAAGACTAACATTCCATTGTTCCACAGACATTCTTTCACACATGACCAAAAGACTAACATTCCATTGTTCCACAGACGTTCTTTCACACATGACCAAAAGACTAACATTCCATTGTTCCACAGACATTCTTTCACACATGACCAAAAGACTAACATTCCGTTGTTCCACAAACTTTCTTTCACACATGACCAAAAGACTCACATTCCATTGTGCCAAAAACATTCTTTCACAAATTTCCAAAAGACTAACATTCCATTGTTCCACAGACGTTCTTTCACACATGACCAAAAGACTAACATTCCGTTGTTCCACAGACGTTCTTTCACACATGACCAAAAGACTAACATTCCGTTGTTCCACAAACTTTCTTTCACACATGACCAAAAGACTCACATTCCATTGTGCCACAAACATTCTTTCACAAATTTCCAAAAGACTAACATTCCATTGTTCCACAGACGTTCTTTCACACATGACCAAAAGACTAACATTCCATTGCTCCACAGACATTCTTTCACACATGACCAAAAGACTAACATTCCATTGCTCCACAGACATTCTGTCACAACGGCGGTATCACGAACAGCGCGTGGAACTGCAACTCTAATTTTTAAAATCCGATGTATTTAATGGGGCCTACAATTCTACAATCGAAACCATGTTGCTGGGTGGGAGAGGAGAGGCGGAGACCAATCACAGAAGAATGAAAGGCTAACACATAAGACACTTATCAAACAACCCTTTAAAAAACAAAGTTTTACCTATCAATACTTTATAAAATGTCATATATCCAGCAATGGGGGGCTGAAAATTTGACAAAACATACATACAAGCAACGGACTTTAAAGGAATCCCAATTAGTGTCCCCCCCCCTTCCCCCCCCCCCGGCCTCAAGGCTCGAAACTGTATGTATTATTACACGCCCCTGAACTATATTAATATTCTAATGGTCCATCCGCTTTTACAGCACAGATTAATGACACCAACTATTTCTATTACGCACCAAACGTACTTGCGATATTTACTCTCATTCAGCACAGCTATAGCGTCATTTGTTTCCCTCGTGAAATCGGTGTCATCCGGTAGCGTTAAATCTGATTTTGGGGGTTGATGATGGCAGTCTAGCTGCCAAGTTTCAGCTCGATGGGATGACGCGGGAAGATTTTTTGTCTTAAACACACAGGATCAAAAGCGAAGTTAATGGAAAGAAAAGATTTAAAAATATTCAAGATTCTCTCACAGTCGGGATTTTTTAAAAAAAGGGATGTGCTAAAACTGTATTCGTTTCCGCAGCTGCCAGCTTGGGTGGAGTCTTCCAGACGTACAACTAAAATGCCACTTTGTATCAGCTAAATGTTTCCAGGCTTCGTGTCTCAACTTTGATGAGATGCCAAAATGTGCTCTGAAATCAATGACGTCATATTGATAGAGATGTACGTTTTCGTGTTCATCTTTATTATTTTACCGTCCAAATAATACACTGCCGGACGATGCCCTTCTAATAATTTGCAGTATTTGAGAGCATAAACTGCTTGGACAATTTTTATAATTTTTAAATGCCATTCTGTTTCTTCCAGTAACCCATCTACCAGCCAAAGGTCAAAAGGTAACCCAGACAGATTTACGGAGTTTCAAACTCGGACAAAAGATGGTGAAATTTATGAACAGGGGGGGAGGGTCGAATTTTCCCACCCGACCCCCCCTCCCATAACACCACTGTGGTACGGGCCAGTCCCTCCAAACCGAAACAAGCGCGGTGACATCTTTACAACTTCCGCAAGGCTTGCGGGTTTTCCCATATTTTCTAATGTTTCGTAAAACTCTAATTGATAGTTGGCCCCGTGTCTTGAGTTACCCAAAATCTAACTGCCCCGACTGTAAAGTAATCAAGGCGCCCCTTCTGTGGAGTAGTTTACTACCGGGACGCATCGAGTAATGAAACTCCGCCATTGAGACCAATTGTGGTCCCGACTAACGCGTGTGACAGTTACGTAGTTTAAACGAGGAGCTGCTACGGAGGGGCACCACGGAGATCGCCAGAAGACATTGACCGTAATTGACTTTATGGATTGCCGCATCCGACTCGTGGACGGGAGAGCCAGGGACTTCGGTGGAGGCGAAGGTTTCGAGGGAAAGTCTATTGTTGAGGCCGGTCTACGCGGCCCGAGGCCGCGGCATTTTAAATGATGCTCCAAAGCCGGAAGTGTGAAAGGAATGCCGGGATCGCAAAGAGGGGGGGGGGGGGTAATTTATTTACGGCCCCGTCTTGAGTTCCCTGCACGGTTAGACGGGTTTGTGGGTACGAGTGGGTGTCAGTGGGTGTGGATGTGACATGTCGTGAGTATGGCTGTGTGGATGTGGGTGTTGCTCGTGGGAGGCTGTGACATGCTTGAGGTTGTGACAATAAACAAAAAAACGATCATAATAGTATCTTCTAAAAGAAAAACGATCACACCAGCATCTTGAAAAAACGATCACATCAGCATCTTGAAAAAAAGATCATTATCCGCATATATTTGCGCTTATTATCAAACCGATTCAAACATTGAGATTACTATCTTTTTAAAATCTTTTTTTAAAATCTTTTCTATTGAAAATCTAAAGATACGTTTCCTACTTCGTCTACAACCAGTCATTTTTCTAGCACCATCTTTTCACAATCCACTTTTATTTTTTATATTTTTTTTTTGTAATGACAATGCTTGGTTCTCCACTACAAATGTCTTGTCCCCCCTCAAACACACACACACACACACTACATTCCATTTTGTCTTCTCCTCTTCTGTTGACATCTTCTTCCCGTGGCCAGCAGACGTTTGGTTTCCTTTTATTCTACAATCTCTTAATCACTAAATCATTGTACGACTGTCCCCCCCCCCCCCGCCTTGCATTTTTAATGTACTCCTGCCACCCCTTCTCCATCATTCTATCGGCACCCCAGCTATTGTCCCACGGCGCCCTCAGTCACTCGGTCAATCTGTCCATCTCTCGTCCATTGTGGGGTCCGGGCCCGCGCGCTGTACAAGTGTCTCTTCTCGTCCGTTGTGTGGAGAGGCGTCCCACTGTTTGAAAGTCTGTCAAAAATGTCGTCTGCAACACTCCTCATCATCGAAATTGCAGACATTGTCTGATAGCCTCGTTTTCGGACACTGCCCGGAAATGAGTTTTTTTCGCGGGAAGGACCTCGCGCGCACGTACAAGTGTTCCGGTGACCGGACAGTATGTGAAGTCGAGATAATTTCTCAAGAACAAGTCAAATTGTCTGCGCATTTCTGCACCAGCCTCTCTTTGGATTCAATTGTTTCAATTACAAAACAAATATCTAAACTAGATGTCTTAACAAGAGACGGCACCAAGAAGAAGAAGAGGGGGGGGGGGGGGGGGATTGCGTCAATCGGTGGGGTGGGTGTGTCCTGAAGAGTGGGGGTTAGGGTGGGTGTGTCCTGAAGAGTGGAGTTGGGGTAAGTGTGACCTGATAAGAGAGTAGGAGTGGGTTCAGATACCTATAAAGATTTTTTTTAAATAGATTATTAAAGCATTGTAAGGAGTAAATATCTGACACTTTTCAATCTCGTGTTCATGCTTGCTTCTTTCTATCTTAACTACAACTCTAAACTGTAAGTTTCTTTCTATCTTAACTACAACTCTAAACTGTAAGTTTCTTTCTATCTCAACTACAACTCTAAACTGTAAGTTTCTTTCTATCTTAACTACAACTCTAAACTGTAAGTTTCTTTCTATCTCAACTACAACTCTAAACTGTAAGTTTCTTTCTATCTTAACTACAACTCTAAACTGTAAGTTTCTTTCTATCTCAACTACAACTCTAAACTGTAAGTTTCTTTCTATCTCAACTACAACTCTAAACTGTAAGTTTCTTTCTATCTTAACTACAACTCTAAACTGTAAGTTTCTTTCTATCTCAACTACAACTCTAAACTGTAAGTTTCTTTCTATCTTAACTACAACTCTAAACTGTAAGTTTCTTTCTATCTCAACTACAACTCTAAACTGTAAGTTTCTTTCTATCTCAACTACAACTCTAAACTGTAAGTTTCTTTCTATCTTAACTACAACTCTAAACTGTAAGTTTCTTTCTATCTCAACTACAACTCTAAACTGTAAGTTTCTTTCTATCTCAACTACAACTCTAAACTGTAAGTTTCTTTCTATCTCAACTACAACTCTAAACTGTAAGTTTCTTTCTATCTTAACTACAACTCTAAACTGTAAGTTTCTTTCTATCTTAACTACAACTCTAAACTGTAAGTTTCTTTCTATCTTAACTACAACTCTAAACTGTAAGCTTCTTTCTATCTTAACTACAACTCTAAACTGTAAGTTTCTTTCTATCTTAACTACAACTCTTAAACTGTAAGCTTCATTACAAATAGAAGTGCTTAAATTGAACATTAATGAATATTTGTCTATCTCCACAGCTTGAGACCTTTTGAAGTAGATGCGCCCCTGGGCCAAGGTAAGAGTATATATAATATATTGATCAGGAATTTCATTTTCATAAACTTTTTACAAAAGCAAACATTTTCCTAGACACACACACAAGTGACGAGTATCTAGTGATCCCTGCCATGTGAGGTCACGCACACAAGTGACGTGTATCTAGTGATCCCTGCCATGTGAGGTCACGCACACAAGTGACGTGTATCTAGTGATCCCTGCCATGTGAGGTCACGCACACAAGTCACGTGTATCTAGTGATCCCTGCCATGTGAGGTCACGCACACAAGTCACGTGTATCTAGTGATCCCTGTAATGTGAGATCAAAACGAGGCTGACTCTTCAGGCTAATATAAGGCAAGCTCCCACATAAATTGTTCCAGGCAAGCTCCCACATACATTGTTCCAGGCAAGCTCCCACATACATTGTTCCAGGCAAGCTCCCACATACATTGTTCCAGGCAAGCTCCCACATAAATTGTTCCAGGCAAGCTCCCACATACATTGTTCCAGGCAAGCTCCCACATAAATTGTTCCAGGCAAGCTCCCACATAAATTGTTCCAGGCAAGCTCCCACATACATTGTTCCAGGCAAGCTCCCACATACATTGTTCCAGGCAAGCTCTCACATACATTGTTCCAGGCAAGCTCCCACATAAATTGTTCCAGGCAAGCTCCCACATACATTGTTCCAGGCAAGCTCCCACATACATTGTTACAGGCAAGCGCCCACATAAATTGTTCCAGGCAAGCTCCCACATACATTGTTCCAGGCAAGCTCCCACATAAATTGTTCCAGGCAAGCTCCCACATACATTGTTCCAGGCAAGCTCCCACATACATTGTTCCAGGAAAGCTCCCACATACATTGTTCCGGGCAAGTTCCCACATAAATTGTTCCAGGCAAGCTCCCACATACATTGTTCCACTATTTCCTTCAAGCAGTCCTTCATATATTTTCCTTTCTTCGGAGATAGCTTGCCTTGTAGGATGAAAAATACGATTTTTGGCAGTGGGAAAAAAATGCAAAATAATTAAAAAACAGTGTGAGTCCACACACATTCACACACACACACATTCACACACTCTCATGAAACTACAAAAACGTGCCTATAATATATATAATATACTTTATATATATATATATACAGTCGCACCTCGCCCATCGCCACTTCGCGCTTCGACTTTCGCGGCTTCATTCTATCGTGTTTTTTGTTCCTGGATGGAGATCGTAAATAATGATACAGCGCACGCTCAGTTGTCCGAGTCAATTTGACAAATTACAGTACGTATGGACTGTAGACATATGTATTCGAGCACCCCAGATTGTCTTATAATGTTAAAACCCGCATTTAGAAGCGCTCTGATCAGGTTTTCTATGCGCTAACTACGAAACTACTCGGTTTATAAATAAAGAATCCTTATTTCGCGGACAATCACGTATCGCTGTAGAGTCTGGAACTGGTTGACCGCAATGAACGGTGGATGGCTGGATGGGAATGTGAAGTGCCACCTCTGTGTTTCTCCAACTAAGCTGATAAGATGGTGACACAATTCTTAGTGTACTATAACGAGAAGGAAAGGCCGTTCTTGACACGGAAGTTGGGGTGGTTGACACGGAAGTTAAGGTGGTTGACACAGAAGTTGGGGTGGTTGACACGAAAGTTGGGGTGGTTGACACGGAAGTTGGGGTGGTTGACACGGAAGTTGGGGTGGTTGACACGAAAGTTGGGGTGGTTGACACGGAAGTTGGGGTGGTTGACAAGGTAGTTGGGGTGATTGACACGGAAGTTGGGGTGGTTGACACGGTAGTTGGGGTGGTTGACACGGAAGTTGGGGTTGCTTCTTCTTCCGATTCAAAATTTCAACAAGACATCATAGAACGTAATAGATAAATCGAAGACCATGGCAGTTTTTAAATTGATTTCTTCATCTCCCCACACCCCACTTCCACCCCACACCCCACTTCCACCCCACACCCCACTTCCACCCCACACCCTACCATTTCTTTTAAAAAATGTATTATAAGATTGAGATGTTAACCAAACGCCAGTTTCATAGCGAGCCCCGAATCTGAGATGTTAATGTGTTCATTATATGCTGAACAATTACACAACAAAACTATGCCTAGTACATAGAGACAGACACACAGAAACAGAAACACAGACACATCCCACCAGAAGTTGGTAGACTTTTTTTCAGCTCCAACCGCCTGAACTAGAAAAAAATAATTTGCCTTGAATAATTAAAACCCCAAATCAACACCGTGAGCCCCCTCGCCCCTTTCCTTTCTGTTAACAGTACACCCTTTCCCTTCCACTAGCATCAGCTACCCCTTCCATACATAGCCCCACCCCCATTCAGATGATTGGGACGTCAACACAAGCATGTTTGATTGTTGTCACAAAATCTCAAGGTTTTTTCTCTTCTTTTCTTGTTTTCTGTTGAAGATGGCGTCACTGCGCGTGCGCGTCGACAGGGGCGTGACACAACTACAATGTCGGCCTCGATCCCGCTTTACGGTATTCCATTTCCCTGGATCGGGGTTGGGGACGCCGGGGCTTGGGATGCCGGGGCTGGGGGCGCCGGGGCTGGGGGCGCCGGGGCTGGGGACGCCGGGGCTGGGGGCGCCGGGGCTGGGGACGCTGGGGCTGGGGGCGCCGGGGCTGGGGACGCCGGGGCTGGGGCGCCGGGGTTTGGGGTGCCGGGGTTGGGGGTGCCGGGGCTGGGGACACCGGGGCTGGGGACACCGGTGCTGGGGACACCAGGGCAGGGGGTGCCGGGACTGGGTACGACGGGGCTTGGGACGCAGCTCTTCGTGAGCGGTCGGTCAAGAGCTTCAAGCTCAGCACTGCTTCTGAAGATTGTTAGTCAGAGACAAATCTAGAGATACGTCTAGAGATAAGTCTAGAGATAAGTCTAGAGAAAAGTCTAGAAACAATCTAGAAAGTCTAGAGATAAGTCTAGAAAGTCTAGAGACAAGTCTAGAAAGTCTAGAAAGTCTAGAGACAAGTCTAAAAGGTCTAGAGAAAAGTCTAGAAAGTCTAGAGACACGTCTAGAAAGTCTAGAGACAAGTCTAGAAAGTCTAGAAACAATCTAGAAAGTCTAGAGACAAGTCTAGAAAGACTAGAGCCAAGTCTAGAAAGTCTAGAAAGTCTAGAGACAAGTCTAGAAAGTCTCGAGACAAGTCTAGAAAGTCTAGAGACACGTCTAGATATAAGTCAAACTTCAAAGTGAGTCGAGCCTGCATATGTCGGAGTAGTGGATGTACACATTATCTTCAGTGAAGGGGATGGGGACATTTCGGCCAGAATAGTGAATGTGGATAGAGTCTGCTGTCGGAGTAGTGGCTGTGGATAGAGACTGCTGTCGGAGTAGTGGCTGTGGATAGAGTCTGCTGTCGAAGCAGTGCCTGTGGCTAGAGACTGCTATCGGAGTAGTGGCTGTGGATAGAGTCTGCTGTCAAAGCAGTGGCTGTGGCTAGAGACTGCTGTCGGAGTATTGGATGTGAGAGACTGCTGTCGGAGTCAAATTGATATTTATTTATGGATCGTTTTCTTAAAATAAAAATACAAAGAAATTAGTAGAGAAAATAAACTTAAAGACGTCATTGTTACGCTTACAGCTGATTGGTCGTCAAAGAACACGTGACCTGTGTGACGTGTAATGATGACATTCAGTAACGCAGTCGCTCTTCAAAAAAGCTGGCATTTGGACATGTCAACGTTGTTGGCATTTGGAGATGCATACGTTCATGTCACTTTGGACATCTATACAATGTCATTTGGACCTGTATACCATGTCATTTGGAGTTGTATATGATGTCAGACGTGTACGATGCTGTTATACCGCGATGGTTATGTATTTGATCTCGGCCGAAGCTTCCAACCGACCAATTTACGTTGTGTCAATATTAAAATCTGATAGCTCCTGAAGAGAAAGAAAAAAGCATATTTAAATAGGCTCATCAGCGGATCTCTTTAAACGTGGAAACTTGGTTACGCCCCTGGTGGGAAGTGCTCAATTGAAAGACGTCTGGTGGTGGTGGGGGCGGTGTGGGGGGGGGGGGGAACGACACGATGGCGCAATCAAGACACAAAGACAAAATGGAGGAGTGGACAGCGCAATGAAGTAATGAGGAGACGAGAGAAATGCTGCACACGAGGACAGGGCAAGGAATCTTTTTGTTTTAGTCCCCGAGTCGCTTGTGACCACGGGAAGCAAATGTTGAAACAGCGGCGGCCGCTTGGGAATTTTTAAGGGGGGGAAATGGTCAGTGGGCCGAGAAGAGCATCTGTTAAAAATGGGGGCTTAATTGACACGTCAATTATGGGGCTAATTGTACGGGCAGACGACGTGGGCTGAAAGATATTGGGGGGGGGGGGAGGGTGTGATGTGTGTCTGTGTGTGGAAGGGGTGTGTAGAGGGCTGTGTGGGAGTTTAGGGGGTTTTATCCTTCAGAATGGAATGGGGGTGGTAAGGAGGGTAAAGAAATGAATTATTAAATGTAACTGTAAAAGAGGGGGGGGGTACATGTGAGGTTACAGTTTAAAGTCAAAGATAGTCGGCAAGGTTGGGGGGGGGGGGGGCGGTGTTAAGTCTTACCACAATAGCTTCATTAACGCTTCATAATATGGCGACGTATATTGTACTTAAAAAAAAAAATCTTTTCAAGGAACCGACACGTAGATTGCCAGGTGGGCGTGTGACGTCATGCCATGTCTGTTATCTGCTTTATAAAGTTACATGGGCCGCACGTTACATTCGCTGTAACTGTAAAAAATAGATTTGCAAACTTATTCTTAGTCACTATAACACAATCAATCAGTCATCTGGTCTACCGATCGATTACACGTAGTAGTGACAAGAAGAAGTATTTACACATGGCAATATTGGCCAGTAGTATAATAGCAGTTAACAGCAGTATGTCGTATTTATTAGCAGTTGTAGTTACCAGCGGTAATTATTTGTAGCTACCAGCAGTAGTTACCATCAGTAGTTACCAGCAGTAGTTACCAGCAATGGTTACCAGCAATGGTTACTAGCAGTAGCTGCAGGTCGCAGTTACCAGCAATTGTTACCAGCAATGGTTACTAGCAGTAGCTGCAGGTCGCAGTTACCAGCAATTGTTACCAGCAATGGTTACTAGCAGTAGCTGCAGGTCGCAGTTACCAGCAATGGTTACCAGCAATGGTTACTAGCAGTAGCTGCAGGTCGCAGTTACCAGCAATGGTTACCAGCAATGGTTACTAGCAGTAGCTGCAGGTCGCAGTTACCAGCAATGGTTACCAGCAATGGTTACTAGCAGTAGCTGCAGGTCGCAGTTACCAGCAATTGTTACCACTAGCTGTTACATGTAAATATCAGGAGTAAAGATTCCCCAAACAGCGTCGCTGTGTGTCCCTGTCGCAGTTAGGTGCGCTATGACCTGACCACGTAATGGCCACCATTCTCAGGGCATCATGCTACGTCTCACAGAAATATCCTCTGCTACGTCTCATAGAAATGTCCTCTGCTACGTCTCACAGAAATGTCCTCTGCTACGTCTCATAGAAATGCGCTCTGCTACGTCTCACAGAAATGTCCTCTGCCAAGTCTCATAGAAATGTCCTCCGCGACGCCTAAATGAAATGCGCCCTGCTACGTCTCACAGACATGTCCTCGGCTACGTCTCACAGGCATGTCCTCTGCTACGTCTCATAGAAATGGGCTCTGGGGCGGGAGACTGAAAGGATCACGCGGCATTCGGTCTCCTCGAGACACTCTTAAGAGCAGCATGGTGGTCGCCATTTTGTAGATGGCGGCTCCCGCGGCGCGCCAGCAGGGGACGCGCGTTTGTTTTCAAGGGGGGGAGCATTCATGTCGAGGCTGATGTTTTGAGGGCCGACTGCAGTGTTCCTGCTCGCGGCGAGTTCCGGTTGAATGCCCGTGAAAAGGTGTGTGGACGTCTGTGGGTTGTTCTAGCTCCAACCAAAGTGATGGCTGGGTGGCATTGCAACATTTTCATTTGACTACGGGCCTCAAACTTTGAGTGGCTTGAACTGGAGATAATTACCCATTGTCAAATTTTGAGAAGCCTTTCATCGCTTGATGAAATGATTATAATATTTATAGACTTCTTTTATATTTATCTAAAATCACCAAATAAGGACATGTTCACTTCGCCAACTTTTATGACGCCCGCGGTGTAGCTAAAAATGTGGCGCCCCCCCCCCCTCCACAAAGGCACACAACCAAACCCCAAGCGTCAGACACCAAAATAAAATCCATAATTCACCGTAGCTAAAATTTCAAATGTTTACGAAGTAGAGCAGCCATGGAAGGGCAGCCATGGAAAGGCAGCCATGGAAAGGCAGCCATGGAAAGGCAGCCATGGAAAGGCAGCCATGGAAAGGCAGCCATGGAAAGGCAGCCATGGAAAGGCAGCCATGGAAAGGCAGCCATGGAAAGGCAGCCATGGAAAGGCAGCCATGGAAAGGCAACCAAAGGGTTAATTTCTCTTAAACTCAATAATCCTTTGTTCATTTCTCTTAAATTCAATAATCCTTTGTTCATTTCTCTTAAACCCAATAATCCTTTGTTCGTTTCTCTTAAACCCAATAATCCTTTGTTCATTTCTCTTATACCCAAGACTCCTTTGTTCAATTCTCTTAAACCCGATAATCCTTTGTTCACTTCTCTTAACCCCAATAATCCTTTGTTCAATTCTCTTAAACCCAATAATCCTTTGTTCAAATTCCAATGAACTTAATGCCAGATTTTCCAAGTTGATGATCCTGGCAATCCAGTTCCCCTGGGGGTTATTGTTGTACTGTCAGCTACGCCAACAGTGAGTCGAGAAATGGCTGAGTTACCTTACAGTTGTTGACAATGATGTCCCTTTATTTCGATTTTAAAAAATAAGAAAAAAGAAAGAAAGTTTACACACAAAAAAAGGCCGCGTAAGGCAGCTAACCCTAAGTATATTTGGACGTGGTGGCGCCCCCCCCCCCCGCAGGGCTTGAAACCCTAAGTATATTTGGACGTGGTGGCGCCCCCCAGGGATTGAAACCCTAAGTATATTTGGACGTGTTGGCGACCCCCAGGGCTTGGAACCCTAAGTATATTTGGACGTGGTGGCGCTCCCCCCCGGGCTTGAAACCTAAGTATATTTGGACGTGGTGGCGCCCCCCCCCAGGGTTTGAAACCCTAAGTATATTTGGACGTGGTGGCGCCCCCCCCCCCAGGGCTTGAAACCCTAAGTATTTTTGGACGTGGTGGCGCCCCCCCCCCCCAGGGCTTGAAAGCTAAGTATATTTGGACGTGGTGGCGCCCCCCCCCCAGGGCTTGAAACCCTAAGTATATTTGGACGTGGTGGCGCCCCCCCCCCCCCAGGGCTTGAAACCCTAAGTATATTTGGACGTGGTGGAGCTCCCAAGAGCTTGAAACCGAAGCTGATTCTCTTTGTATATCCTCCTGGTCGTCATGCCAGTCTTAAATCTATCACTGCATTAAGACGTCGGGGTCACAGGTCATGTGACGTCTTCGTTTAAGACCGCCCCTGTCTGTGCCTTGACATTTACACCATGGCACTTTTAATGGCCCCATCGGTGACGTTTTCGGCAATTTTTTTTTATAAGGAAATTCCGGACACATTTCGGACATTTAATCGGAATCAGCTCAAATATTTCAGCCTTGTTTTATTTTTGTTGCCTTCCATAACACCCGTGCCGCTGTAATAAATTAATCTATGAGTTTATAGTGTTAGCTTTCTTCGGGACTGTGTGAAATTTGGCGGGATTAGCTCATTAAAAGCGCACCGCATTGTTGAGACACTGAACGACGCTAAAGGGTCCGTCCAGATCGACCGGCGGCCGCGTGTGCCCGTTGACACACCGACACGTTGACGAATCTATTGGACGTGGTGGCGAACCAACGGGCCGCGCTGTGAGTCTGTCAGTTTAAAAGAATAGACCGGTTGGAGAGTAAGTCTTCTGGTTTGACAGTCATAGCCTACAACCCTTTACTTTTTGTTACCCGACGTCTGCTATGGTATGAAACGGACGAAATGACCGGTGTTAAACATCTCAAAATCGAGGGGAGGGGGGTGTGATGAGATGTTTGAAATGACCCCAGGATGTGTTGAAGTGCAAATGACGCTTATGACAAGGGTACAATGGCACGAGACCGTGAGAAACGGATGTGACGACAACTTCCACGTGACGAGTTGTTGCAATAACGAAAATGTTTAAAAGGAGAACTTTGTATTCCTCGTATTTGTACATCACTCGTAGTGTGCAGTATGTTTGTTGTATATAGACAAGTGTGCAATATGTTTGTTTTATATAGACAAGTGCGCACTATTAGTGTGTTGTATATAGACAAGTGTGCAGTATTAGTGTGTAGTAAGACAAATTCGCCCCATTAGTTTTTTGTATATAGACAAGTGCGCACTATAAGTTTGTTGCATATAGACAAGTGTGCACCATTAGTGTGTTGTAAGACAAATTCGCACCATTAGTTTTTTGTATATAGACAAGTGCGCACTATAAGTTTGTTGTATATAGACAAGTGTGCACCATTAGTGTGTTGTAAGACAAATTCGCACCATTAGTTTGTTGTATATAGACAAGTGCGCACTATAAGTTTGTTGTATATAGACAAGTGTGCACCATTAGTGTGTTGTAAGACAAATTCACACCATTAGTTTGTTGTAAGACAAGTGCACACCATTAGGGCTTCGTTGACTTCAAAATTTGGACAAATAGTTGAACTTGTGAATGGATGACAGGGAGACACGCCTATCCTACAATCAACATTGTCCAATGAGCAATGTTCGAAGCCACCATTCTGCCTCCAAATGTCTATAATGTGATATTTAACTGCATATGGTGAGCCGCCTTGGCATATTTTGTTAGGTACCCGCCCCTGGCTGTCCCTGTGTTATTTGACAACTGGTGAACTCATCCTTTAACTAGCCCACCAGGGAGCGTGCCCCTCCCCACCACCTGCACGTCATAACCAACTCAGCTCAACTGACTAGTCCGCGTCAACACCAATATTGAACTTCCTCACCAACTCAATTACCGCCACCACCACCAGCAGCAGCAGCGCCCACCCTCCCTTCCACCTGCTGGACACCACATCGCGCCTCGCTCGCCACCTCGGTGATCGAGCATTCTCTACAGTCCTCTCCCCTTTCTTGATCTGTCGACCCGTAGTTACCGACCCATACCATCTCCGAGTGGACGTTGATGGCCGAACTGTTGGCCGCGGGACAAACCTGCGCGCTACACCTGGGCTGGCGTAGGGCGTGGTGGGTGCTGGAATGTTTGGTTTGCAAAGGAAACAGAAACACCACTCCAGTTTAACCCTTTAGCCAAATGTGTCATCGCCGGCAAGAGATCTACTCTACTCTATCATTAGGGCAATAGATCTACTCTACTCTATCATTAGGGCAATAGATCCATCCTAACCAAGCGAACCCCCCCCCCCTCCCAAAAAAAACACACTTTTTTGCATAATAATAAAGCCGCTCACATTTGGTATGATCCCCCCCCCCCGCTTTATCAATTATAACCATGCCCCCACACTTCATTTACAACCATGCCCCCACCCCACACTTCATTTACAACCATGCCCCCACCCCACATTTCATTTACAACCATGCCCCCACCCCCACACTTCATTTACAACCTTGCCCCCACCCCCACACTTCATTATAAACCATGTCCCCACCCCCACTTCCTTTACAACCATGCCCCCCACCCCCACACTTCCTTTACAACCACGACCCCACCCCCACAGTTCATCTACAACCACACCCCCACACTTCATTTACAACCATGCCTCCACCCCCACACTTCATTTACAACCATGCTTCCACCCCCACACTTCATTTACAACCATGCCCTACCCCCACTCTTCATTTACAACCACGCCCCCACCCCCACACTTCATTTACAACCACGCCCCCGTTTGTTTCACTATAACCACGCCCGAAACTTAACGAAAAATTTAAAGGTATAATTAAAGCATCCCACTTCATATAGGATAACGACGCCCCCAGTTTATGAATAATTACCGCGCCCCTACTCGTAACGTCTGTGGGTGTTTCAATGTTATATATAAAGGAATTATTAATTTTTTTTTTCGTGGCGACTCCTATCGAGTTATTCCATGGAGCTCTTATCAAAATATCTAATCCTTTTATATATAACAACTGGACTGTCACTGTCACCCATTGTCACTCTAACGCATTCGCACTATAAAATTCCCGAACACTGCACCAAATGAGATTCTTCAAAACACCACAAGTGCGGTTGCTGAATGCCATTTTATTTTGCTTGACGGACATGATTTCAATTTAAATATGGTGTAATAAATCTGCGGTATAAAATGGGGTGGGACATTAGAATATAAATATGGTTCAGGGGCGTGGAAAAGCTGTAATTGGGGATCTTATCCAGTGGGTTACTAGAATGCATGTTTGACGAATACATTTAGTAGATGGGAAGTTCACGCATTGCCGCCGCCATTGCTTGGCTTATTGTCATCATAAAGTTCAGTAGGATAATCAGTAGGATAATGTGATCCTAAATTTCATTACCTTGTTAAAATAGGATACTCGTCAACAAGGATGATACTCATGATAGTGGTCAGTGGAAGAATTCTCATCATAATTTCATCTGGCCAAAACTAAAAATCAAATCTTTTAAAAACTCATCTGTCAGGTTTGTTCTGAGGGCGGGGGTGGGGGGTGAGTTTGGCGTAACTTGACCTGTTTTTAACATTTTTGCGCAGGTTAAAAACATACTTTTAACCTAACCATGCGCTACACATAGATGTACACAAATGTGGCAATTTTATCATACTTTCCTCATGCATTATTTCAAGCTTAACATTAATAATATTATAATGGACTGGGCCACGCTTTACCCATCAGACCCTTCTAGGCGGGTTGTGTCGTCATCAGTTCTTTTAACCATGGCAACGTGGTCACTGGAGTACACAGTTGGAAAATATATCCGGGTTTCGCGCGAAGTCGGATATTTCCGAGCCGTGAGTCGAGTGCGGCTGTAAGGATAAGATCATTTTCAACACACTAATCAGGGAAGAAGAAGCTGTGGTCGGATTGTTAAAATCGTGGGAGCGGGCGGGGGAGAAGGGCAACATGGGGACTTCAACAAAAAAAAAATTCTAATCTAAGTCGTAACATAAGCCCTCGTTAAAGTTTAGGGCCGGATTTTATGTCATTGGTTTCTGTTTGAGTCCTTGCATCCCTCTTCCATACAACAACACACGAGTCGTCTTCACAACGTTAAAGGGGGGACATTAATAGCGGCGCTAGTCCGCTACCTGAGGGACATTAGAGGATGCGAACTCACCCATTACCTCGCGTGCTGACAGTTATGGCGGCTGGCCAGATTTTGGACTGCCTCACTCATCGGATTTATTCGGCTTTGTGAGTCAGCCAGGTGCAGACTTGTGGTGCAGCGCGTGGTGCAGCGTGCTGTGTGAGACAGTGGTAGGGGTGCATCGACGTGGTGACACTAGGGGTGTATCGATCACTGGGATGTGGGGAGAGGGGGGTCCTAAGTTCAGTGGTTGGATATAATAAGTATCTAAAGTCCAATAGTTTGTGTAAAAATGAGAACCCCTGGGTGTTGTGTACTTTAAAACTTTACTACTTACGTACACATGGCGTGGGACAAGGAACCCCTTTTATCTGTGTACATATAACGTGGTACAAGGAACCCATTATCTCTGTGTAAATATGGCGTGGTACAAATAACCCCTTTTCTCTGTGTACACATGACATCGTACAAGGAACCTCTTTTCTCTGTGTACATATGGCGTGGTACAAGGAAAACCCTTTTCTCTGTGTACATGGTGAGGGGTGCAAGGAAACCCTTTTCTCTGTGAACATATGGCGTGGTACAAGGAACTCATTTTACCTCGCTAGCATCGTACAATACAAGGATCCACTTTTATTTTATCAATATTCATGGCGTAAGGATCCACTTTTATATGCTTGTGTACATCTGACGTTTTACAAGGATCTAATTTCATCTGTGCACATATGACTTTGGACAAGGCCATGTGGAAACTCTTACTAATTACACCATTTAACACATATTACAATTACGCTATTTAAGAAATAATGCTTTATAATAATTACTACTTATACATTTCCTCAGCCACTATGAGCATCAAAAGCAATAATAGCCCCACCCCCCCATTTCGGGGCCTACTATGTGAAACGTGGTGCTATATTCAGTAGTTAGTTTGTATTATCTCAATTCATTTGAGAACCACTATTCATAATATGTATGATGTTGGCGCCCAAGAGCGCACAACAAAGATCAATTCAGATGTCCTACAGTTCACATTAAAAGGTCTTCATTTTCCAAATGTGGTGCGGTCACCAGAACTACAATGCTTTTATTAACATTTCATGTGCAGTATAGAAAAAAGACGGCATTTTGAGCATCCGGTGACCCCCAGGTCCTAATGACGTCCTTGTGTCCGGTCCACCGGTCACATCCATGTCCAGCCGCTAAATGACCACTCGTGACGTCATGTCATTTTACCACAGGCCACAGGGGAGCCCTGTCCATTTCGTTAGCGCCCCTTTGAGTCCAGCCCAGCGGGCGGTGAAGGTGAGACTCGACCAGGCTCAAAGGTAGATGATTACGATCCATGGCCCTCCCCCACCCCTCACTCCCAAACCCAACCCCCTTTATGACTCCCAGTTCATATTGCGAGTCAGATGCGATGTGACATTTGACAAGAACTGGCGCCCTCGGTGTGTCGAGGCTGAACACAAATATGGCGACGTTGCTACTCTAAAAGTTTGATCTGATAATACCCTCATGCAGACTAGAAAACCTAATGCGTGCAACAATTTGTAAATAACTATATAGCCATATACAACGATATACAGCAATATAATTTGGACTAAAACATTGTCATGTCCATTTCGATTGGTGGATATAACTATACATGCTTTACTCAGAGATGTACTCCACTTGTATTCGATCCCTAAATTTAGTGATATCATGAGCAGTATGCTGCATTAGACACACACAAAAACTAGTAGAAGTCTAGCATGACCAATCAGAGCTGGCGTCTCATTATAGACACGGTTTAAGGTTAAAACGTTCAAAAAAAGATTAAATTCTACGACTCCTACTCTAGATCAATACACGGGGCATCATGGAACACCAAACATGAAACACCAAACATGAAACACCAATTATGAAACACCAAACATGAAACACCAAACATGAAACACCAATCATGAAACACCAATCATGAAACACTAAATGTGGAACGCTGCAGGCAGACGACAAACAGTTGGACTCCAGATTGTGGCTAAGAATGCAGCGTTCATTAAATCCAAGTCTATGTTGGGGATATTGCTCATTATGGGGATAGTGCTCATTATGGGGATATTGCTCATTATGTCTGCTGCTGGCTAAATATGACGGGGTTTCAGCATTACGATATATGTGTGACAATGTGTGACAATGTGTGACAACATGGAGCAATGTGACAAAGACGGCGCATTATAGAAAGGCTGAAAGAGTCTCAAATCAACGACGTTATTATTATTATATTTGTATCGGAAAATGTAAATGGCTTTCAAATTTCTGTATTTGTATACTTACGACATGGAGACGTCATTAGGTATAGTTAAATGCACGCCTAGTTAAATTTGTATACTTATTTGTGTCATACTTGACAGGCGTCATAGGCCGAGATTGTAAAGATCCTTACTGAATGGGAGATTGTGATTGTGTCATTCTTGACAGGCCTCATAGGCCGAGATTGTAAAGATACTTACTGAATGGGAGATTGTGATTGTGTCATACGTGACAGGCGTCATAGGCCGAGATTGTAAAGATCCTTACTGAATGGGAGATTGTGATTGTGTCATACTTGACAGGCCTCATAGGCCGAAATTGTAAAGATCCTTATTGAATGGGAGATTGTGATTGTGTCATACTTGACAGGCCTCATAGGCCTAGAGTGTAAAGATCCTTACTGAATGGGAGATTGTGAAAGCTTACGTTATAAGGATGAGATAACCTGTATGCCTTCCAATCTCACCCGCATCTCAGGGGAGATGTATTCTTGAGGACTGTATCGATCCGAGGGATAAGCTTGTCACTGTCGATATCCATGTCACTCTCCCTGTCACCATCTCTTGTCCCAACTGTAGCTGTCTTTCTCCCGGTCACCATCTCTTGTCACTACCGTAGATGTCACTCTCCCTGTTACCATCTCTTGTCACTACTGTATATGTCACCGTCTCTTGTCACTACGGTAGATGTCATTCTCCCTGTCACCATCTCTTGTCACTACTATATATGTCACTCTCCCTGTCACCATCTCTTGTCACTACCGTATATGTCACTCTCCCTGTCACCATCTCTTGTCACTATTGTAAATGTTATACTCCTTGTCACTGCCTCGTGTCGCTGTCTCGTTCTCTCTCTCACTGTCTTTGACGATGTTAGCATCATTGGGACCCTCTACTCTATCACTGGGAACCTTTACTCTATCACTGGGAACCTTTTACTCCATCTCTCGGGACATTTACTCTATCCCTGCATGGGACCCTCTACTCTATCACTGGGAACCTTTACTCTATCACTGGGAACCTTTTACTCCATCTCTCGGGACATTTACTCTATCCCTGCATGGGACCCTCTACTCTATCACTGGGAACCTTTACTCTATCACTGGGAACCTTTTACTCCATCTCTCGGGACATTTACTCTATCCCTGGGACCCTTTACTCTATCGCCGTTGCCCTTTACTCTACTACGGGTGCCCTTTACTCCATCACTGGGGCCCTTTCATTTTATTCCTGGAACCGCCAGCAACACCTCCTGTAACGTATTATGACGTCAGCAAATGTTTGAGTCCCCTACACAGAGAGTTACACTGGCGAGCAATTACTTCAGACATAAACCACACACCCCCCCCCCCAACTCCCGTATCACGTCATGAACGTGACGTGACCAGTGAGTGACCTACATCTGGCCAATGCTGCACCTCAATTAGCACCTCGCTGGATGAAGCTCTCGTCTACACGTGGGGTGCTACTGGAAACATGTGGGGCGCTCCCGGAAACACGTGGGGCGCTAACGAGGTTATTAACACGAGGCGTGAAGAGTTCCCCCACCTCCCCACCCTCCCCCTATACAAAATCGAATGTTTCTGAGAATGGACCCGTAGTTCTATGAAATTTGAGGCACACATTTGAGCTGACAGTAATTCTTGACCTATACAACGTTTATTTATCTAACTACATAACAATTGGCTGTACCGGTGAATTCTTTGTAACCATTGAACATCTCTCGTTCTCTCCCTCCCCTCTCTCTCTCTCTCTCTCGTTCTATCTCGTTCTCTCCCTCCCCTCTCTCTCTCTCTCTCGTTCTATCTCGTTCTCTCCCTCCCCTCTCTCTCTCTCTCGTTCTATCTCGTTCTCTCCCTCCCCCTCTCTCTCTCTCTCTCTCTCGTTCTATCTCATTATCTCCCTCCCACCTCTTTCTCTCTCGTTCTATCCCTGCCCCATCTCTCTCTCTCTCGTTCTATCTTGTTCTCTCCCTCCCCCCATTCTCTCTCGTTCTATCTCGTTTTCTCACTCCCCTATCTCTCTTTTAATATCTCGTTCTCTCCCTCCCCTATCTCTCTTGTACTATCTCGTTCTCTCACTCCCCCTATCTCTCTCTCGTTATCTCTTTCTCTCGTTATCTCTTTCATTCGTTATATCTCTCTCGTTATCTCTTTCTCTCGTTATCTCTTTCATTCGTTATATCTCTCTCGTTATCTCTCTCTTCATCTCTTTCTCGTTATATATCTCTATCGTTATCTCCATCTCGTTATCTCTCCCGTTGTCTCTTTCCCGTTATCTCTCTCGTTATTCTTCTCTTTCGTTATCTCTCTCGTTATTCTTTTCTCTCGTTATTCTTCTCTCTCGTTATTCTTCTCTCTCGTTATTCTTCTCTCTTGTTATTCTTCTCTCTCTTATCTCTCTCATTCTTCTTCTCTCTCGTTATCTCTTTATTCTTCTCTCTCGTTATCTCTCTCGTTATTCTTCTCTCTCGTTGTTGCTTTTTCTCTCAAAAGAGTGGGGGGGGGGGGGGCAATCTTGGTCCCAGCTTTTGCGGCACTAAGCCCCGGTCTCCATCAAATTATGTTGTAAGCCGTGAATACCATTTAGTCTTTTTCTTACAATTATGTGTCCATATCCACCTATCTCTTTCTTTCTTCTTCTTTCTCTCTGTTGTAAATTTATATACAGAACAACTATTAGTTCTCTGGTGTCTCCGTCCCACATCTCTCTGTCCCACGTCTCACAGTCCCACGTCTCTCAGCCCCACGTCTCACAGTCCCACGTCTCTCAGTCCCACGTCCCACAGTCCCACGTCTCTCAGTCCCACGTCTCACAGTCCCACGTCTCTCAGTCCCACGTCTCACAGTCCCACGTCTCGTCGTAACTTGATCCCTATTTCCTCTTCATAGCCTATTTCATGCCTTCCCTAATTGAAATATGCCCTGTTCTATGTCTTCCCTAATTGAATTGTGTCATATTCTCTGCCCGTCATCCCATTCTGTCCAGTGCCCCATAGGAAGGGGTGAGGTGGTGCACCGAGGGGGGGGGGCGGGGCAGGAAGGTGGAGGGGTGCCTCGGTGTGGGGGGCCTGTAACTGACACTGACATACAATCTATCGCGCACACTTGTCGATTCATAAAACATACGACTGTGACAAGTGTCGGCCAGGACAACGTGTCATTAGGGAGGGGGGGGGGGAGAGAAACACGAGTCTCACCAAGGGGAGGCCGAGGGCCTTGCAAACGATATCAACATGTTATCACATTAGAGGGTCACGTGCTTCCTTCGTGCTGTAATTACCGCCATATCTCTTCACGGTTTGGGGGGTGGGAGGGGGGAGAGTGGAACGCGTGTACAAGATATCGTGTACATGTACAAATGTAAAAGAATTATTATTTGTTATACAATATCAAGGTAAGTAAACAATAGGTAGGGTTAACGATACTTAATAAGATTGTTGGGGGGGGGGGGAGTTGGTGTCCTGTGGTATTTAGCGATTAGTGTAGAACACTACGGGGTAAGGAGAAAGTAAACAACGCCAGAATCATCTTACTGTTGGTCATTTGATCATGTAACTAGTAACCCGGTCATTTTGTCTCAGAGTCCATGACCAATCTGGTGGTGTGGACTTTTTTTTGTTTTAAATTCTCTGCCCCACACATCAAAATGGTTCAACTCTTAACGACGGTAGTCTGCAATAACGACGGTAGTCTGCAATAACGACGGTAGCCTGTGGTAAAGACGAAATTCTGCGGTAACTACGGTATTCTGTGGTAACTACAGTAGCCTGTGTTAACTACGGTAGCCTGTGTTAACTACAGTAGCCTGTGTTAACTACAGTAGCCTGTGTTAACTACAGTAGCATGTGTTAACTACATAAGCGTGTGTTAACTACGGTAGCCTGTGTTAACTACAGTAGCCTGTGTTAACTACAGTATATAGCCTGTGTTAACTACGGTAGCCTGTGTTAACTACGGTAGTCTGTGGTAACTACGGCATTCTGCGTTAACTACGGCATTCTGCGGTAACTACAGTAGTCTGTGGTAACTACGGCATTCTGTGGTAACTACGGCATTCTGCGGTAACTACACTAGTCTGTGGTAACTACGGCATTCTGCGGTAACTACTGCATTATGCGGTAACTACGGCATTCTGCGGTAACTACGGTATTCTGCGGTAACTACGGTATTCTGCGGTAACTACGGTATTCTGCGGTAACTACGACATTCTGCGGTAACTACGGTATTCTGCCGTAACTACGGCATTCTGAGGTAACTACGGCATTCTGTGTTAACTACGGTAGTCTACAGTTCTGGACATAGAAGCCAAGTCTATTGTGTAAGAAGAAAGACTCCGAAAACTTGTAGAGATGGTCTTCACGTGGTCTTCACGTGGTCTTCACTTGGTCTTCACTTGGTCTTCACTTGGTCTTCACGTGGTCTTCACTTGGTCTTCACGTGGTCTTCACGTGGTCTTCACGTGGTCTTCACGTGGTCTTCACGTGGTCTTCACGTGGTCTTCATTCTTTTAGAACTTATTTTTTAAATAGAGTAATCCCTAACCCGTTTTCGAACTGTCTTTTCTACGCCTATGTCTTTTCTACGCCTATGTCTTTTCTACGCCTATGTCTTTTCTACGCCTATGCCTTTTCTACGCCTATGTCTTTTCTTCGCCAATATCTTTAACTCACACAGTCACACGGCCACACTGTCACAAACAAGATATCAATGTGCAAAACTGTGTGTGTTGACAGTGTTGTCAGTCTAAAATACAGGCGTGTTGTCAGTCTATAACCCTGGTGTGGTGTCAGTCTATAACCCAGGCGTGTTGTCAGTCTATATAAACTCAGGGGTGTTGTCAGTCTATAACCCAGGCGTGTTGTCAGTCTATAACCCAGGCGTGTTGTCAGTCTATAACCCAGGCGTGTTGTCAGTCTATAACCCAGGCGTGTTGTCAGTCTATAACCCAGGCGTGTTGTCAGTCTATATAAACCCAGGCGTGTTGTCAGTCTATATAAACCCAGGCGTGTTGTCAGTCTATAACCCAGGCGCATGATAAAACTAACGGACGCACGGCTTGTCATCGAGTCGTAAAAGCGGCGTAAAGACGCCCTTGTGGCAACTCGCTGTAATAATGATTAACCGGCTTTAATACGCCAGTCGGTCATAAACGGGTTCCGCCTGTTAGTGAAGTGGAACACCGAGGGAGGTGGGGGTGGGGGGGGTGAGGTAGCGAGCGGGTCTTGTGCAGTGAAAGAAGTAGATGGCGGGTTGGGTCTTTGAGAGAGGCAGAGATGGTGGCACAGAAACGGAAGAAGGGTTGATACGGATATCACGTTTTCGCTTTAAATCCCTTGGTCAATTCAATGAACAATGCCGTTTTGAAAAACAACTTGTTTTTGTATCTTAATTTGGACATGAGTACCAGAGTTATGGTAACTAATTCTTGGGGTTTTGTTGTTGTGTGTGTGTGTGTGTGTGACACTTAGTCTCGTGGTCATCAACTATCAACTACAACAATCTTACAATCATACAATCAGGATTGTGTCAGTCTGCAGTCGGGTTGGACCACCACCGCCAATTTTTTTTTTTCATACAAAAAAAGGGGCCCCTTCCTTACTCCGCCCCTGCACTGAATACATCAATTAAGTTAATCTGGCCGTTACTACGTCAAGACGTCCACAGGGGAAGTCATTTAAAGTCCATTACGCACACCCCATTAAGTCAACACATCTCAGTCAACTCTCAGTCAACTCTCAGTCATCTCTCAGTCAACTCTCAGTCATCTCTCAGTCATCTATCAGTCATCTCTCAGTCAACTATCAGTCATCTCTCAGTCATTGCTCCCATCTTAGTCCAGGGATGTCAGTGATGTCGGCGTCGGTGAGCGTTCAAATCTAAGACCTTTTGTTTATATTTACGTATATTCTTTCATGACCTAATGACCCCCATACACTATGGTGCCTATTCTTTCATGACCTAATGACCCCCATACACTATGGTGCCTCTCCCAGCGTATGTTTTACACCACTGCAACGTCACTGCCCCCTTAAATAAATCCCCAGACTCGCTGCTACGCGCACTACGGCGGACCACGGGGTCAGAAAGAGAAGACCAAACAAAATGCATTGTCGGGGGCTTTAGGACCTAAGGAGAAAAGCCCCATAATCTTTCGGACGACCCCCGCATTCAGCCGGGCCCCTAACAGTTTTGTACTTGATTTGTATTTTCAGAGCGCGCGGTGAAAAGTGAAAGGAAGCGACAACAAACGCGATAACGAGGGGGGCGGGGCCAAGTGTCAAATCGCGACGTCCCGCTGCGTGTGATTCGATGTAATTAGCAAGGAACCCGGCTCGCCGATTGGTGGATTCTCGGCGGCCCGCGGGAGTGTGGCGAGGGGGGAAGAAAAAAAAAAAGTACGGCCGAGGAGCAAGCAAAACACTGGATTGGAAATAACCGAAGGAGGCAGACGCGAAACCCCAGACACGAAACTCGACCGCGCTTGAAACAGCAAGGAAAAAATTAAAAAGTGGGAAGAGTCTCAGAGTCATGGACCAGGCAGGAGTAGCATGAAACAGTATCCAACACTTCTAGGCAGTGGACGCATACTACTACACAAATCCGTTGAAATAGTGGTGTTTTCTTAAGGTTGTATTCACTTGTGAGGTCTGTGAGGAATTATTCTCTAGCAGAAGTGGAGATAAGAGAGCAACAATTTCTTTTCAAAATTTGTTGGATATTACACAAAATAGTACTATAACACTGGATTAAAATCTCTTAACAAGGTGAGTGATTAAGGATTTTATTTAAATGATTAAATACTTATTTTAGTTATTTATTGGAAGATTTTGTCTTAAATTTGAGAAAGGCAGCGATAGGTTAGTCTCCCTAGTGAGTGCCCTGTGTATGGATTTACGGGCCAATCTTTGCTATCTGGAACAGCGGAGATGGGATTTCTTCCAATGTCTTGTATGCCGTAGCCCGCCTTGTCATCCTCTCTGTTTATGTTGAGCCGGCCGCGCCAAAGCGACCAGGATTGTACGGAGTGTACGGCTGTCTGTACACAGCCAGGTGTTGAGTTTTGTACATAACGTGTTAATTTATCTACACACACAGCTAGGTGTTCATTTAAAAACCATCGTCTCATTATTCCCTGAAGTTATTCCATCTCATTAATCCCTGAAATTATTCCATCTCATTATTAATCCCTGAAATTATTCCATCTCATTATTAATCCCTGAAATTATTATATCTCATTAATCCCTGAAATTATTCCATCTCATTAATTCCTGAAATTATTCCATCTCATTAATCCCTGAAGTTATTTCTTCATTTCATTAATCCCTTAAAATTATTCCATCTCATTAATCCCTGAAATTATTCCATCTCATTAATCCCTGAAATTATTCCATCTCATTATTAATCCCTGAAATTATTCTATCTCATTAATCCCTGAAATTATTCCATCTCATTAATCCCTGAAGTTATTTCTTCATTTCATTAATCCCTTAAAATTATTCCATCTCATTAATGAAATTAATGCCTCAAAATGTAGCATCAAAATAACAAGGTGGATGCCACGGGATGTGTAAGGAGTTAGGGCACATTGCCTAGTCTGGACTTACCCTTATGACCATTCAGATATACAAAATATTCAATTGCTAGACGGACCTGGGACACGGCCATGTGCTTTAGGATCTGATAGTTACGCGCGTGCTTTGTGTGCTACGTGCTTTGTGTGCTACGTGCTTTGGGTGCTACGTCCTTTGGGTGCTACGTGCTTTGGGTGCTACGTGCTTTGGGTGCTACGGTTACGGAGTCAGCAAATGTCTATTTATTGGTACAGTGCAGCCGGTTTGAGCGAATGTGTATTGGTACAGTCGTTGTGAGCAAGTGTCTTTTGCTACAGTCGTCGCGAGCGTCTTTTGCTACAGTCGTCGTGAGCAAGTGTCTTTTGCTACAGTCGTCGTGAGCAAGTGTCTTTTGCTACAGTCGTCGCGAGCAAGTGTCTTTTGCTACAGTCGTCATCAGCAAGTGTCTTTTGCTACAGTCGTCATCAGCAAGTGTCAGTTGCTACAGTCGTCATGAGCAAGTGTCTTTTGCTACAGTCGCCGTGAGCAAGTGTCTTTTGACACAACTGGAATCCATATTATGTTCAACCGGCATATGACGTTATGACTACAAAGCGTGTTTAATATAGAAATGTGGATGTTAATATGTAGACTATGCAGTAGTAACTGTGTTGTACCAGCGATGATTGTGTTGTACCAGCGATGATTGTGTTGTACCAGCGATTGTGTTGTACCAGCGATTGTGTACCAGCGACTGACAATATTGTTTTGTCGATTTATAACAGTGATGTGTAATCCCTGTATCTTGAAGTCCACCCCCACCCCCACACACACACACACATGATATTAAAATGATTAATTCTTTTACCGGTAATAAGTATTTTTACGAACTTCCACCCCATACGATCCTTCATACAATCCATCTGACGAGACCACCAATCCCATGGATACATTAGTAGCACCAACATATCAATGTGCTATGGTACGCAACTGTCGTATCTGTAAGTATAAAGTACCGTCTTTGACTGTTTAAAATGCACAAGCATTGTACCATTGTTAGTGTCTCATTAAACGGCACAGAAGTTGTACTGTCTTATCCGAATTTACAAAATCCGAATGTACAAAGCCCGAATGTACAAAGCCCGAATGTACAAAGTCCGAATGTACAAAGTACGCAAACAAAGCCATTGGCTATTGTAGCCAAAACGAACAAGATTTTATTAACCATAAATATTTCATGACGTCATTCCTGGCTGTAAACAGGGAATTCCCCTACCGTGTTGATGTTGTTTTTAGGTCAAGAATTCTCTGCGAGTTATTTTTGAAGTCAGATGTCAGCAAAGTTTTTAGACGTCATAAAAATACACAGGGTGGAAACACGACCACAAACGAATTTCCCCATTATAAATTCAATTAATTTTGTATAAACTATTTATTTTTAAATACTGTTTTGAATTTTTGTGATATGTTTACTTTTTATTGTTTTTAATATAAATATTTATTTTAGTGTCACTATCACCACAGGTGATTTATGACTGAACAAAATTACAATGTGGAAAATGTGTTAGAAGGGAAACCATTGGATACCTTGGAATGAATTAATTTGATTTCGACCGTTTTAAAATACAAAATGCTCCCCCCATTTCCACCCGTCAGAAACAAAACGGATTACTTAAACCAGCGGTGTGCAACCTGCGGCTCTGAAGCCAGGTGCGGCTATTTAAATGAAATACATTTTTTTTTTTTAATTAAATTTTTTTTTTAGTTTAGATAAAATATTTCATGTGATTTAAACAAGGTGCGTTGACTAAACATTTTCTCAGCAAATTAAATTTATAAATTCACCCACCAAAAGGTTGCCGACCCCCTGGATTAATGGAACAAGTCAAGCTGAAATGGCGACAACGGTGTATTCTGTAACTGGCAAATCACCCCCCATGGTGTGACAGATTACACCCGTAGTGGGACTGATTACACCCGTAGTGGGACTGATTACACCCGTAGTGGGACGGATTACACCCGTATTGGGACGGATTACACCCGAAGTGGGACGGATTACACCCGTAGTGGGGCGGATTACACCCGTAGTGGGACGGATTACACCCGTAGTGGGACTCATTGTGATGACTACTCAGAGTTGTAACTCTGACGGATCTAGAAATGTTTGATCACATTTTAACGTACCGCATGAAATCAATTTGACCGGACATCAGACTGTTTACATTCGCTGCCAGGCCCACCAGTTCAGGAGCTCATGGAGCAAGTGTATCCCCCCCCCCCAACTAGCCCCACGGGGAAATGTACATGAGTTTAAACACCGTGGCAAGAAAGCTGTCAGATGTTGATGTAGACATCCTTACAACAGAGTGATTGTATTGGATAAGAAGGTAACTAGATATATGATGAACTAGCTATGCAACGGACACGATCGAAAATGAACTATAAGCTATGTAATGAACACGATCGAAAATGAATTATAAGCTATGTAATGAACCCGATCTAATATGAACTATAAGCTATGAAATGAACACGATCTAAAATGAACTCGCTAAGCGATCAACAAGATACAAGATGAACTACCACATATAATCAACAAATCTGTCACTCCATACACATATCCAACTTTCCTCCCTCCATACATATACGCAACTATCCTCCCTCAGAACACATTACCTCTACTTTCTCTCTCCCATGATCGCCCAGCAGCTTCGTCACATTAAATAGCATCATTGCTTAACGCATGCACACACTGGAGACCTAGTCACGTTATATTAGATGTATGGAGACCTAGTCACGTTATATTAGATGTATGGAGACCTAGTCACGTTATATTAGATGTATGGAGACCTAGTCACGTTATATTAGATGTATGGAGACCTAGTCACGTTATATTAGATGTATGGAGACCTAGTCACGTTATATTAGATGTATGGAGACCTAGTCACGTTATATTAGATGTATGGAGACCTAGTCACGTTATATTAGATGTATGGAGACCTAGTCACGTTATATTAGATGTATGGAGACCTAGTCACGTTATATTAGATGTATGGAGACCTAGTCACGTTATATTAGATGTATGGAGACCTAGTCACGTTATATTAGATGTATGGAGACCTAGTCACGTTATATTAGATGTATGGAGACCTAGTCACGTTATATTAGATGTATGGAGACCTAGTCACGTTATATTAGATGTATGGAGACCTAGTCACGTTATATTAGATGTATGGAGACCTAGTCACGTTATATTAGATGTATGGAGACCTAGTCACGTTATATTAGATGTATGGAGACCTAGTCACGTTATATTAGATGTATGGAGACCTAGTCACGTTATATTAGATGTATGGAGACATAGTCACGTTATATTAGATGTATGGATATCCAGTCACGTTATATTAGATGTATGGAGATCCAGTCACGTTATATTAGATGTATGGAGCATGGAGACATAGTCACGTTTTATTAGATGCATGGAGTATGGGGACATAGTCACGTTGTGTTATTAGAAGTATGGAGACCTACTCACCTTATATTAGATGTATGAGACCTACTCACCTTATATTAGGTGTATTCTGTTGTACACACGTTTCTATTCTATGTCCTGGCACGTACACACTCAAGTACAAGTACACGCGAATCCACAGCGCATAGTCTCTTCATTCATAAAAATACACACGCGGAAAAAAATCGAAAATGTTTGGACAAGGTAAAGTCCCGCCCCATTTACCCCCCCCCCCCCACCCACACTGCCAGGCGCAACCCGACTATTATTTGTGCCCCCCCCCCTTTCTACAACTCCGGTGTGTCAACATCAGGCCCCATTAGAATTATGTTTTCTTTTCGCTGGTACATCTCAGAGCTTGTGTGAACAAAATTTCTACCGTCAATTGATAACATGGGAGTTGGGGTTTTCAAATAAGGTGGTGGGAGAAAAAACGGGGGAGGGGTGGGGGGGGGGGGGGGTTAGTCGCTTATGTTACTTTTGTCAAAAATCTCATTTTTATTCCAGTTTTTATGGGCACTGTTTTTTATGATTGTTTTGTTTTGGTTTTGTTCCCCGCCATTAATAGAGAGACCCTTCTGTTTTATGAGTCCCATGACTGTAGTTTATGAAACAAAAACAAACCGATTTGTTAGAGAGTAATGAATTGTAGGCAATGTAGGACAGGAGAGTTAACTGTGTTAGGGTGGGGGGTTGAACGGTGTGAGAGGGGTGGGGGTATGATGATATAAATAGATTACAAAACACACAAAGCAGTGGTTCCTAAAGTGTGTGCCTCCTGGGAAGCAGCCAAATATTTCAATTTCATTCATTTTTTTTTTCCCTTTCAAAATTTTGTGAATAAAGATTTTTTGCTCAAACTATAACAGCCATGGCCTAGTTCATGATACATTGGTCAAACTATAACAGCCATGGCCTGGTTCATGATACATTGGTCAAACTATAACAGCCATGGCCTAGTTCATGATACATTGGTCAAACTATAACAGCCATGGCCTAGTTCATGATACATTGGTCAAACTATAACAGCCATGGCCTGGTTCATGATACATTGGTCAAACTATAACAGCCATGGCCTGGTTCATGATACATTGGTCAAACTATAACAGCCATGGCCTAGTTCATGATACATTGGTCAAACTATAACAGCCATGGCCTGGTTCATGATACATTGGTCAAACTATAACAGCCATGGCCTGGTTCATGATACATTGGTCAAACTATAACAGCCATGGCCTAGTTCATGATACATTGGTCAAACTATAACAGCCATGGCCTAGTTCATGATACATTGGTCAAACTATAACAGCCATGGCCTGGTTCATGATACATTGGTCAAACTATAACAGCCATGGCCTAGTTCATGATACATTGGTCAAACTATAACAGCCATGGCCTGGTTCATGATACATTGGTCAAACTATAACAGCCATGGCCTAGTTCATGATACATTGGTCAAACTATAACAGCCATGGCCTAGTTCATGATACATTGGTCAAACTATAACAGCCATGGCCTAGTTCATGATACATTGGTCAAACTATAACAGCCATGGCCTGGTTCATGATACATTGGTCAAACTATAACAGCCATGGCCTAGTTCATGATACATTGGTCAAACTATAACAGCCATGGCCTAGTTCATGATACATTGGTCAAACTATAACAGCCATGGCCTGGTTCATGATACATTGGTCAAACTATATTATATTATAGAGACGTCCCACTAATTGTGATTTTTTTCAATGATGAATACAACAAAAATGTTGAGACAGAAATGGGAGTCACCGTACTGAGTTCAGTATGACTCCAGAGTCCAGTATTTGAGAAAATGTGCAGTCATCTACACAGGCTCCTCAATTCAACCAATTAAAATGGGTTTAAAGAGCTGAATGAATTGAATTGTTGAATGAATTTAATGAATTCAATTACACAAGAAATTGAAATGACCGTATTTTTATTTATTTTTTAAAAATCGTATTGCAATTGTTAGAATTTAACAATAAGGCGTCTTTAAAAAATGGATTCAGTAAAGGGTCTGAGAATGGAAACTATTTAGGATCACTGGAATAAATCATTTCTGTGAAATATAAGATGTCATGTGGACCAGGATTATATAGGATGTTATATGGATATGATTATAAAGGATGTTATATGGATATGATTATAAAGGATGTTATATGGATATGATTATAAAGGATGTTATATGGATAGGATTATAAAGGATGTTATATGGATAGGATTATAAAGGATGTTATATGGATAGGATTATATAGGATGTTATATGGATATGATTATAAAGGATGTTATATGGATAGGATTATAAAGGATGTTATATGGATATGATTATAAAGGATGTTATATGGATATGATTATAAAGGATGTTATATGGATATGATTATAAAGGATGTTATATGGATATGATTATAAAGGATGTTATATGGATAGGATTATATAGGATGTTATATGGATAGGATTATATAGGATGTTATATGGACCGACATACAGTGGCGGAACAGAGCAGACATCATGATAAGTAACAACTATATACGATACTGCAAATGACCCCAAAATCGTACACACGCACACATACATACAAACATACATACGTACACACATACGCCTATTTACCATTTCAGCTTTGACGTACCGCTATCTTACAGCAGCCGCCTGGTAACCATGACAAACGTATCGCCTGCACTCAAATACGCCCCATCCCCCTTATGTTTTAAGAACCGCCGACATCACATGATCTCATTACAGCCATCGAGAAGAACTTAATTAACTGTGTATTGTACCGGTTCCTGTTGTCAGAGATGTGTCCAGTTTTAATACAAAGAATTCCATAAGGCAGACAGGAGAAGCTCTTACAATTTTGTTCTGATATGTGTTACTTTGTCCTATAACAATTGTATCCAGTTACCGACATCTGCCAGAAGGAGCCCGCATGAGTTAGACCAGTTAACAACCAGCTCTAATAAAAGGTCAGTCCATTTACCGACATCTGGCTGAAAATCCTGGAATATAGTGTACCGGTTAATAAACTCTTTCTTCTTAGAAAAAAAGGGAACAACAAAAAAAAAAATCATTCAGACTTGAATTAGGCCCCAATCCTGAAGCCTTATAAACATGGCCGCTCTCCCCAGGCCCTATAATCTCTGCCCCCTCCCCTCCCCTTGGCTCTCTAAACCGTGGCCCACTTTGCCTACAAAAGCCGATTCTGTGAACCAAATATCTTCCAGTGATGAATGACCAAACAGGTCGGTTATTATAGAGCATTGCAACAAGACTGGCGAGATTGTGGCAGGATTCTGGGGCGTCAGTCGTGCTGGTGAGATTCTGGGGCGTCAGTCGTGCTGGTGAGATTCTGGGGCGTCAGTCGTGCTGGTGAGATTCTGGGGCGTCAGTCGTGCTGGTGAGATTCTGGGGCGTCAGTCGTGCTGGTGAGATTCTGGGGCGTCAGTCGTGCTGGTGAGATTCTGGGGCGTCAGTCGTGCTGGTGAGATTCTGGGGCGTCAGTCGTGCTGGTGAGATTCTGGGGCGTCAGTCGTGCTGGTGAGATTCTGGGGCGTCAGTTGTGCTGGTGAGATTCTGGGGCGTCAGTCGTGCTGGTGAGATTCTGGGGCGTCAGTTGTGCTGGTGAGATTCTGGGGCGTCAGTCGTGCTGGTGAGATTCTGGGGCGTCAGTCGTGCTGGTGAGATTCTGGGGCGTCAGTCGTGCTGGTGAGATTCTGGGGCATCAGTCGTGCTGGTGCGAGGAGCTGAGCTGCTATGGGGCAGATATTGGTGTAATGGCACTATTAGGTGCTTGGTGTAGTGGCACTATTAGGTGCTTGGTGTAGTGGCACTATTAGGTGCTTGGTGTAGTGCCACTATTAGGTGCTTGTAGTATAGTGGCACTATTAGGTGCTTGGTGTAGTGGCACTATTAGGTGCTTGGTGTAGTGGCACTATTAGGTGCTTGGTGTAGTGGCACTATTAGGTGTTTGTGCTCTTGCATCTTGTATCACGCAGCTCATGTGTGTCTAATTAAGACAATCTCTAGTTATAAACGATACCGACATTATTGGAGAAGATTAGAACCCCTCTAATGTCGTGGAATGTGATCCGCCGTTGAAAAATATACAGCTCCGTGAGACCAATACAGAGATTAACATGAGACCAATACAGAGATTGACATGAGACTAATACAGAGATTAACAAGAGACCAATACAGAGATTAATATTAATTATGAGACTAATACAGAGATTGACATGAGACCAATACAGAGATTAACATGAGACCAATACAGAGATTGACATGAGACTAATACAGAGATTAACATGAGACCAATACAGAGATTAACATGAGACCAATACAGAGATTGACATGAGACTAATACAGAGATTAACAAGAGACCAATACAGAGATTAATATTAATTATGAGACTAATACAGAGATTGACATGAGACCAATACAGAGATGAACAACACCAGGAATGTTTAATGTAATTCAATGACTGAATCTTAAAGTCATCCTCTCTAAGTTCATTGTGAGATAAAGTCATCCTCTCTAAGTTCATTGTGAGATAAAGTCATCCTCTCTAAGTTCATTGTGAGATAAAGTCATCCTCTCTAAGTTCATTGTGAGATAAAGTCATCCTCTCTAAGTTCATTGTGAGATAAAGTCATCCTCTCTAAGTTCATTGTGAGATAAAGTCATCCTCTCTAAGTTCATTGTGAGATAAAGTCATCCTCTCTAAGTTCATTGTGAGATAAAGTCATCCTCTCTAAGTTCATTGTGAGATAAAGTCATCCTCTCTAAGTTCATTGTGAGATAAAGTCATCCTCTCTAAGTTCATTGTGAGATAAAGTCATCCTCTCTAAGTTCATTGTGAATGTATCTCATTACTATACATCGACAAAACATTTCCTGTCATATCAAATATTTGATGTGTTGTCAGCTTTGTTTTTTAATTCTTTTAAAACCCAAAGAACGCTGGGACCACCTGCTTTCTCTCACATTGTGATGAAGTTGTGTGAGGGGATTGGGTTGTGGGGGCGAGGTGTGGGGTGGGGGGGGGGGAGGAGTGAAGTGTTTACACTGTCACCATCATACAGTCGCTTGTTCACACTGTCACCACTGTAATCTCTGTCACCACTGTACTCTCTGTCACCACTGTACTCTCTGTCACCACTGTACTCTCTGTCAAAATCATACACGCTTGGTTTAACACAGTAACAGTCATACAGGTTTGTGTTGACGCCGTCGCAATCGCACAGTCTTGTGTTTACACTGTCATCTTTCTCCACTCTTGTGCTGACACTGTCACCATCTTTTGTTTACACTCTTGTGCTGACAGTGTCACCATTATACAGCTGTCGAAGAGCCGAAAAAGCACTGAGCATATTCACCACGTGCCAGTGCCACATTGAATGTGTGACGACCAAGGTAGACACAACACGTCACACACAACGCGTCACGCAACACGTCACACGCATCACGTCACACACAACACGTCACACAATGCGTCACACAACACATCACACAAAGAGGAAGAAGGAAGATTATATTAATAGTATTTGGATCAACATTTTATATCAAGCAAATAATTGTCTATAGGCTGCCCATGACAATGATTTTGTATAGGCGGTCCGTGACAATAATTGTGTATGGGCCGTCCATGATAATGATTGTGTATAGGCCGTCCATCACAATGATTGTGTACAGGCCATCCATCACAATGATTGTGTACAGGCCGTCCATCACAATGATTGTGTATAGGCCGTCCATCACAATGATTGTGTATAGGCCGTCCATCACAATGATTGTGTATAGGCCTTCCATCACAATGATTGTAAAGGCCTGTCACAGAAAATCACGTTTAATTTATGATATCAGGAACAACTATTTTTAGACTCAGCTCATCATTAACACAGCTGATAATGTTTTTAACAGTTGTATGGTTCTTCCAATCCTTCCGTCTATAATTTTGTCAACCATTCTCTATCTTATTCTGTCAATGATTCTTTCAATCATTTGTGTTGAGCAGGAAGAACCGTAGTTTGAGGCTATCGTATTTGTTGATGTCGTCACATGATAGATCATCCGGTACTGAGGAGATGCGAGAGTTGTCGACTTTGTTAAGCTACACTTGATGACTACTTGCCAGTTATTTTTTACACTTACGGTGTGCGCCAAAATACATCGTTATTCCTTGTATCAATCCGACTGTATCGGGCCAAAATAAAATAAGATATCTAAATATAACAGAACGCCATTTCGTTTTAACGATAACAGCTAGCCCACAGCAACGTCAGTTTTAGAATCACTGAATACATGTAGCTACGGTGGCGTAGCTAAGGTCAGTGACACCCGGGGTGGCCAGATAACTGTAGCGCCCCTTCGACGAAAAATATTAGAATATGCCGCCCCTACATATACAAAAATGTCGCCCGGGGCGGACCACCCCCCTGCGCACCCGTTTCATACGCCACTGCATAAGTATACTGATGTGGACTCAAGTTGACAGGGGACGGGTGGGGTGTCAGTGGGTTGGGCCAAAGAGTTTAATGTTTTATGATAAGTGGATCTTTGATAAATATCCGCATGTTACATATACCCATTATAATCAATGTAACAAAATTTACACATGGCTAGCGATCTGTTTTATTGAACAGTGGTTCTCAACCTTCTTAATGCCGCGACCCTTTCATACAGTTCCTCACGTTGTGGCGACCCCCGAACACAAAATTATTTTCGTTGCTACTTCATAACTTATAGTGTATATGATTTCCAAAGGTCTTACGCGACCCGTGTGAAAGGGTAATTCGACCGCCAAAGGGGTCGCGACCCACAGGTTGAGAAACGCTGGGCATACAACTTCTGTATGTGTATGGGAGTCTCTTTCCTACATACCTCGCGTTCGTTTAACAGTTGCATTACAATTTTGTTTAATAGTTGCATTACAATTTCGTTTAATAGTTACATTACAATTTCGTTTAATAGTCGCATTACAATTTCGTTTAATAGTCGCATTACAATTTCGTTTAATAGTTGCATTACAATTTCATGTAATAGTTGCATTACAATTTCGTTTTAAAACTTTCCTTAAAGCTACACCCCCTCCCTCAATCTATACAACTCTCAACCCGGCTGCATGCCTGCGCCAACACACAACTGCTAGTGCAACAAGCCCTGCCCCACTCCCCCCCCCCCCAACATTCCACTCTGTTGTTTTGTTAGACCCCTAGCCACCCCCTTTGCCCGCCCCTCCGTACAAATCACCATTTGTGAAAACTGACCGGCCTGCTATTTTCCTAGAACCCACCACTGACCGGTACCACTGACCGGTACCACTGGCTACTAATTAGCCGGACACCCCGTGACACAGCGACCTTGGCATAGCTCACTGTCTCTCACACTCGTTACCTCGTGGGGAACCTGACACTTCTGTTCCTCCTGTTCCCCCAGTCTATAAACCAACAAAAAAAAAATACGACCTGTGTCACATCCCCTCATACGCCGAGCCGAACTGCAGAAGGCTCCCACATGTTGTCTCCCGCCCCCCCCCTACTCTCTTCATATCGCCTCCCCTCCCCCCTCAACCACCCTTAGCATAGAATACACCACGGTAATGCTCCATTTGATCGGGACTAGCAAGTAAGATGTCCTGCAGTAGGACATTAATCTCAAGTCCTGCAGTTACTCATTACACAATACGAAGTGCTGTAGTCGCAAGAGCTCTCAATATATACAGTGGAACCCCGCTATAACGCGATGATCGGGGTCCATAAAATCGGATCGCGTTAAAAGCGGGGTCGCGCTAATGCGCGGTTTTACAATATTTAACTTTTTTCCGAGAACATATACGTGTATACATGTACAATGATCAAAAGTAGGCTTATCATCAGATGAATATTAAATGGAATGCATTAATTAAGATATAATTAAATCCCTTACGTAGTGGTTCTCAACCTTCTTAATGCCGCGACCCTTTCATACAGTTCCTCAAGTTGTGGCGACCCCCGAACTCCCTTTATAGCTCTACCGGAAGAAAGCCTCGTTTTCGGCATTAATTTTGATCCTAGTTTGAACGTGATGCGTTTAGGGGCTCATTTTCTACGATATTTTCAAAATTTTTGATTTTTTTTCGCTTTAAAAAATGGCTTTCCAAGCAATGGATAAAATTTTCAAAGAACTTAGGCCTGATGGAGTAAATGAATTTCAAATTTCAGGAACCATGCCACAATCATATTATTTTAAAAGTCACAACTAATCTCATGCCCAAAATGAAGTTAATTTCTTGTTTTGTTTTCTTTTACTTTTCTCCAAATTTTTTTTCTCCATGTGAATGAATATACAAAATTTCGGGAGCCATGCTACGACCGCGTTATATCCGAATTCGCGTTATGGCGAGGCGCGTTATAGCGGGGTTCCACTGTAGTTTGGATTGATCACTGGAATTGTGAGATAAGCTTTAAGACACTGGCCTATTTTTGTATTAACAAATTTCGCTTATAATTAAATTGTATTATAAGGGGTTGGGGGTGTCTAACAAAGAATTCATAGTTATATTTTGTACAATGTATTGTTGGTTTATTGCACACTGTATTGTTGGTTTATTGTACACCATTGTACACTGTATTGTTAGGTTATTGTAAGTTTCTAAGAATATATATATATATTTAATGGTCGTGAATTTAAATAATCGTCATTTTTTCCCATTCAGTAACTCATATAGTTTTTTTTCCACCAGTAGTAATCCATTACCCCCCCCCCCCACAACCCCATAGCAGCAGTTTCTGTGTATGGTGGCGATTTCAACCCCATCTTCGAGTTCATACACATTCCTTACAATACCCAATTGTTTCGGTCAAGTCATGAATTTAAAATAGATGCCTATACTGTATAGAAGAATATATAAAGAGCGGTTCGGAAATACGCACTTTGGGAATCCCCGATCTGTGCACTAACTTTGATATAAGAAAATAATAAATATAAAAAAGTTAAATAAATAAATATTTCCTTATCTACGGGAGATAATTGTTTTGTAAACACGGCTCTCCTCCAAGTCTAATTCCATTCGCGTCTGTCTCTCTGTCTCCTAAATAGACAATGACACAAAGGGTGAAACAAATAGAGACACGATGGTCGCCATAAACACGTGGTAGGCACAACAGTGTCTTATATTTATAATAAATGTTGATAAATGGCACAGCAGTGTTTTTCGGACCCAACAAAAGGCATTGTGCTGGTGTCAAGCAGGGACGGGGTGCGCCGCCCTTTCACCACAGCCATGCACTAATATTGACAAATTAGGGCCCTAGTGTTTTGTCATTGACTAGACCAGGACGTAAAACAAGTCATTGGTGTGTCCCCCGCCCTCAGCCGGCCCTCAATACAGACTCGGTACATACAATGTTGGCCAAGTAGCTGGTTGGTCACCAACAACATCACGCAACAATGGCTCCTCACCGACATGGTGGAGTGGATAGTCACCTCGCATTGTTACCTGGTCTACTTCAGATTGTTGTAGGGTATCTCCCACAACAATTAAATTCATTAACGTGTGAACTGTGGGATAAGTCACGGGCGTCTAATGACTTATTCTTTCTGACTCCTGGTAGGAGTCAAATGTCTTATGCTATCTGACTCCGGGTAGGAGTCTAATGTCTTATACTGACTCCGTGTCAAGGACTCCAGTCGTCGTTACATCACGTCACACCACTAATAGGCAATCAGTCGTGACATAAGGGGCCCTGGTTTTTGGTAGCCCTAGTCACGTAACTCGAATGTAGTATCTCAGATGTGGTAGCCCTGGTCAGGTAGCCATTATTTTACCATTTTAAAACCATCGTCTATGAATGCATTAAACTTTTAACGATAATCAAAACAAGATGTCCTTCAGCCCTGACATCCTTACTGTGTATTAGTCATGTCAACGCCGCACACCAGTTGAATCAAATAATATTGTCAGCGACACATGCATCTTGACACGTGTATTACATCTACCTAGCGTCTTGACACGTGTGTTACATCTACACATGCGTCTTGACACGCGTGTTACATCTACACATGCGTCTTGACACGCGTGTTACATCTAATCAGCTTTCATTTCATTGAAACAACAAACCATTAATGTCACGTGATGTCTTCTAATATCATAGAATGTAAAAACTTGGGAACATGTAAACATTACCTTTAGTAAAGTACATTACCCTCAGTAAAGTGCATTACCTTTAGTAAAGTACATTACCTTCAGTAAAGTATATTACTTGGGTGATAGGCTCACGGTTTGTATAGACAATTGTCCAACTAAAGATAATGGCAACGTTCAGGAAGCTGACAGTCCTGAGTTGACAAGCACCATGTTTTCTCACGGTTGGTCTGAGTGGTGTGCAAAGGGAAGGAATATCACCATATAAGTGTTAGTTGCTTCCCATGGTCCTAAGTTAGGCTCTTACTTCGTTTCCTAAACTTTCCACAGGTTTCCTGAACTTTCCGCAGGTTTCCTAAACTTTCCACAGGTTTCCTGAACTTTCCACAGGTTTCCTAAACTTTCCACAGGTTTCCTAAACTTTCCACAGGTTTCCTGAACTTTCCACAGGTTTCCTGAACTTTCCACAGGTTTCCTAAACTTTCCACAGGTTTCCTAAACTTTCCACAGATTTCCTAAACTTTCCACAGATTTCCTAAACTTTCCACAGATTTCCTAAACTTTCCACAGATTTCCTAAACTTTCCACAGGTTTCCTAAACTTTCCACAGGTTTCCTAAACTTTCCACAGGTTTCCTAAACTTTCCACAGATTTCCTAAACTTTCCACAGGTTTCCTAAACTTTCCACAGGTTTCCTAAACTTTCCACAGGTTTCCTAAACTTTCCACAGGTTTCCTAAACTTTCCACAGGTTTCCTGAACTTTCCACAGGTTTCCTAAACTTTCCACAGGTTTCCTAAACTTTCCACAGGTTTCCTAAACTTTCCACAGATTTCCTAAACTTTCCACAGGTTTCCTAAACTTTCCACAGGTTTCCTGAACTTTCCACAGGTTTCCTAAACTTTCCACAGGTTTCCTGAACTTTCCACAGGTTTCCTGAACTTTCCACAGGTTTCCTGAACTTTCCACAGGTTTCCTGAACTTTCCACAGGTTTCCTAAACTTTCCACAGGTTTCCTAAACTTTCCACAGATTTCCTAAACTTTCCACAGATTTCCTAAACTTTCCACAGATTTCCTAAACTTTCCACAGATTTCCTAAACTTTCCACAGGTTTCCTAAACTTTCCACAGGTTTCCTGAACTTTCCACAGGTTTCCTGAACTTTCCACAGGTTTCCTGAACTTTCCACAGGTTTCCTGAACTTTTCACAGGTTTCCTGAACTTTAAACAAATATTTTTTTATGCAATCAAATAAAAAAATAATTTAAAAAATAATACCAAGCAGTTTAAAATGTTCTCGTTTTTCATAAATGGCGGTTCTATCCCAAGATAGAGTCGAGAGAATGAGCCAAGAGAATGAGCCAAGAGAATGAGCCAAGAGAATGAGCCGAGAGAATGAGCCAAGAGAATGAGCTGAGAGAATGAGCCGAGAGAATGAGCCGAGAGAATGAGCCAAGAGAATGAGCCATGAGAATGAGCCGAGAGAATGAGCCAAGAGAATAAGCTGAGAGAATAAGCTGAGAGAATGAGCCGAGAGAATGAGCCGAGAGAATGAGCCAAGAGAATAAGCTGAGAGAATGAGCCAAGAGAATGAGCCAAGAGAATGAGCCAAGAGAATGAGCCAAGAGAATAAGCTAAGAGAATGAGCCGAGAGAATAAGCCGAGAGAATGAGCCGAGAGAATAAGCCAAGAGAATAAGCTGAGAGAATAAGCCGAGAGAATGAGCCGAGAGAATGAGCCGAGAGAATGAGCCGAGAGAATGAGCCGAGAGAATGAGCCGAGAGAATGAGCCGAGAGAATGAGCCGAGAGAATGAGCCGAGAGAATGAGCCAAGAGACTTATCGTTAGTTTCATGTCTTAGACATCAACGCCAAGATGTGCATCATGTAAATAAGAATCACGTGTTGCAGGTGGGGCATTCCTTGCACACACAGCCTTATACGCAAAGCTCTACACACACAGCCTTACACACACAGCCTTGCACACACAGCCTTGCACACACAGCCTTACACACACAGCCTTACACACACAGCCTTGCACACACAGCCTTACACACACAGCCTTACACACACAGCCTTACACACACAGCCTTGCACACACAGCCTTACACACACAGCCTTGCACACACAGCCTTACCCTACTTCCTTGCACACACAGTATAACAATGGCATACAATTCTATTTTTAGACACTCACTTCGTGCAAGTCATAGGGAAGGCTATGAATGTGATTTTAAAACTAGATTTATTGAAAACTATGCAATAATTATAGGATCTGAATTGAGGTATGTCATAGTCACATGATCTTGTCACAATTTATGTTGTATTTAATTTCATCGTGTATTTCATCATCTCTTTCGCCCAATCCACATACAACAAAAAAACACGTATATTTCCTCCATTACTGTTTTATATATAAAATACAGATTAGCAATTTATGTCTCAAAGTTGAGAGTTCAAGAAGAGTTCAAGAAGAGTTTAACATGATCAATTCTGTATTGATTACTTCTGTGCCACTGTAACAAGAGATACACCGATCTAGTGCTAAGTTTTTGTTCTGGTAAATGCACAGGATTAAAAATATTATTATATAAAATTGTGCTTTCAATGATTAAAATAATACAAGGAAAAAGGAATCACGTGTCATAGAAATCATGTCCTTATGAATGATGTCCTCATAGAGAGCAAGCGGACTCGTTAGCGTAGTGAGACCGACATTGTTGGCAGAAACCATAGATGGAACGCTGGCCAAGATTAATACACGACTACGACTACTTCCTGTTGAGGCAAATAAAAACATTCCAACACAGCGGTTCTCAAAGGGGTCGCCAAAGACATACTCTACAGTTAATTTTGTGTTTGGGGGGTCGCCACAACATGATGAGCTGTATAAAAGGGTCGCGGCATTAGGAAGGTTGAGAACCGCTGTTCCAACAGTAGGAAATGAGATGGGGAAGGGGGCGGCGCTATTTCTTGTTCAATTAAGAATGTAGATTTAGCTCGGTGATATGGAGACATGCATACTCAGGGGCGTAGCTGGGTTTAGTGTCGCCTGGGCGGAATAAGAATTTTGAGACCCGTTCCACGAAAAAAAATTAGGCCGAAAATGCCGCCCCTGCATATAAGGGGAAACACAATGCCACCCGGGGCGGACGGCCCCGCTCCGCACCTATCCTACGTCGCTGTGCATACTCATTTATATACAATGAACAACATCAATCCCCCCCCCCCCCCAAATTTCACTAGCACATTTATCTCTCTGTGTATACGCCACTGTAAAGTTGTATATATTGAATACCTTGTGTAACTACAGCTCCAGATGAGTAGGGGACAGGTAGAAAAGGTTGGTATGACAACCCATCTTCGTACTGCTGAAAGTATCACAGAAGATTACTTGTCTTATTGTCTTATATACTCATTACACTGTAGACTGTTTTTATTATGTACTGATTACACTGTCTATTGTATATATTGTATGCTCATTACACTGTCTATTGTATATATTGTATGCTCATTACACTGTCTATTGTATATATTGTATGCTCATTACACTGTCTATTGTATATATTGTATGCTCATTACACTGTCTATTGTATATATTGTATGCTCATTACACTGTCTATTGTATATATTGTATGCTCATTACACTGTCTATTGTATATATTGTATGCTCATTACACTGTCTATTGTATATATTGTATGCTCATTACACTGTCTATTGTATATATTGTATGCTCATTACACTGTCTATTGTATATATTGTATGCTCATTACACTGTCTATTGTATATATTGTATGCTCATTACACTGTCTATTGTATATATTGTATGCTCATTACACTGTCTATTGTATATATTGTATGCTCATTACACTGTCTATTGTATATATTGTATGCTCATTACACTGTCTATTGTATATATTGTATGCTCATTACACTGTCTGCAGGTTATGTTATATATCGGTTATATTATCTATCAGTTATATTATCTATCGGTAAGTTATCTATCGGTTATATAGAGGACCAGCTCTTCTACGCCCATGGCAGGACCAGTTCTACTACGCCCATGACAGGACCAGCTCTATTACGCCCATGACAGGACCAGCTCTATTAAGCCCATGACAGGACCAGTTCTACTACACACATGACAGGACCAGTTGTACTAAACCCATGACAGGACCACCTCTACTACGCCCATAACAGGACCAGTTCTACTACACCCATGACAGGACCACCTCTACTACGTCCATGACAGGACCAGTTTTACTACACCCATGACAGAACCACCTCTACTACGTCCATGACAGGACCAGTTCTACTACACCCATGACAGGACCAGTTCTATTACGCCCATGACAGGACCACCTCTACTACGCCCATGACAGGACCACCTCTACTACGCCCATGACATCGCAAGCGTCCTACTCACCACTTAACGTCCCATTGACATCAGCCAACTTAGCCAACACTCAGGTTAACTTATGTCCTTTTCCGGTGTTACTTTTGTAAGGTCGTCCAGACCCTTGTCCGAAACACGTCGTCCAACCCCGATACAACGTACAACATGGGGTCTGGAGTGTGAGGGTAGGGACGGGAGAAGGTGTCGTTTTATGGGTCAGTTGGGGGGGGGGTTGTAATGAATGTTTGATCCACAACACTTGATTATCAGTTAGCATGTTATACATCCTAGTGATGTTATACCTCCTAGTGATGTTATACATCCTAGTGATGTTATACCGCATGAACTGCCCCCCCCCCCCCCCAAACCGCTTGTAACAAATCGATAACGTTTTTTTCGGTCTAAGTATTTAGTGACTGTTTCTTAGCGACAACTTAGGATATTCTTCTAGGCATTTTGATTGTTATTTTTTTTTTGGTTTAAATTTTGGACTTCAAAACTCTTTAAATTTGGACTTCAAAACTCTTTAATTTTGGACTTCAAAACTCTTTAATTTTGGACTTCAAAACTCTTTAATTTTGGACTTCAAAACTCTTTAATTTTGGACTTCAAAACTCTTTAATTTTGGACTTCAAAACTCTTTAATTTTGGACTTCAAAACTCTTTAATTTTGGACTTATTTCCCTTAAAAAAAACCTTAATTCCTTGAATTTGAACATCATGAAAGTGTTGGACTGCCATAAAGCTTTTAAGTAGACACTGAGACACAATGTGTGTAAATGAGACAGTATATGGTAAGCTTTAAGTATGGTTACAGAACACATACGCTCATACGATTCAGCAAAATGCCTTTGTCGGCACAAAGATAAAATTAATACGGCTATAAATTTACTTGACATAACATATTTCTATCGATGTATGTAAAAAATCAAAGAAAGGGGGGGGGGGGGGGAAATACAATATTACATTACACAGTTACGTCAAAATGTAAGATACCAAGACCATTATGTAATAGATGTGGATCATTGCTCAGTGCATGATTGCTTGGTGGATCCTTGCAAATGATTGGTAGATCAGTGTGAACGTTTGGTGAATCACTTTGAGAGACTGGTGGATCACTGCGAAAGATTGGTGGATCACTGTGAAAGATTGGTCATCATTGCATTGGTGGGATGTGGCAAAAGATTGGTGGATCACTGCAAAAGATTGGTGGATCACTGCAAAAGATTGGTGGATCACTGTAAAAGATTGGTGGATCACTGTAAAAAAATTGGTAGATAACTGTAAAAGATTGGTGGAGCACTGTAAAAGATTGGTGGATCACTGTAAAAGATTGGTGGATCACTGCAAAAGATTGGTGGATCACTGTAAAAGATTGGTGGAGCACTAAAAGATTGGTGGATCGTTGTAAAAGATTGGTAGATTGTTGTAAAAGATTGGTGGATCGTTTTAGAAGATTGGTGGATCACAGGGAAAGACTTGTTAAATTGTTAGGTCATTCGTAGAATCACGTTCTTCTGGAACATTCTGTTAAACTCCACTGGGACTAACAGCACCGTAGCTTCTTGTCCTAAGTACGGCTTCGTAAGAGGCAGCGAAGGAACTCGTCCTTGACCTCACCCCCACACCCTCCCACCCACACGCACCAGGCGCAGATCTCTTGTACCCAGTCCCTCTGGCCTGTTAGCATTCAATCATGCACGGGCGAACCCGTGGCTGAGTACATCACGCGCAGTCATGCGTGTAACGCGATAACTCGCTCATCGCGCGTGCCTACTTCCGCCATCTTGAAACTTTCCGCCGTAGAAAATAAATGGGTGCAAATGTGATGATTAGCAGACACTTTTGAGGAGTCTTCCTTATGTGTGAATATGTATGATTGCTGATCCTGTCGTGACATAAGACATTAAGTATGTGGCCGATGTTTTGAACAGCATGCAACATAAACATAAAAGTCTACTGCGCAGTTCACAAGTTCAAATTTTCTGCAAACTGACAAATTCCTTTTTGAACGCACTATTTTTTTTGACTAAATAGTACGTTCAAAAATAAATTTGACGCAATTTTGATCGTGCGGACTGAGTATAAGTTTTCGCATATGTAAGTGGCATGTCACTTGCTCTATAAAAAGAAGTTGCGCATTTCCTTAAGCCTTTATCATTGTTGTTTTATTAGCAGCGTTGCTCAAATTATTGTTTCTTTGTTTATCATGATTTTAAGTTATTACTGACCGGATAGACGCTACCAGCGCCATCAGGCATGCTACGGACTTAACCTATGCTGGGTACCAGCACCATCCGGCAGCTATGAGACCATCCCAGTACCAGTCTCCTTTTTAATTATTATTTAAACATGAATTTCATCCACCACTACGCCCCCAGTTCCCCTTCCATCCACCACTACGCCCTCAGTTCCCCTTCCATCCACCACTACGCCCCCAGTTCCCCTTCCATCCACCACTACGCCCTCCAATTCCACTTCCATCCACCATTACGCCCCCAGTTCCCCTTCCATCCACCATTACGCCCTCCAATTCCACTTCCATCCAACATTACGCCCCCAGTTCCCCTTCCATCCACCAGTACGCCCTCAGTTTCCCTTCCATCCACCAGTACGCCCCCAGTTCCCCTTCCATCCACCATTACGCCCTCAGTTTCCCTTCCATCCACCAGTACGCTCCCAGTTCCCCTTCCATCCACCACTACGACCCCAGTTCCACTTCCATCCACCAGTACGCCCTCAGTTTCCCTTCCATCCACCACTACGCCCTCAGTTTCCCTTCCATCCAACACTACGCCCCCCAGTTCCCCTTCCACATGCAATATTCCGTGCCCATCCCCCATGTCAGGATATTAGCGCACGAACTCAAGCACTGGCGCAGAAAGCCCCGTGCGCGGCTCGGTGCGCAAGGCTCCATTAATGTGCGATACATGACACTTAGAAGTGAGCTTAATGAAGACACTGTTGCCCGGGTCCACGAGAAAAGGCCTGCAATCTGGCACATCTGGTACAGCAGTGAGTTAACCCACGTCGTTCAGGGGTTAATGCAATGGAAGGATTGCATCGCTTAATGCATGATAAATTTTCACATGCGGCTAGGGGCGGAAGTATATGAATGGAAATGTGTTGCTTCGTCATCGGAGGGTTAATTTGCAGGAAATTATGAAACTATAAGATGTGTGGCGAATGAGAGAGATTACGCCTGGCTGTCAAAGGTTACTAAAAATACTCACAAAATATATATTACAGTTAGGATGGCTGGTGCCTTGCCAATGACAGTATATTATAGTTAAGATGGCTGGTGCCTTGCCATTGGCAGAATAATAAGATGTCAGCGTCCTTAAACAAAGATGCTCATAAGGAAGTAGGGACATTATGATAGCTTTAAATACACACACAGGATTGGGGGGGAGGGGGGCTGAGTTTCCGGAAATTTAAAGTCACGCCGGGGAAAAGAGAGGGGGGGGGGGGAGCAACACAATGTCAAGGTTGACTACGCTAATATTTCATTACACACATTCGAAAGATGACGCCACATTTGATATGGGGACTTTTAGTTTTGAAGAAGAACAAAATCCACGAAACAACTAGTCCTCGCTTGCACCCTCCTTTCCTTTTCTCGCCGTACTCGCCCCTGAAGCCAGCACTCACAACCAGCACATCTTGCATGCGTAGGAGCCGACCTCGTGAGATCTTGCGTCTATCATTAATGGAGCCCGTGGCCCAGGGTATGGCTTTAAATAGGTAACTGTACGGGATTGTACGGGATTGTACGGGATTGTATGGGATTGTATGTCTAGATTTGTCCTGGTAACAGCAACCAACGCCAGCAATAACCACATCATTTGGCATCAAGCCACCCCCCACCCCACCCCCCACCCCAAACCACGTGACACCGAAGCCATACAAACTATCGACGTCTGCTACTCGGCTGTACCAGGCAGTCCCGATATTGTTCACGTCTGCATAATTCGCCTTCCACATTCGAAGTGCGGGAGCCGTTTCTTACTTAAGACATCCCGCAACCCCTCCTCTCCGCAACCCCTCCTTTCCCCCTCAACACCCCCCCCCCCCCGAGAGCCCTGTAGAAAATTGTTGACATTTCAGTTTTTCAAAATAAAATAAAAATCAAACTTAGGCGCAAGGCGCACGGTGCAATGTGCACTCAAACTTTACTTCGCTGTTCTAAACATTCCTACGTCTTAAAACATCGGGCTTTTCTACCCCCTTAAAACAAGAGAGAGTAGCTAAGCGGGTTTTAAACTTTAAAAAAAAAAAAAATAATAATGTTATGTGTCCCCCGCCCCCACTGCTCCCACATAGTTAAAAAAAAACTTGTTTCTAAAAATTATTTTTGAAACTACACGTAGCCATGTTGTGAGAGTCAAATATGTTGAGCAGATAAACATTTATGTTTTGGTGACATATGGAACTTGTCATGGACATAATGTAAAGTAAAGCCGATGATTATCTTATAAGTTTCCATAAGATAGGAACCGATGTGTTTATATATTATCAGACTTTCATGACGTTCAATAACTTTCAGTTGCTATCCACACATCCACCTGCTTGTTACGGACCTATCTGATCCATCAATATTGACATATACATCCATCCGCCAAACGCTATTCAAACAAATGATCCATCTATTCATCCATCCACTAATTTAACCACAGGTCCAAACATCCACTCATGTGTATATCATCCACTTCACCCGTCCAGCTATCTATGTGGCATCTATCCAGTGGCGTAGCTGGGGTTAGCGCTGCCCGTGGATTGCCGTACATTTTCCCGCCCCTTTCAACGAAATAAACATTTGGCTGAAAATGCCGCCCCTCCAAATAAACTTAAAAAATGTGCCGCCCAGGGCGGAGAGCCCCTTTCCGCACCCCCTTCCTACCCATTCAGTCGAGGCCGTGCCACAGATTCGATTTAAACAAAAGTTTATCGGTACATCTGTCTATACGTGCCTACTTTTTTAACTTGTACATTTCAGTATGCTGGCTTCTTCCTCGTACATTTGAAGTTCCATCATTTCCTACTGAGTTACTGTTTAATAGTGTTATGATACTGGCTATACCCCGTCCAACAATGGTGGGCGCAATACGTGAACTTGCCATCTACCGGAGTTACTTCATAAAAAGATGAATTCAAGTGACACACAATATAAGATCTCCCCTACTTTTGAACCAGCATTTACCCCCTACACCCTACCTCCGGCAAACCACCGCCCCTGAACTATATTAATATTCTAATGTCCCACCCGCTATTACACCGCAGATTTATTACGCCGCAGATTTATTAGAACGCAGATTTATTAGACCGCAGATTTATTAGACCGCAGATTTATTAGACCGCAGATTTATTAGACCGCAGATTTATTAGACCATCCATTTCCGTCAACCCAAAGACAAATGTTACGCACCAAACGCACTATTTTGAAGACTCTCGGCGCAGTTATCGGGTATTTTATTTCGTGAAATCACTGCCATCTGGTGGCGTTAGTGACATTGTTACACACACAAGCGTTAGTGACATTGTTACAAACATAATTATCTATTTTGATTATTTCTTACCTGCTTATATTCCACAAATTGTGCGTTTTATGAAATTATTGAATATTATCATTATATCTAAATTTCAACATTTTCAAATCAACTATTTTCCCCCCTCTAATTTCCAGGACTCACTGAACTTTTCCAGGGAAAACAGATTCATCGGATTATCGCGAGCAACGGATTACTACTTCTGACCAACATTGTCGTGTCATCATGGATTCCATACCGACGATGCCAGCCGTCGCCTGAGCGGTATTCTTTACATTTCCACGTAATTTCACTGCTCAATTGAGGTCATCATGCGTCACAAAACTGACCACGTGGCCGATCAAAGGGCAAAGGATACCTAAGATTGTGAAATGAATAGATCTCCAGTGGATATAAGTTTTTAAATTGGGAAAATTATGGATATTTTCTGGATTTCATGATCGAATAGAAAATATTATAAATTGGAATATTTTTTTTTAAATATTGTTTTGATTCCTCATTTTCTGTGATAATTTTTAGAAAAATAGTATTCAATATGGCGACTGCTGTGTTCTCCGGCATGGCCGTCGTTTTGACCATGGCATCGATCCTGTACAACGCCCCCATCTTAGCGGCAGCAGGGAGCGGTGAGCCTCGACAGTGCCAGGAGGTCACCATCCCAATGTGCAAGACGATCGGCTACAACATGACGTACATGCCCAACCAGTTCAACCACGACACGCAGGAGGAGGCCGGCCTGGAGGTGCACCAGTTCTGGCCGCTCGTGGAGATCCACTGCTCGCCGGACCTCAAGTTCTTCCTGTGCAGCATGTATGCGCCCATCTGCATGGAGAACTACAAGAAGCACCTGCCGGCATGTCGGTCGGTGTGTGAACGGGCCAGGGATGGCTGTGCTCCACTCATGAAGTGAGTCAAACACTTTTATTTTATTTTTTAAATTGTGTATACTTTTTGAACTTCTTGGTTAACATGAAACGTTTACATCGGCGTTTTCAATGTGGGCTACATTCCCCCCCAACTCCACCCCCACCCCAAAAAAAATAAAAAAATGTGGAAACAGAATATTTCTTGGAGTGGATGAAAAGGTTAAAAAGAAGGACTTTGTGGAGGGATATTGTGGAAGGACACTTAGCATATAAAAAGAGCATTTCCTCATATTAATAAATATCAGGGAAGGGAGCCACGGAGTAATATATAAATATATGCACACACACACACACAAATTAAGTGGGCCGCGAGAAAATTGTTTTTGACCAACACTTGGAGACACGTTAATACGTTGTCAATTAATCAAACTAAACTTAGAGAGCGGAAAGCGAACTACAATCTCCATGTGAATTGGGGTGTCAGGAACAACCTGATGTGGGTTGAGGCGTTTCGAACATGGGGACAGGGGGCAATGTCTATGGCTGGCATTCTCGGTACTTAGCATACACTTATTTTGATGTGCATTCGAGAAGTTACGTGTGTTTTTTGTGAAAGGAGGTGGGTAAAGTTAAGGACAGCCCCGGGCGCCAGAAAGTTAGCCCTCCCCCACTGGACGTCAAAAGTTAGGAACCCACACTGGGAGCCAGAATGTTAGCCACCCCCCACTGGACATCAGAAAGTTAGCCACGCCATTGGGCTTCAGAAAGTTAGCCACCCCACTGGGCATCAGAAAGTTAGCCACCCCACTGGACATCAGAAAGTTAGCCAGCCCACTGGGAGTCAGAAAGATAGCCACCCCACTGGGCGTCATAAAGTTAGCCACCCCACTGGTTCCAACAAATATTAAACTCATCGGTTCAATCCATAATGAAGCACATTCCATTGAATCGTATCTAAGTTTTCAAAGGTCTAATCACGTCTACACTACAAGTGCATGTCTGTCACTAGTATGGCGCCAGTGGGACGCATGCACCCACTAGAGTCAAACAGCTGATACGATACAGGTCAGAGATGTCCAGTTTGTTCCAATGTATCACGAATACTAGCCTATATAATAATAGGTCAGCTAAGGGACCACTTGACTCAGATAGGAGCAGGTCAGGGAAACGGGCCATAGAAGCATATATATATACACTCGAATAGGGCGAACATTACGAGTATCTGACGGCAGTGACACGTAACTGACGGCAATGACAAGTATCTGACGGCAATGACAAGTATCTGACGGCAATCACAAGTATCTGACGGCAGTGACAAGAATCTGACAGCAAGGATTAGTATCTGACACCAGTGACAAGTATCTGACGGCAATGACAAGTATCTGACGGCAATGACAAGTATCTGACGGCAATGACAAGTATCTGACGGCAGTGACAAGAATCTGACAGCAAGGATTAGTATCTGACGGTAATGACAAGTATCTGGCAACAATGACAAGTATCTGGCAGCAATGACAAGTATCTGGCAGCAATGACAAGTATCTGGCAGCAATGACAAGTATCTGACGGCAAGGATAAGTATCTGACGGCAATCTCGAATGTCTAATATTTGTTGTAGTCTACAACGTTCTAAGCGTATCACGAAAATGTGCATGAAATGGAGGTTAATGACGTGTTGACATCTGACTAAGGGAGATTCTAACATATGACTAAAGGAGAAGTCGACATTTCACTAAAAGGAGATTTTGACTTAAAGGGGATTTTGACAATTTACTTAAAGGAGAATCCGGCATTTGACTTACAGGAGGATTTGACGTAGAGGAGAATTTAATAAGAGAGTGTACAATTGAGAGTGTATAATTAAGTACCATACAGAGTATAGTGTTTAAGAAATTACAATACAATACCAATGAGTATTGTTACAGGACACATTGTTACAGGACACATTGTTACAGGACACATTGTTACTGGACACATTGTTACGGGACACATTGTTACGGGACACATTTTTACGGGACACATTGTTAGTGGACACATTGTTACTGGACACAATCACCGGCCAACCATGGAATGTCCGAGTTTATCACGTTGTATCAGTTCGGCGGATGGTCAGTCTCGTGTTTGCGGTCCAAAAACAAAACGAGACCGCCATCTTCTTTGTTTGTTTCTATGGTTTAACGACCCAGCCCCAGACTTTCACCTGATTTAAACTTAATCTCTCGGCCACGCGCCATAATCGGATCTATAAATAGCATAACCTTTGCCCCGGAGACGTTGTCGCTAAGCTCCATGCTGAGAGTTCAAACTCCATGTTTACACACCGGGAGATAATCTGAGGATTTCCCGGTGGCTAATCCCTAGATTTGGGCTCAAACCACGCGGAAACTTGGGGACCAGATCACTGTCTTCAGTTGGCCTTGACATTGCGTCACAGGGAACTGGATTTTGTTAGCATTAACAACCAGCATTTACCTCGGTTACTTTGGTTATTACTTTGGTTATTACTTTGGTTATTACTTTGGTTATTACTATGGTTTTTAATTTTGTTACTACTTTTGTAATTACTTTTATGGATCATGTTACGTCACCATTGCTAAGTCTGGAACACCTCGAAAACACCCAGGAGTGTTTAAATATTGCAGAAACTTTACGCCACCATCGATCACCTTGAACTCACCTTGAGCTCACCTTGAGCTCACCTTGAGCTCACCTTGAACTCACCTTGAGCGCACCTTGAGCTCACCTTGAGCTCACCTTGAGCTCACCTTGAACTCACCTTGAGCTCACCTTGAGCTCACCTTGAACTCACCTTGAGCTCACCTTGAGCTCACCTTGAGCTCACCTTGAACTCACCTTGAGCTCACATTGAGCTGACATGGAGCTGACCTTGAGCTCACCTTGAGTTCATCCACGGGTGTTTGAATATTTACCGGACAAATCTGATTTTAAACAGCGCTGCTCAAATCTTAGACATTTATTTTCTCATTACTGGATCCGCCTCTGATATGCGGCGAGGGTGCCGTGTGTTGTCAGTGTCACCCCCGTGAGGGTGCCGTGTGTTGTCAGTGTCACCCCCCTGAGGGTGCCGTGTATTGTCAGTGTCACCCCCGTGAGGGTGCCGTGTATTGTCAGTGTCACCCCCGTGAGGGTGCCGTGTGTTGTCAGTATCACCCCCGTGAGGGTGCCCTGTGTTGTCAGTGTCACCCCCGTGAGGGTGCCGTGTGTTGTCAGTGTCACCCCCGTGAGGGTGCAGTGTGTTGTCAGTGTCACCCCCGTGCAGTCCATGTACACGAGATGTGTGTACAACGTGTACAGCAAATGAGTAATCATCTTAAAATAGTTCTGCAAGATAAAGTAGATTAAATAGTTTTATCAAGATTAAGTTGATAAAATATTTCTATCAAGATTAAGTTGATAAAATATTTCTATCAAGATTAAGTAGATAAAATAGTTATATCAAGATTAATTAGATAAAATAGTTCTATCAAGATTAAGTAGATAAAATAGTTCTATCAAGATTAATTAGATAAAATAGTTCTATCAAGATTAATTAGATAAAATAGTTCTATCAAGATTAAGTAGATGAAATAGTTATATCAAGATTAAGTTGATAAAATAGTTCTATGAAGATTAAGTAGATAAAATATTTCTACAAGATTAAGTAGATAAAATAGTTCTACAAGATAAAGTTGAGAAAATAATTCTACAAGATTGAGTAGATAAAATAGTTCTACAAGATTAAGTTGATAAAATAGTTCTACAAGATTAAGTAGATAAAATAATTCTACAAGATTGAGTAGATAAAATAGTTCTACAAGTTTAAGTTGATAAAATAGTTCTACAAGACTAAGTTGATAAAATAGTTCTACAAGATAAAGTTGATAAAATAATTCTACAAGATTGAGTAGATAAAATAGTTCTACAAGATAAAGTATATAAAATAGTTCTACAAGATTGAGTAGATAAAATAGTTCTACAAGATTGAGTAGATAAAATAGTTCTATAAGATTAAGTAGATAAAATAGTTCTACAATATTAAGTAGATAAAATAGTTCTACAATATTAAGTAGATAAAATAGGTCTACAAGATTAAGTAGATATCAAGATTAAGTAGATCAAATAGCTCTACAAGATTAAGTAGATCAAATAGTTCTACAAGATTAAGTAGATCAAATAGTTCTACAAGATTAAGTAGATCAAATAGTTCCCTCAAGCTCAAAAGACACACAATCAATGCTACGATAGCTTTGTCCCAAATTGCCCTCATTGTTATGCTCATCCATGCAACTGGACACAATGTGATGGTCGACATATTATATTTGCTATATGTCGTAGTGTGCCCCTTTGCTCAACTGCAACCATTTCCAAAACGAAGACCTATGTCTCGCCAGGTTCACAGAAGTCCAACATACATGTGCAACATTGCCAGGGGTCCTCAAAGTCACCCGGTAACACGTCATTTAATGTGGGAGGAAAAGTCAACACATAAAAGTCGAGCAGAAATCGTTTTATTTTTTAAGATCCTCAACGAGAGGGTGCCCCAACCCCACCCACCCCATCACACTGCCCTTAAATCTATATTACATGTCTAGGAAAACTTAGTTGCTACCACTTTGGCTTGATCGATTTAAAACCGAGTGTAAGCTTTATTTGTGTTAAGGAAATGATGGGTTGTCATTGCGAGTGGTTAACATATGATGGGTTGTCATTGCGAGTGGTTAACATATGATGTGTTGTCATTGCGAGTGGTTAACATATGATGGGCTGTCATTGCGAGTGGTTAACATATGATGGGTTGTCATTGCGAGTGGTTAACATATGATGGGTTGTCATTGCGAGTGGTTAACATATGATGGGCTGTCATTGCGAGTGGTTAACATATGATGTGTTGTCATTGCGAGTGGTTAACATATGATGGGCTGTCATTGCGAGTGGTTAACATATGATGGGTTGTCATTGCGAGTGGTTAACATATTGCTTTTTTAAAAAAAATCATATATATTAACCTTATATTAAGGAGGGAGAAGAAGAGGAAGACAGAGAAAAAGATGGGAAGTTAACATTAAAGAATGGACGGGATTAAAACTAGGCGATGGTATGCGTAGTGCAGAAGACAGAGAGGGATGGAGAAGGATAGTTTTCATGTCATCTGTGGCGCCCCAACGGTCCAAAGACAAAGGGACATGATGATGATGATGTAAACTTCGCTTTTGTTCGTGGCCGAATGGTAGAATCTTCGGACGGCTAATTGAACCACTTCCCGTCAACTTATCGAGCTGAAACTTGGCACATAGACTCGTTGCCGATGACAACATATTCGATCAAATTTTCAGCCCCCCCCCCCCCAAAGAAATCATTTCTCCCCCTGTTTTTCACGAGGGAGATGAAGGAAATGTGATCATAGTGATTACAAGAAATAAAATTGCCGATTTCTGCGCTAAATAAGATTCTTTTAAAAAAATGTCGCAAGTGCGTCTGGTGCATAACATTTTTTTTAAATAGTTGGTGAAAACAAATCTGCGGTGTAAAAGCGGGTGGGTCATTAGAATATTATAAATTTCAGAGGCGTGAACAAAAAGTGTGGTTGCGAGAATTGGGTGAGGGGTGTGTGGGGGGAAGCACTAATTGGGATTCTTATAAAGTGCGTCAGTTGTATGCATGTTTTGTGAAATTTTTAGACCCCCCCCCCCCCCCCCACAATTACTGGATATTACATTTTATAAAGGATTTATACCAAAAACCCTTTGTTTGTAGGGGTTGTTTAATTTTTCAATGGTGTATACTTGTGGTAGAGTCCCTGTCACCACTTGTGGTAGTGTCCCTGTCACCACTTGTGGTAGTGTCCCTGTCACCACTTGTGGTAGTGTCCCTGTCACCACTTGTGGTAGTGTCCCTGTCACCACCTGTGATAGTGTCCCTGACACCACAAATGACTTAATTTTTTTTTTAAAATGATGTTTAACCCCAGAAATTATATATGCTTGGAAAACAATATTTTTGTTTTCTTGAGTAGAGTTTAGAATGCGTATTTTAATAATATGTTTTCCCCCACACGATGCTATTTTAAAAACCTTGTCTCTAGAAAGTATCCGTCGACCTGCCCCCCCCCCCCCCCAACTTTTTTTTTTTCAAACTATACGTAAACGTAGAACTATATCAGCCTGCGCTTCCATATCAATCATAACAATGGTATTGACACAAACCAATTACAATAGGAGATTACTACGACGGCAACTTGTGTGTGGTGCGCCCCCCCCTCCCCCCGGGCGCTGAATTGTTGCTGGTGCCGACATGCGTGCGAAGTTCAAAATTTGATGAACAGTTAATCCCCGGTTTGCCGAAAGGTTTGCCGAAAGGAGCCGACGAAACATCGCGTGAGCTCATCAAAAATTAAATCCTTTATTCTGAGAGTTCCTTTTTTTTCCCCTTCTCTCGACAAGACTGCGTGTGTCTACAAGTCTGCGTGTGTTTAAGTCGTGGTGTCAATGTTTAATGGTTGGAAGGCGCTACGATCAAATGAGGTTTACGGCCTTAGCTGAAGTCTCCTGGTTGTCTGGGGGAACCTTGCACATTTTAGAAATTTTAATCAACGGGCAACATGGCCGCTCGCACGAAGTCAATTTCTTTTTTTTTTTTTTTACATTTCCATCGAAATAAAAAACATTGGGGATTGACTCAGTTTAGCCTGCTCGGCCACTCAGCGCCCAGCACCCAGCGCCCAGGACCCAGCACCCAGTGCCTCCTACCCAGCACCCAGTGCCTCATACCCAGCACCCAGTGCCTCCTACCGAGCACCCAGTGCCTCCTGCCGAGCACCCAGTGCCTCCTACCCAGCACCCAGTGCCTCCTACCCAGCACCCAGTGCCTCCTACCCAGCACCCAGTGCCTCCTACCCAGCACCCAGTGCCTCCTACCCAGCACCCAGTGCCTCCTACCCAGCACTCAGTGCCTCCTACCCAGCACCCAGTGCCTCCTACCCAGCATCCAGTGCCTCCTACCCAGCACCCAGTGCCTCCTACCCAGCACCCAGTGCCTCCTACCCAGCACCCAGTGCCTCCTACCCAGCACCCAGTGCCTCCTACCCAGCACCCAGTGCCTCCTACCCAGCACTCAGTGCCTCCTACCCAGCACCCAGTGCCTCCTACCCAGCACCCAGTGCCTCCTACCCAGCACCCAGTGCCTCCTACCCAGCACCCAGTGCCTCCTACCCAGCACTCAGTGCCTCCTACCCATCACCCAGTGCCTCCTACCCAGCACTCAGTGCCTCCTACCCAGCACCCAGTGCCTCCTACCCAGCACCCAGTGCCTCCTACCCAGCACTCAGTGCCTCCTACCCAGCACCCAGTGCCTCCTACCCAGCACTCAGTGCCTCCTACCCAGCACCCAGTGCCTCCTACCCAGCACCCAGTGCCTCCTACCCAGCACTCAGTGCCTCCTACCCAGCACCCAGTGCCTCCTACCCAGCACTCAGTGCCTCCTACCCAGCACCCAGTGCCTCCTACCCAGCACCCAGTGCCTCCTACCCAGCACTCAGTGCCTCCTACCCAGCACCCAGTGCCTCCTACCCAGCACTCAGTGCCTCCTACCCAGCACCCAGTGCCTCCTACCCAGCACCCAGTGCCTCCTACCCAGCACTCAGTGCCTCCTACCCAGCACCCAGTGCCTCCTACCCAGCACTCAGTGCCTCCTACCCAGCACCCAGTGCCTCCTACCCAGCACCCAGTGCCTCCTACCCAGCACTCAGTGCCTCCTACCCAGCACCCAGTGCCTCCTACCCAGCACTCAGTGCCTCCTACCCAGCACCCAGTGCCTCCTACCCAGCACCCAGTGCCTCCTACCCAGCACCCACCACCCCCATAACAATCTATTAAATGTAATTGATCAGTCAACAACAGTCTTGAACCGACGGCCATATACAGATATGATTGTAAATAATGGGCTAGTCCACTGCTCTGGCATTAAACAGAAACTCGTCCCTCTCCCCCATAGACAGCGACGAGGCCATGACAAGCAGTTCCGGCTCATACCAGCGAGAAGCCAGTATAGGAACTTCTCATTCCTACCAAAGACAATCAGGGACTGGAACAAGTTTCCAAAAGGATCAGTTGAGGCGACAACACTTGACTCATTTGCGTCTATTGCCTCAGGCCTTCCAACCCCCAGTGCATGATACCCTCAAACAGTTACTCTTGTAACCAGTGAAATATCCTCATCAACACCAGGCACAGAGACATTGCAAATCCCATCTACATTCATAGGTTATTTCATACTAACCAAAGATCTAGACGGCCATATACAGATATGATTGTAAAATGTTACTAACCAAAGATCTAGACGGCCACAAACAGATATGATTGTAAAATGTTACTAACCAAAGATCTAGACGGCCATATACAGATATGATTGTAAAATGTTACTAACCAAAGTTCTAGACGGCCATATACAGATATGATTGTAAAATGTTACTAACCAAAGATCTAGACGGCCATATACAGATATGATTGTAAAATGTTACTAACCAAAGATCTAGACGGCCATATACAGATATGATTGTAAAATGTTACTAACCAAAGATCTAGACGGCCATATACAGATATGATTGTAAAATGTTACTAACCAAATATCTAGACGGTCATATACAGATATGATTGTAAAATGTTACTAACCAAAGATCTAGACGGCCATGTACAGAAATGATTGTAAAATGTTATCAACCAAAGATCTAGATGGCCATATACAGATATGATTGTAAAATGTTACTAACCAATTATCTAGACGGCCATATACAGATATGATTGTAAAATGTTACTAACCAAATATCTAGACGGTCATAGAATTCAACACTTTGGCAAGGAATGTTCTGACTACATAATGTATACATAGCCACCATCGGTCTAGAATGTAACATAACAGCCACCAGCGGTCTAGAATGTAACATAACAGCCACCAGCGGTCTAGAATGTAACATAACAGCCACCAGCGGTCTAGAATGTAACATATCAGCCACTAGCGGTCTAGAATGTAACAAAGATTAAAATGAATTTCATCGTCACATCCCTAAACAATCATCTCTATGTTTGTTTGGCAACTTGATTTTGATTGTGAACGCAGACAGATCAATATGCAATGACACCAGATCGATGCCATATCTTTCGTTACTCTTGAGTACACTTGTCAACAGAGATCGTGCACAATGTTGGAATAGAAATTTGCAGTGAATATTTAACTAGGTCGGCAGAATGGGCGGGGATGGCATGGGGTTTGTGAGGGTGGGGGGGGGGGGGGTCGTGTTTATTTTCGTAAATGTTTCGTTAAGAAAAAAAGAGAAAGAAAAACTAGGGGGAAGCATATTTATAATGAATTAGAATTACTGGACCTTAAAGTGTGCATTGGATATGGATATGGATTACATCTGGGGACTGGATAGCCCCGGAACTGCAGACTTAATGATACGATATACAAGACGACCTGCGGATTTAGGGGGGGGGGGTAAGTAGAGTAAATATTTAGTAGCGTTAATATTATATAGTTTAAAAAAAGATCTGTTGTGGGGCTACATGACACCGGGGTACGCTAAGGGCGTAACTAGAGGTGGGTTGGATGGTAAGGCGAGTGGTCCAAGGTTCGCAGTGGATGACACCCCGAATGATGCTCTCAATGACATCCTGAAACACAGCCAAAATGACACCCAAAATGTCATGACGGATTCAGTGCCAGGATATATACTTACTCATTTTGTCATAGACACATGTTAACGTGCAAATATATTCAAAGATTTCTCAATTTTGGGTGTTAATTTTTAAGTTTTTCGAGTGGCCACATTTATTTGATTCGTCCTTAATGTGAAATTATTAATAGATTTATTTGATCCAAACAGGCAATACGGCTTCAACTGGCCAGAGAGGATGAGGTGTGAGAACCTCCCCGCTCTTGGGGACAAGGACACCCTGTGCATGGATGCCAACACGACAGACAGGCACGCCCCGACCTCCAAACCAGGGGACAGCGTGCAACCACCGGTCAGGAAACAAGGTGTGCCGCCTGAGCTGCCCAACAAGGCGAACCCAGGTGTGGTGCATCCTGTCGGCGACATCATCTCAGTGACCACCCCGGCCAGAGCCAGGAACTGTACCAGCAGATGTGAGAAACCGTTAGTGGTATGTACACACCTTTAGTGGTAGTTGCACACCTTTAGTGGTTGGTGCACACCTTTAGTGGTAGGTGCACACAATTTAGTGGTTACTTCAGCAGCGGTTGCTTTGGGGGGGGGGGGAGTGCATACATGTAACCTGATTTGTCTGATTGGTTTTACACAATCAGTGGCGTAGCCGTGAGATAGGTTTCCTGATCAAAATGTGAACATGCCGAAAATGCCAATGCCAAATGTCACAAAATTTACAATATTACCGCTAATTGGGTAGTCCCTCTCAGCCACTTCGCCTAATAGGCGTTTACGACACTGCTTCTTTTGCAATGCCCGCACCACGAGTAAAGGAGATATCCTATTTGTTATAGCACACTTAAAACCATTAACTTTTAATATCTCACACTTTCATTTTGTGTCTTTTCAGCTCATAACTGAGAAATCCAGCAGCCATTTTGACAAGCTCAGAACCGGCGGAGTCCACAACTGCGCCATCAACTGCTACGGGCCGTACTTCTCGGACCACGAGAAGACTTTCGCCACGTTCTGGGTCGGCCTCTGGTCAATCCTCTGCTGCATATCCACCTCGATGACGGTGTCCACGTTCTTCGTGGACATGAAGCGGTTTAAGTACCCCGAGCGGCCCATCATCTTCCTCAGCGCCTGCTACTTCATGGTCAGCATCGGATACATCATCAGGCTCATCGTCGGGCACGAGGGCGTCGCCTGCGACAGCGGCGTCATTCGCTACGAGACCACGGGCCCCGCCGTGTGCACGGTCGTATTCCTGCTGGTTTATTTCTTCGGAATGGCGTCATCCATCTGGTGGGTGATACTCTCGTTCACCTGGTTCCTGGCGGCGGGACTCAAATGGGGTCAGGAGGCCATCGCCAGCTACTCTCAATACTTTCACCTGGCCGCCTGGCTCATTCCCAGCGTGAAGAGCATCGCCGTCCTGGCCATGTCGTCCGTCGACGGTGACCCCATCGCCGGGATCTGCTACGTGGGGAACCAGAGCCTGGACAATCTGCGCGGCTTCGTCCTCGCGCCTCTGTTTGTGTACCTCATCATAGGAACGTCGTTCCTCTTAGCCGGGTTCGTCTCTCTTTTCCGGATCCGAAACGTCATCAAACAGCAGGGCTGTGGTAAAACGGACAAACTGGAACGGCTGATGATCCGCATAGGGGTCTTCACCGTGCTGTACACCGTCCCGGCCACCATAGTCATCGCGTGCTACTTCTACGAACAGCACCTGAGGGAGAACTGGGAGGCGACGCGGACAAACCCGTGCTTCGAGGAACCGGCCCACCCCAACTACACGGTCTTCATGTTGAAATATTTCATGTGTTTAGTCATAGGCACCACTTCCGGTTTCTGGATCTGGTCCGGCAAAACGGTGGACTCCTGGCGGAAACTGTTTTACGGGAAGCTCTGCCACAAGAGCAACTACCACAACCGGAAGTACACGAACACAAACTACCAGCCGGCCAAGCCGCACCCACTAAGTCATGTTTGAGAAATGTCTATAGATTTATAATTTGTTTCCAGAACTGGACGCAGGGCCGCCCGTCACTGCGGGCTGACGAAAATCTCGTTTGTCTGCCCTCACGTGGTGTCCAGATGGTTTCATGCCCGTGAGATGGTCAAACCATTTGTCAGTTTCATCGACCATCATCTTCTCGGGGCATGTGTAAATAACCCTACTAATTTCTCATCAACGTCGAAGACCTCAGAGACGAAACGTGACGTCATGAACGTAATTTTCCTTTGGACGTCACGGTGGACCGCCCGCAGCCCCTCCGCCCGCTTGACCAACAAAGCTAGTCGATCGTTTGTTCATTCAGCGGTCACCGAATCAACCAGTCTTGGCCCAAGGATTGGGGTAGCGTCGGGCCTACAACCCGCATTTCAGGAACCTGTGGAAAAAGTGTTAACTCTTCAGCTAGTGGCGTTAAATCGTTGTCATAACGTCCCAATGTTTGAACAGACCAATCAACGCTGTCCCAATGTTTGAACAGACCAATCAATGCTGTCCCAATGTTTGAACAGACCAATCAACGCTGTCCCAATGTTTGAACAGACCAATCAACTCTCACCTCTGTGTGTAACCCAAATCATGAGGATGAGACATTGAAAAAATTCAAATGTTTCCTCGAAAACTTACAAACTATAAAGTGGACTTTGAAATGTATCAAGGATTAGTTAAGATGCAATTTCCTAAGGCCTGGGGGCTTTGTGGCTTATGACGTAATGATTGTCGCTGTCCTCCGGGTAGTAACAGGAGAAGGGTGGGGATTTCTTTCAGTCTTCAAATCCAGAAACCTCGGTCATCTAGTCTTAAGTCTTTAAAATACCTCTGTGACCTACTCCAAGCCCTGGTCTATCTCTCCTGGAAGAGGTCAGTGCCAACCAAAGCATACCTGGTCTGTTCCCTGCTTCAATGAGATCGGACCGCCCAACCATAGTCTATATATTGATTTTTTTTAATGAATGATGTCACAGAACCATGAAAAATCCCACTTGACCAAACCGCTGACCCATCGCTGACCTGCATACCAACTTATCAATGTTGCCAATATTAGACTAGAAGGTCTGCATGTTACACTGGTGGGGACAGAATGATGGGCGGTAATCGATACTTGGTATCCAGGGGCTAGGGCAACCATCCTGACACAAGCATTCACTGTCTTTCTTTCACTCATCACGGATTCTCGGCGCTCGCTCGCGTTTGATGTGCATATAAGAACAGTGTTGTGGTTGGGTCGGCATTTGGTGGTCACGAGGACACACCATGGACACACCCAGGAAATATGAGGACACACCCAAGACACATTCAGGACACGAAAGATTGAAAAATAGGCAACAACCTCCAATCCTAAATACCCCCCCCGACCCCCCAACCCTGATCCCCATCTCTACATACAGTTATTATCAACGAACTCAACACTGTGCCTCTATACTAGCGAGAGGGGAAGCGGCCCGTCTCTTTGTTTGAGACTATTTTCAGATGTCATGAAGGGATCCTGCAATAGGCTAGAAATTACTAGAATATTAAAAAGAATACATTACATAACTTGGACAGTACGAAACAATTCATTTCCCTCCAGCTCCACCCCCCCCCCCCCATCTTCATGCCAGGGAAAATATATGATGTATTTATCAGTTTCATCATAAATTATAACAACCATCATTGTACATACCATCATTACCATCCTCATTGTCATTATTACCATCCATCATCTTGATTATGATTTGTCTTTTTTTTGTAAATTTAGTCATGAATCACGTGTCTATGACGTCAAATTGGTTATTGTGTTATAAATATATATATATATAAATAATGATATAATTTACTCAAATTAAAATGATACAAAATTTGAAGATTTGTGTAAAGCTGATGACAACTGATGATACATTGTTGCAGGGAGATTCTAATGAATTTAAATCCTGTAGTGATGATGTCGTCATCACTTCCCATAGACCCGGCAAAATTCAAACGTCTGTGATGCGTGTCCTCTTCCTCATTAATGTGTATGGCCAGCCTTTCCGGAATTCCTCTGAAGCCTTTCTGCTGTTTTTTAAAACTCATTTATTTCTCAGTTTACTGTATCCTCAACCCTGATCTGGGCTCGTATCATGGCATACTGCAAGGTCGTTTGGCATCCCAATGCCATTTGATATCCCAAGGCCGTTTGGGTGCCCCAAAAGGCCGTTTCGCCTCTTGACATTACAAGATTCATCATGAAATCGACCCTGGCCCTGCATCAACATAAATCATCATACACATCAACCATACAACAACTTAATTCATCATAATATCAACCTTTACCAAATATTCATCATAAGATCAACCGTAACAACATAATTCATTATTACATTTTATGACCCGTTAGGTGTCAGAAGGTATTCCCCCAACCCCACCCACCAAAAGCAACATAAATAAATAACTATGTTGAAAAACCAATTTTACCATCATGCATCTCTGTGAATAGGCTGTTTTTTTTTTTAATAACATTTTGTTGGTTAGAGGCTATTTCTGTAGTTATCTAGAAATGAAGTAATTATATTTAGACCAGGCCTGCACAACATGCGGACATCATGTGGCCCGTAAGCACCCACTTTGCGGCCCACGAAGTAACGAAATATTCTTTATTATTATTGTTTTCTTCTTAATAGCTTTCGCCCCTGTCCTAGTATATTTCGGCCCGCACAAGTGTTTCATAAAGTATTACGACCCCCCCCCCCCCTTTTTTTTTACATGTTTGAGTTCCGCGGGCCTGTTCTAGACCAATTTCGGAAATTTTATACTAAATTATTCCCGAAGTCTGGGTAAGAGGAACCATATTGAGATCAGGGTCGTCTATCTCCCCCCCCCCCCCCCGAGTAGTGGAAGCCAACAACCCTCCCCTGTGTAGACGCCTCTGATTGAGTTGATTATGTCTATGTACATCTAATTCCTTATGTTTCCATGCTCTGATAATGTTTCATGATTTGACATCTATAAAAAAAATGCTGTGTCTTATATGATTAGATGTTTGAAAGATGACTTGTTTGAATGACATGATGACGTGTTTGTATTATGACATGCTTGTATTTTGACAGGCCTGTATTATGACATGCTTGTATGTTCCAAAGTTCGAAATAAGAAACGGTAACAATTATCACAATGAATTATTTGCTGTGTTTTTATGTTCACTGTTGTTATGTCCCGTCACCTGGAAATTTTGTTGTGTCTGACTAGTGTGTCCCCGTGTCTGATTAGTGTGTCCCCGTGTCTGATTAGTGTGTCCCCGTGTCTGATTAGTGTGTCCAGGTGCCTGAAAAGTGTGCCCCTGTGTCCGATTAGTTTGACACGATAAGTTACTAGTGTGTCACTGTCTCAAACTGGTGTATCCCTATATCAACACCCCCACAACACCCATACAACACCTCTACAACACCCATACAACGCCCCTACAACACCCAAAACACACCCCTACAACAACACCCCTACAACACCCCTAAAACACACCCATACAACACCTCTACAACACCTCTACAACACCCATACAACACCCCTGCAACCCCCAAAACACACCCCTACAACAACACCCCTACAACACCCAAAACAAACCCCTACAACAACACCCATACAACACCCCTACAACACCTCTACAACACCCATACAACACCTCTACAACACCCAAAACACACCCCTACAACAACACTCCTACAACAACACCTCTACAACACCCATTCAACACCCATACAACAACACCCGTACAACAACACCCATACAACACCCATACAACACCCATACAACACACCTACAACACCCATACAACACACCTACAACACCCAAAACACACCCCTAAAACAACACACATACAACACCCCTACAACAACACCTCTACAACACCCATAAACACCTAGAACACCCATACAACACCCCTACAACACACATACAACACCTCTACAACACCCATACAACAACACCCCTACAACACCCAAAACACACCCCTACAACACCCATACAACACCCCTACAACAACACCTCTACAACACCCATACAACACCCCTACAACAACACCCATACAACACCTCTACAACACCCATACAACACCCATACAACACCCCTACAGCACCCATACAAAACCCATACAGCACCCATACAACACCCTACAACACCTATAAAACACCCCTACAACACATATAAAACACCCATACAACACCCATACAACAATACCCATACAACAACACACATACAACAACACCCATACAACAGCACCCATACAACAACACCCATACAACAACACCCATACAACAACACACATACAACAACACCCATACACCAACACCCATACAACACCCTTACATCACAACCCATTGAAACACTCAAACATTGTTTACGACGAACTCCAATGAGCACAACTGAGCTAGAAGCCGACCCGTTCATCAGTGACATAAACCGTTTGTGCTCTCTGTAATGAAATAATCATGACTCTTTATAAAGCAGAGATTTTTAATCATTGTAATCATAATATACTCGATACCTTCTAGTATCGAGCAAGAAAAGAAATAGTCGCGTGACTCGATAACCACAAGATAGGATTGACGGTCTCGATACCCCCAAGTATCGCATTGTTAAGAGGTTTGCGTTTAAAACTAAACTCGGTATCACCAAGACGCACTTCTCGTATTGATATAAACAGTAATCGATTACACGGGACACGGGCTATCGGATGTATGTTATTAGTATCGACACGCTGCCTTCGTCATGATCGTTAAACAGGAAGTGTAGATAGTCATAGAGGATGGGTTTATGGTTCCTGACTTCAGCATCTTTTGATGAATTCTTTGAACACAACTCAGCGGTTCTTCATCCGGGATACACGGGCCTCAAACGTATGTTGTCACACTGAAGTGGCATGGTGGGTAGGGCAAATGAAATTGAGATTTCTTAGATTAGCTCTTTAAGCATCGGTTTATATAATCCGAGTGCATAGAGGAGGTAACGTAGAGAGAAAGCCCCGGCTAAAGATTAACATCTGCTGGGGATAAATATAAGAACCTCTGCAGTAAGACAGTGATAAGCACGTGTGAATGGGTGGGGGTGGGGGGCACTATTATCTAACATAAGTTCAGGTTTGAAGTCTTGAAGTGGAGGTCCGAGTGAATCACAAATAAAAAATTTGTACTTTTTAGATTTCTTAAACGAGGGAGACACATTAGCTGAACCGAGGGAGACACTCACATTAGCTGAACTGAGGGAGACTTTCACATTAGCTGAACCGAGGGAGACACTCACATTAGCTGAACCGAGGGAGACACTCACACTAACTGAACCGAGGGAGGCACTCCCATTAGCGGCTATCAGGTCATCCTGTAAAGCGTCTTCTTGCCGTTACACGTATTACAAAGTATTAAGCACAGTAAGTTAAAAAGAAAAACAGACCAGCGTTCCACAAATGGCCCGACGTTGCAGGTCCGTACAACATGAATATTTATTGTTGACTAAGAAGAAAGTAAAATTTGTTACAAATCATGTTGCAGTTGAGAAACGTGTCCAACGGTGCGCCTAACTTAAAGGTTTGGGACAGTTCTAGACTGGGACGATGGGTACACCGCTAGAGGTTGGCGTAGAACTTGGAGTTATCGAGCGCAAGACACCTGGCAACACTGTTGAGTTCCATAGACGTAGTTACCAAGTGGCATCGTAGTGTAGTTACGGTCATACAATGGATTGGTGGTGGACTGGATGGGTGAAGAGTACCAGTATTGGATGGGTGCAGAGTACCAGTATTGGATGGGTGCAGATTAAAATGAATGGATGGGTGCAGAGTAAAATGAATGGATGGGTGCAGAGTACCAGGATAGGATAGGATAGGTGCAGAGTACCAGGATGGATGGACACAGAGTACCAGGATTGGATGGACACAGAGTACCAGGATTGGATGGACACAGAGTACCAGGATTGGATGGACACAGAGTAAAAGGATTGGATGAACACAGAGTACCAGGAGTGGATGGATACAGAGTACCAGAATTGGATGGACACAGAGTACAAGGATTGGATGGACACAGAGTACCAGGATTGGATGGACACAGAGTAAAAGGATTGGATGGACACAGAGTACTAGGATTGGATGGACACAAAGTACCAGGATTGGATGGACACAGAGTACCAGGATTGGATGGACACAGAGTACCAGGATTGGATGGACACAGAGTAAAAGGATTGGGTGGGTAAGAAATTTCAAGCCCAACACAATCAAACTCACCCAAAACACAATCTGACACCAAACCGTAAGAAAACTCATCGAATCCTCAGAAAGCTCACAAGAAGGCTCACATCTTTCGACCGCTAGAAACCTCACACCATTCTACCCTTAGACATCTCACATCATGATACCCCTAGACATCTCACACAATGCTACCCCAAGACATCTCGCATTATGCTACCCTTAGACCTCGCACACCATTATACCCATAGAATATCATACCATGCTACCCTTAGACATCTCATACCATGCTACCCTTAGACACCTCATACCATTCTACCCCTAGACATCTCATACCATGCTACCCTTAGACATCTCACATCATGCTACCTTTAGACATCTCACACCATGCTACCCTTAAACATCTTACACCATTCTACCCCTAGACATCTCACACCATTCTACTCCTAGACATCTCACACCATGCTAACCCTAGACATCTCACATCATGCTACCCTTAGACATCTCACACCATGCTACCCTTAGACATCTCACACCATGCTACCTTTAGACATCTCACATCATGCTACCCTTAGACATCTCACACCATGCTACCCTTAGACATCTCACATCATGCTACCCTTAGACATCTCACACCATGCTACCCTTAGACATCTCACATCATGCTACCCTTAGACATCTCACACCATTCTACCCCTAGACATCTCACACCACGCTACCCCTAGACATCTCACACCATGCTACCCCTAGACATCTCACATCATGCTACCCTTAGACATCTCATACCATGCTACCCTTAGACATCTCACATAATGCTACACTTAGACATCTCATACCATGCTACCCTTAGACATCTCACATCATGCTACCCCTAGACATCTCACACCATGCTACCATAAGACATCGCACACCATTCTACACCTAGACATCTCACACCATGCTACCCCTAGACATCTCACACCATGCTACCCTTAGACATCTCACACCATGCTACCCTTAGACATCTCACACCATGCTACCCCTAGACATCTCACACCATGCTATGCCTAGACATCTCATACCATGCTACCCTTGGACATCTCACACCATGCTACCCTTAGACATCTCACACCATGCTACCCTTAGACATCTCACACCATGCTACCCCTAGACATCTCACACCATGCTACCCCTAGACATCTCATACCATGCTACCCTTAGACATCTCACATCATGCTACCCTTAGACATCTCACACAATGCTACCCCTAGACATCTCACACCATTCTACCCCTAGACATCTCACACCATGCTACCCTTAGACATCTAACATCATGCTACCCTTAGACATCCCACACCATGCTACCCTTAGACATCTCACACCATGCTACCCCTAGACATCTCACACCATGCTACCTCTAGACATCTCACACCATGCTACCCTTAGACATCTCATGCCATGCTACCCTTAGACATCTCACATCATGCTACCCTTAGACATCTCACACCATGCTACCCCTAGACATCTCACACCATTCTACCCCTAGACATCTCACACCATGCTACCCTTAGACATCTCACATCATGCTACCCTTAGACATCCCACACCATGCTACCCTTAGACATCTCACACCATGCTACCCTTAGACATCTCACATCATGCTACCCTTAGACATCTCACACCATGATACCCTTAAACATCTCACATCATGCTACCCTTAGACATCTCACACCATGCTACCCTTAGACATCTCACACCATTCTACCCCTAGACATCTCACACCACGTGACCCCTAGACATCTCACACCACGTGACCACCCCAGACATCTCACACCACGTGACCCTAAGACACATCACACCACGTGACCCCAAGACACCTCACACCACGTGACCCCAAGACACCTCACGCCACGTGACCCCCAAGACATCTCACACCACGTAACCCCAAGACACCTCACACCACGTGACCCCCAGACACCTCACACCACCCTGCCCCTCGACACAGAGTTTAAAACCCCCCTGAAGACCGTATCGTTCAATACGTCCCAGCGGTAGGTACATGAGGGCGGCAAATCGTTACAAATGTACAATAATGGCGTCCCTTTATTTGAAAACACCGGGGAAAGAGAGGGAGAGATGGGTGGGGCGAGTATTAAACAATGGGAAATCAGTAACAATGTGGGAGCTGGGGGTTAGGTCCGGGATAAGGAAGTTTCGATTAATCCACCAACGTTTGGTGTATTTATAGAGGCGGGGACGAGCAAGTATTGATGGGCCCATTGTGGTGGTGTGAAGTACAACTACATCTGCTACTACAGCTACGAATATGACTACAACGACAACTACATCTGCCACTACGTCTACAATCACGACTACAACTATGACTACAGCTACAGCTACGAATATATCTACAACTACAGCTACAATTATCCATCCCAACATTAAGCTACATCTAGTGGCCCCATCTAAAAATACAGTTTTTAACTACCACCGCACCACCAACTGTAAGGCGACCTTCATTAGACGGGAAATACACACGTGTTGTATAACTACCGGCCACACATATCTTATACAGTGTATATTCTTACTGACGTATATAATTATTTGTATTTATTGAAAATATATTTCTGAGATTTTCTAATCATACAGCAAGGTCACATTTTTGGGAGGACAAATCAACCCAGAGCGAGATATTCATTCCAGGCCTTGTCCTACAACTAAAATGTCTGCCAACCCTTGTCCTACAACTGAAGTGCATGCCAATCCGTGTCCTACAACTGGAATGTCTGCCAGCTCTTGTCCTACAACTGAAATGTCTGCCAACCCTTGTACTACAACTGAAATGCCTGCCAACCCTTGTCCTACAACTGAAATGTCTGCCAACCCTTGTCCTACAACTGTAATGTCTGCCAACCCTTGTCCTACAACTGAAATGCCTGCCAACCCTTGTCTTACAACTAAAATGTCTGCCAACCCTTGTCCTACAACTAAAATGTTTGCCAACCATTGTCCTACAACTGAAGTGCATGCCAATCCGTGTCCTACAACTGGAATGTCTGCCAGCTCTTGTACTACAACTGAAATGCCTGCCAACCCTTGTCCTACAACTGAAATGTCTGCCAACCCTTGTCCTACAACTGTAATGTCTGCCAACCCTTGTCCTACAACTGAAATGCCTGCCAACCCTTGTCTTACAACTAAAATGTCTGCCAGCCCTTGTCCGTCAACTGAAATGTCAGTCAAACCATGTCCTACAACTGAAGTGCCTGCCAACCTTTGTCCTACAACTAAAATGTCTGTCAACCCGTGTTCTAATAGCACCGGGTAAGTTAAAACAGACAAAGGCGGAGACAGCTATTGGAAGACGCAACTGTCTGTTTACAATATTGCCTAGACCAGTGGTTCTCAACCTTCCTAATGCCGCGACACTTTAATACAGTTTCTCATGTTATGGCGACCCCCAACCACAAAATTATTTTCGTTGCTAATTCATAACTGTAGGGTATATGTTTTTCCGACGGTCTTAGGCGTCTCCTGTAAAAGAGTCAACCCCAAAGGGGTTGCAACCCACAGGTTGAGAACCGCTGGCCTAGACATATCTTGTTTAACAATAAATCTTAATTCAAATGCAAGATGTCAGTATTTTTTTTTTGTCGTAGACAAATAAATAATCGAGGTTATTCAAGTCTTGTTAGTTAATAAATTAATGCCACCCCCACCCCCCCCCCCCCCCCAAAAAAAAAAAAACTTTTTTTCTTTTCCTACGTCACTGTGAACGAATATACACTCAATATACTTACACACATACACAAAGATTGACATACACAGACATGTACATAAACATACAAACGCACAGATACATCCGAACATAAGAAGATTTCAACATATATACCCCCACCACACACGCACAGACATACACACATTTATAACCATTAAAGAAGGGGGAAAAGAGGGGGGGGGGGGGGGGTTAGCTTCTTTTTTTTTTTTTTTTTTAAATTTCAACTTTCCAAATTTGTACCGCCTTGAGTACTTGAAGCCAACCTGTCAACCAGCATTAGGCCAACCAACGGGACTTTTAGCTTGCCATGGGGGGGGGGGGGGTGAAAGCTTAGCGCCACGACTGAACACTGAGCCAGGTCTTTTCACTTCTGGTGGCTCTCTAATGCGGCTAGAGCCAAGAGACCGAGGGGGGGGGGTAGCTAAGGATGAGGGTGGGTGGGGCGGCGTTATGTCTAATCGGTCGTGCGTAATTATCAAGGGTGCCCGGGCTGTCTGCACCCCAGTTCTGCAGAAGCGAAGTTACGGGTCGATTAAATTACCGTTTGGTTACTTAACTCTTGACGCATGTTAGGGGATGTACTAGGTACTTTAACCTCCCCTCCCCTACACACAACCATCAAGGTGAGAAGGAGAATATGACAGTACAGTATGAGAAGACATTCAATTGAATGATCACATCCCTTCTATTGTCAATGTATGCATTGGTAGAAGGCCAAATAACTAGAGGCGGTTGAGAAAAAAATCAAATCACAGTTGTGTACTAGTATGTTCAAACTCCTCCAAAAAATGTTCACACTAATCTGATACGCAAATGATAAAGTGGGTATTGATGTATCTCAAGTATCAACATCTACCATTACAACTCAGTGGGATATCTCAAGTATCAACATCTACCATTACAACTCAGTGGGATATCTCAAGTATCAACATCTACCATTACAACTCAGTGGGATATCTCAAGTATCAACATCTACCATTACAACTCAGTGGGATATCTCAAGTATCAACATCTACCATTACAACTCAGTGGGATATCTTAAGTATCAACATCTACCATTACAACTCAGTGGGATATCTCAAGTATCAACATCTACCATTACAACTCAGTGGGATATCTTAAGTATCAACATCTACCATTACAACTCAGTGGGATATCTCAAGTATCAACATCTACCATTACAACTCAGTGGGATATCTCAAGTATCAACATCTGCAGTTGGAATCGTGCAGTTGGAATCGTGCAGTCGCAGTAGAACTTTTGTTTTTAATGGAGTCGAAACCGCATCTCCTCGCTCAGCAGCTCCTCACTCAGTAGCTCCTCACTCAGCAGCTCCTCACTCAGTAGCTCCTCACTCAGTAGCATAGTGTGTCCCCAAAACCCGAGAAGAAGTTCTGTAACAACCATGTGGAGGGAGGGGGGTAGGTGGGGGTTGCAGCAATGCTAGAGATTCCCCCATTAAAGACCCCAGTAATTACCTATGTCAAAAAATGGCGTCGGTTTTTATGGGTGCCACAAACGAGTGGATTAATGAACGGTGAAGGTCGATGCTGGAGTTAAGTAGCGAACGCTGAAAACGTCAGGTCAGACTTTTAGTTTCCATGTCAAGGTCAATTAGGGGGTGCCTGTAACAGTAGTGGGGCTGCTTCTGCATCGGCTCAGAGCGCCATAACTTCTCTCTGACATAACTGCTGCCCGTAATGGCTGATGACTGAAATGACTTCTCACTGACATGACTGCGCATAGTTATGACTTCTCACTGGCATGACTTCTCACTGACATGACTTCTCACTGACATGACTTCTCACTGACATGACTCTCACTGACATGACTGCGCATAGTTATGACTTATCACTGGCATGACTTCTCACTGACATGACTGCTCACTAACATAACTGCTCACCACTATAACTTGTCACTGACATGACGTCTCATTGACATGACTTCTCCCGGACATGACTTCTCACTGACACGACTTCTCACTGACATGACTTCTCACTGACATGACTTCTCGCTGACATGACTTCTCACTGACATGACTTCTCGCTGACATGACTTCTCCCTGACATGACTTCTCGCTGACATGACCTCCAACAGCCACGACTCTAAACACACGCATTAGGCCGACAAATCATTAACAGACCGAAACATCAACGAATTCACTCCAAACCCTTGCGAAACCCGACCTAGAAATCTGGTCTATATCTACACTTGCGCATCCAAGAATACATTTAAACTCAACTCTTTATGTTGCAATAAGCTATGAAAACTTTGCGTTCATTTTTTGTTGCATATTTCAATTTATTCTTCTTTGAAGTTTACTTTAGAAAAAAAACCTATCACAGAGAGAGAAATAACTTATTTCAGAAATTTCAGAAATAACATTTTTTTTTTCAAAAGATAATTTCGACAAGCAGAAGATTCTGGAACTCTCACAGACATCAATGAACATTGAGCATCTCAGCAGACGATTACAATTTAAGCGCGTGCAATTATCGCTCTAGAAATGTTTTTTTGAGGTGGGGGAAACTATTCAGGAGCCATTATGGTTCAAGCAGACGACACCGCCATCTTGAAACAAGAAAAGAAGACTCGTGTGATTTTGATATCAAAAGTGCGGCCAGCGAGTCGCAAACGTCACGACACACAACGTGACATGCGCAGAGAAGACCCCCCCCCCCCCCACCTCGACCTTACCTACGGCAGAGGGGAGGATTTGGAGGGCGGCCATTAGAGTACCGACGGTTGCAACAGCTTGTCAGAGAAATCGTGGTGCTTGGAGTGGAGGTCACGTGACCGTGGTGTTAGAGGCTCGGACTACTCGGCACGACTGCAGGAGTTCCAAATAGAGATGAGTAGCCTGATGGTTTACCTTTTCGCTGCTGCAATTCCTTGAGCATAAGTTATGTACAGTAGAAATTAGTTTACGTCTGCTTGGGCAAACTTAATGGCGTATGGCCTATGGCATATGGTATATGACCTATGGTATATGGCATATATGGTGTATCACCTTCTGTTTATGTAAAACAAATGATTTATCCCATTATAAAATACCGGTAATGTATTCCCAATTATTGGTTATCGCATTTTTATATTTGGAGAAATCGCACTCTATTATTGGCACACCGAATTCTAATCAATGGAATGTCACGTGATCATTATTATTGTAGCTACAAATAACCCGCGAAAACAATGGTGGCGGCATTGCGTGAACTTCTCATCTAGTGAACTTCCCATCTAGTGAACTTCCCATCTAGTGAACTTCCCATCTAGTGAACTTCTCATCTACTTAAGCTACTTAACAAAATGTGCATTCCGGTAACGTTCCTTGTAAGAATCCCCATTATTGATAACTTATGAGAATTTTATTCTGTGCGCCTATTGCACACGGCGTGACCGCTATACATACAAAACTTGGGAGAATTATAATTTGTAATATCGCATAGTTTAGCATAATTATTATACTTTCTGTAGCAATGCGATATTTTTTCTCATATGTGGTATGTACATATCGGTAATTATGAAGGATGTCGTGAAATGTTTTTAGATATGTGTTCCAGAGATCGTGTAGAGTGGAAGAAAAGCCTTTCTGGACGCGAGAAACTAGTGGACCCGGAGATCCGGGTGGTCCAAGGAAAGTGTCTGGGATGTGAAAAGGTTTATTGAGATGGCGCGGGTTGTTTGGTGTACCGACGGGAATTCACCGAGACACAACGGGCGCACCATTAGTCGGAGAATGGACGCACCACGGTGCGGCACGGCGCAGGGACGTACGGCGCTGCTACTGAACGCCCATTTCAGATAGTGTCTCCTCCGACATAAAGGATATGGCTCTGGCTGTCGATTTTTTCCAAGACTGTTCTCAGAGGTTCTGATGTTGCCAAATTGACGTCCCGTGAGAGTAAATACCGGCGATATCGGCGCCCCTGTTGGCTAGTACTATAATTGGGGTGTCAAATTCCAAGAAACTAGCCCCGCGTTTGTTTTGTGCAAAGTCCACGAGAACATTGCTAAATGGAACTGATAGAACTGAGGCACGGTGGGTCGATGCTCAACTAACTGAGGCACAGTGGGTCAATGGTCAACTAACTGAGGCACGGTGGGTCAATGCTCAACTAACTGAGGCATGGTGGGTCAAAGTCAACTAATTGAGGCACGGTGGGTCAATGCTCAACTAACTGAAGAAAGGTGGGTCAATGCTCAACTAACTGAGTCACGGTGGGTCAATGCTCAACTAACTGAGGCAAGGTGGGTCAACGCTCAACTCACTGAGGCACGTTGGGTCAATGCTCAACTCTTTTTCAAAAAGTTAGGTGGGTCTTCCTTTTGTTAAAAGAGGGGGGTGTGGCGTGGAGATAAAGGGTGGGGCTGTATTTTGTCCTATCATTACCTCATCAATTCCTTGTAGTACACTCCGAGCTTGTGCTCCGACATAGAAACGTGACGCTCAAGTGGACATAAGACAATCTTGTTATTGCCCACGTGGCCCGTCGACTACGAAATGTCAAAGCAATACGTTCACATTTGAGAGACTCGGCTGACACACTGATTGTCGCGTGACAGCTGAAAGTGTTGACATGTCATCCACGTCATGTCACTGACATCACGTCGTCAGCTTACATGAAATCATTATTATTTCTTTTTTTTTCTTTCCTTTTTTTTTTTTGGGGGGGGGGGGGGGTTTATAGTGCGCTTGTTTTGTAAGAAAAATAAGTTTGTGGAAATAGCTGAGCCTAAAATGGTTCAAATTGATCTCATATAATTTATTCAGAAATATGCTTTTACAAGGTCAAGGACGTAGGCGTGCAGACTCTTATTTTACACATGCAATGGGGCGTGCAGTTTGAATCTAGCGTTCCCTTCTCAGCCTTTCTTTCTTACTCTCTCTAACCCTATATCTCTCTCTCCAACTCCGTCGCAGATTCGATCGCTCACTCATTCTCTCTCACTCACCCATTCCCTTACTCTCTCTCACTCACTCTCAAACTCTCTCTCACACCCTCTCTCTCACTCACTCTCTCATTAACTTTCTCTCTCACTCACCCATTCCCTTACTCTCTCACACTCACTCTCAAACTCTCTCTCTCACCCTCTCTCTCTCTCACTCACTCTCTCATTAACTTTCTCTCTCACTCACTAACGCTCTCTTACACTCAATTACTCTCAAAATTATTGACTCACTCACTCACTCTCCCGCTCTTCTTTTCCGACACTCTCTCTTTCTTTCTTTAATCCTCTCTTTCCTTTCTAATACTCTCTCACTCTCTATAACTCTCTAAGCTTTTCTCCCTCCTTTTCATCCGCTCCCTCGTTCTCTCCACCTCTCTCACTCTCCCGCTCCCACTCTTTACACTCTCCTATGCCCCTCTCCCTTCTCTCACTCCCCGTCTCTCTCTCTTTCTCTCTCTATCTCTTTCTCTCTTTTATTTAATTCGATTTAGATTTGTTGTCCGATCTTTCAAATGCGCTGTCTGCGCTGACTCCATTTTGTACGTGTTGAAATAATTCCACCGAGTCCCACACAATGGAACGTTACGTTGTCAACTGACGTTTTCAGAGCCATGAAAGAACGTGAAACATTGTGAAATACAAGATGGCGGATTAAAGAGTTAGTTAAATCGAGGCTAACCGACGTCGTGATTTCAAAGGGGGGCCCTGTGGGAGACACGCCTTTGAAGTAAAAGGGGAATTAATCCGCCAGCGGCCCTCATCAACAGATGATCCCAGATCCACAGTTCTCTTATAAAGATATCTTTTGTGTCATGGGACCCGTGGAGTTAACAACACGTAAATAGATTTATGAGACACAAATAGTTTGTGTAAATAAAACGTTATATGTAAAGCTTTAATTATGATAACACTACATTCAAATTCAAACGTTTCGGACAAAGACTTCATCAGTACAACGAAAAGCATGATCTGTGTACAAGAGTGGCGTAGCGAGCTTAACTCGCGCCCGGGGCACAATACCTTTTTAGCGCCTCACAATACCTTTTTAGCGCCTCCCAATACCTTTTTAGCGCCCCCCCCCTATTCGAAAACCATACAATATTATAGTAAAATATACCATTTGGCGCCCCTTTGTGAGTAGCCCCCCGGGCATGATGCCCCCTTGCCCCCCCTCACTACGCCACTGGTGTACAATAAATTTACATTATATATATATATATATATATATATATATATATCTCCTACCTGTGCCAAAAAATGAAAGAAAGGAAAAGAATAAGAATGGGGGAAGGTTTCCTAACGTAAACAACCATCAGAAGTACTGGAAGAAAGTGGGTGGACGTACAATATAACAACCATCAGAAGTACTGGAAGAAAGTGGGTGGACGTACAATATAAAAACCATCAGAAGTACTGAAAGAAAGTGGGTGGACGTACAACGTAAACAACCATCAGAAGTACTGGAAGAAAGTGGGTGGACGTACAATATAAAAACCATCAGAAGTACTGAAAGAAAGTGGGTGGACGTACAATATAACAACCATCAGAAGTACTGGAAGAAAGTGGGTGGACGTACAATATAAAAACCATCAGAAGTACTGGAAGAAAGTGGGTGGATGTACAATATAACAACCATCAGAAGTACTGGAAGAAAGTGTGTGGACGTACAACGTAAACAAAGATCAGAAGTACTGGAAGAAAGTGGGTGGACGTACAACGTAAACAACCATCAGAAGTACTGGAAGAAAGTGGGTGGACGTACAATATAACAACCATCAGAAGTACTGGAAGAAAGTGGGTGGACGTACAATATAAAAACCATCAGAAGTACTGAAAGAAAGTGGGTGGACGTACAATATAAAAACCATCAGAAGTAATTAAAGAAAGTGGGTGGATGTTCAATATAAAAACCATCAGAAGTACTGAAAGAAAGTGGGTGGACGTACAATATAAAAACCATCAGAAGTACTGAAAGACATTGCGGGTATTTAACATTGTGAATTTGATTTATACCGTATGGCAGACCTGCACAACATACGGCCCGCCACACATGATGAGCTGTGCAGACCTGCACAACATACGGCCCGACACACATGATGAGCTGTGCAGGCCTGCACAACATACGGCCCGCCTAATATGATGAGCTGTGCAGGAACATACGGCCCGCCATACATGATGAGCTGTGAAGGTCCTCGTAACAAATATTTTTATTAATTTGTTTTCCGTACATATTAAATCAGTTGTGTTAGTCGCACACAGTATACCAGGATTTCGTAATGTCTTATATTCCCTAATGTTTAGCGCTTTTGAAACATACAGAACCGGGACACTTGATAAACAACCTTCTGGGACACTTGGCTGTGTCTCGATAAACAACCTTCTGGGACACTTGACTGTGTCTCGATAAACAACCTTCTGGGACACTTGACTGTGTCTCGATAAACAACCTTCTGGGACACTTGACTGTGTCTCGATAAACAACCTTCTTAAAAGCTTGATCGCATGTCCCTGTTTGTAAAGCGCACAACGTAGTCGGCGCCAATATTTGGCAGGTGGAAAGTCTGTTGGCACTGAGATCTTGTAAAGGGTTGAGTGCAATGATAATGACATGACAGGAGACCCGGGAGACGCCCAATAATAATGGCAGTAAACGCCCCTGCACAACATGACGTAACCCTCTCTCAGTCAGCTGTTAAAACAAAATTACGCTATTCCTATTCATTAAAATGACGTCACACATGGTTTATTTCCATGCCCATTTTTGTTGTTTCCATTCAAAAACTTGAAAACAAGAAACAATTATTTCGATGGATGACGTCATCACACGTGAGAAAGCCCGGTTTACTACTATTCGGGGACCGAACCAGCCCCCCCCTCTCCAAAAAAACCTCCTTAATCAAACCGACGAATCAACCACTTGTCGCTGTCCTCCTACCCCCCCCCCCCTTTTTTTTTTCCCCATCCGTCACTCCAAATATAACAATCCCCCCACCCCACCCAAGTGATCCTCTTCCACCTCTGAAGTGCCTGGGGCTCTTTCCGCCCCCACCCCATACAGCATCCCTCCCCCGGGTCACGGGAAGTCATCCCCTTCATCCTCATTGACACTCATGACGTCACCAAGACATGCAGCAGCAAGCGAACGTTGACTCAGGACAGGCGTATCTGAAGATGTCCACTCTAGGAACACCCTACTTCCGGTCACACAGAACATTTCTCCCTTCATATTACACCGTCCAAACATCTCTATTCCTTTATGGCTAAGAATAATCTGTCTTAGAAGCACTGTGCTATTTAACTAATCTGCCCTATTGTATGTGTAGATCTATAGATCTGTCTTAGAAGCACTGTGCTATTTAACTAATCTGCCCTATTGTATGTGTAGATCTATAGATCTGTCTTAGAAGCACTGTGCTATTTAACTAATCTGTCCTATTGTATGTGTAGATCTATAGATCTGTCTTAGAAGCACTGTGCTATTTAACTAATCTGTCCTATTGTATGTGTAGATCTATAGATCTGTCTTAGAAGCACTGTGCTATTTAACTAATCTGCCCTATTGTATGTGTAGATATATAGATCTGTCTTAGAAGCACTGTGCTATTTAACTAATCTGTCCTATTGTATGTGTAGATCTATAGATCTGTCTTAGAAGCACTGTGCTATTTAACTAATCTGCCCTATTGTATGTGTAGATCTATAGATCTGTCTTAGAAGCACTGTGCTATTTAACTAATCTGTCCTATTGTATGTGTAGATCTATAGATCTGTCTTAGAAGCACTGTGCTATTTAACTAATCTGTCCTATTGTATGTGTAGATCTATAGATCTGTCTTAGAAGCACTGTGCTATTTAACTAATCTGCCCTATTGTATGTGTAGATATATAGATCTGTCTTAGAAGCACTGTGCTATTTAACTAATCTGCCCTATTGTATGTGTAGATCTATAGATCTGTCTTAGAAGCACTGTGCTATTTAACTAATCTGTCCTATTGTATGTGTAGATCTATAGATCTGTCTTAGAAGCACTGTGCTATTTAACTAATCTGCCCTATTGTATGTGTAGATCTATAGATCTGTCTTAGAAGCACTGTGCTATTTAACTAATCTGTCCTATTGTATGTGTAGATCTATAGATCTGTCTTAGAAGCACTGTGCTATTTAACTAATCTGTCCTATTGTATGTGTAGATCTATAGATCTGTCTTAGAAGCACTGTGCTATTTAACTAATCTTTTGAATGTATTTATTGTTTCCTGACGGATCAACTCATATTTGGACTTTTAAAGATGTCTTACAAGTACGGAAACTATTATGCTGGTAGCTGGTAGCTGGTAGCTGGTATGTTCAAGGCACGTTAAAAAGAAGATACAGTGGTACCTCGAGATACGTATTTAATTCGTTACGTAACCTTGCTCGTATGTCAATGTGCTCGTATGTCAATGTGCTCGTATGTCAATGTGCTCGTATGTCAATGTGCTCGTATGTCAATGTGCTCGTATGTCAATGTGCTCGTATGTCAATGTGCTCGTATGTCAATGTGCTCGTATGTCAATGTGCTCGTATGTCAATGTGCTCGTATGTCAATGTGCTCGTATGTCAATGTGCTCGTATCTCAAAGCAATTTTACCCATTGAAATTAATAGGAATGTCATCAATCTGTTCCAGCCCCCAAAATGCTCCCCACGCCCCCCCAAGTTGTTTTTGTTACGTGTTTTTGAATAAGATAAATGTATTTATATATTTTATAGATGACAAAAATTGTATAAAAACACAATAAAAGGGAATGTAAAGAAATAAATTGGTGTAAGAATGTAAGAGCTGTGTGAAGGAAATCACTTTCACCATTACAGTCTCATACTGTCTATCTTACATTCTCACCCTTTCACCCTTACTTTATCACACTTTCACCCTTACATTCTCACAATTTCGTCCATACTATTCACATTTTCACTCATCCATTCTTACACTTTCTTACATTCTCACTATTTCACTCTTACATTCTTACACTTACACACTTATATTCCCCAATTTGCACTCTTACATTCCCACACTTGCACTCTTACATCCTCACACTTTCATCCTTACATTCCTACACGTTAACCCTTACATCCCCACACTTGCACTCTTACATCCCTACACTTGCACTACTTCCCATCACTTTTTCCCTACACACATTACCAAATACCATTACATTCTCAGCCAACTAAGCCCAATTCGTCATCGAGGCAAACGCAATTACAGACCAACGTTTGCCTCTATTGTGCCCTAATGGGCCGGCAAAAGCCCTCGAAACCTTCTCGAGGACCGTAGCATCCAGTATTCCCTAACTCGATTCCCTGGGAAGGCCTTAGTCACTGACGGAATGTCTTTGGGCTGGGTGAGGTCAGAACATGAGATAATGATTTGGGCCGGAGAGGGGGGGGGGGGGGTGTGAGAAGATAAAGCTGAATGCACGTCATGATAATAAAGTGACCAATATAAGAAAGGCAGACTGGCAGGTGACAGTGTTGCAGTTTAAAGGGGGGGGGGGGCGCTGGGGAGGGGTGTGTATTGTTAACTCTAAGAGGGAAAAAAACTATCACTAGACGTATCAGTAAAGTGTTGAGAAAAAAAAATATTTATGAATTATAAGTAAAAAAGAAATTCGTTTATAATGAGTCGGTATCGTCAAATATGATTTATGGGTTTTTTTTAAATTTCATAAACAATCTATTTTGAAAGCAATGATAAAAGAATTAGAATTCTCAGGTTAATTGATGGATTTGATGGGATATGGGGATATGAAAACTCATATTTTGTCTGATGGGATATGGGGATATGAAAACTCATATTTTTGTCTGATGGGATATGGGGATGTGAAAACTCATATTTAGTCTGATGGGATATGGGGATATGAAAACTCATATTTTGTCTTATGGGATATGGGTATATGAAAACTCATATTTTGTCTGATGGGATATGGGGATATGAAAACTCATATTTTGTCTGATGGTATATGGGGATATGAAAACTCATATTTTGTCTGATGGGATATGGGGATATGAAACTCATATTTTGTCTGATGGGATATGAAAACTCATATTTTGTCTGATGGGATATGGGGATATGAAAACTCATATTTTGTCTGATGGGATATGGGGATATGAAAACTCATATTTTGTCTGATGGGATATGGGGATATGAAAACTCATATTTTGTCTGATGGGATCTCATATTTTGTCTGATGGGATGCTGAACAGAGGCGTCTGATTTGATTTTAACTATTTTTTTTAAACCCCGTGACCCACATTCACAAATGGCATGACGTGTACGGCGACTGTCAACTGCCAAAGTCAGAGTGTCAGTGGCGTCAGCTGCCTGTCTGCCAGTCGATCTCTGGTAAGTTGTGAGAGGGGGGGGGCAGTGCTCTTTAGGCTGTTGTAGGTAATGTCCCCTAATTGGATGACTGGGGGAAATGGTCTAAATTTTCCCGCTGTAGCTCTAATCTGACACGCTAAACACTCAACAGTTGAGTGGAGTGGCGAGGCGAAAGTTCAAGAGGTCATAGGTCACCGGGTAACCATGCGAATATTTGGCCTGTAATGACAGTGTTTTGATGTAAGCGCGAGCAAAGGAGACGATAAACATATGACATCTGAAATGTTGAGCTTAGGGCACAGTGGGGGGGCACAGTGGGGGGGCACAGTGGGGCAAAGTGGAGGGCGCAGTGGGGGCACAGGGGGCATAGTGGGGGGCACAGTGGGGGGCACAGTGGGGGCACAGTGGGGCACAGTGGGGGGCACAGTGGGGGGCACAGTGGGGGCATAGTGGGGCAAAGTGGGGGCATAGTGGGGCAAAGTGGGGGGCACAGTGGGGGCACAGTGGGGGCACAGTGGGGGCACAGTGGGGGCACAGGGGGGACACAGTTGGGGGCATAGTGGGGGACACAGTGGGGGGCACAGTGGGGACACAGTGGGGGCATAGTGGGGACACAGCGGGGGACACAGTGGGGGCATAGTGGGGGGCACAGTGGGGTACACAGTGCAGCACAGTGGGGGGGGGAAGTGGGGGGAGGGCAGCTGTGTCTATCATTGTGTGGTCTATCATTACTTGATTAATTTATCTAGACCTGACTTTATGGAGACATCGAACGATGACCAGAGGTATATAAATAGCTGATAAAGAAAACTAAAGAGAATTAAAGCAAAATAAACTCGGTGCATAATCCAACTGTCATGCCCGTTAACAAGGGAGCTAACCAAGAAGGGGGATAACTATACTAGAATGTGTCACTCATCAAAGCTGGTGACGATGGGGGCAGAGTGGGAGGGGGTGAATCAGAGATTAAGGTAAAGCACACGCCAACAGGCAATTCCTCCCCCCACTCCCCACCCTTGAAGACAGTGAGTAGAAATCTCTTTGAACTCTTCTGAATGACTCCCCCACCCCACCCCCCACACCGGCACACGCACACAAGCAATTTTCACGTTCCAATAAAAAGAAAAGAATCTGAATGTCAGCGAACAAAGGGACTTAACACGATGTCAAAGTGTCAAGGGCGTAACTCGATGTCAAAGTGTTACGGGCGTAACTCGATGTCAAAGTGTTACGGGCGTAACTCGATGTCAAAGTATCAAGGGCGTAACTCGATGTCAAAGTGTTACGGGCGTAACTCGATGTCAAAGTATCAAGGGCGTAACTCGATGTCAAAGTATCAGGACGTAACTCGATGTCAAAGTGTTAAGCGCGTAACTCGATGTCAAAGTATCAAGGGCGTAACTCGATGTCAAAGTGTTAAGGGCGTAACTCAATGTCAAAGTGTTAAAGGCGCAACTCGATGCCAAAGTGTTAAGGGCGCAACTCGATGTCAAAGTGTTAAGGGCGCAACTCGATGTCAAAGTGTTAAGGGCGCAACTCGATGTCAAAGTGTTAAGGGCGTAACTCGATGTCAAAGTGTTAAGGGCGCAACTCGATGTCAAAGTGTTAAGGGCGTAACTCGGTGTCAAAGTGTTAATGGCGTAACTCGATGTCGAAGTGTTAAGGGCGTAACTCGATGGCAAAGTGTTAAGGGCGTAACTCGATGTCAAAGTGTTAAGGGCGCAACTCGATGTCAAAGTGTTAAAGGCGCAACTCGATGTCAAAGTGTTAAGGGCGTAACTCGATGTCAAAGTGTTAAGAGCGTAACTCGATGTCAAAGTGGTAAGGGCGTAACTCGATGCCAAAGTGTTAAGGGCGCAACTCGATGTCAAAGTGTTAAGGGCGTAACTCGATGTCAAAGTTTTAAGGGCGTAACTCGATGTCAAAGTGTTTGGAAGCGAGCTTGATCTCGAACGCATGAATGAGTACCACAACAAGTAGATCGGAAAATCTAGGGGTTTGTCTGACTCTGCCCCAGCTTGTCGTGGTGTCGGTGTGCCACAGCAGACGGTCGTAGTGGACCAGCCCAGGATGCGAATGAGGAAATGAAATTTAGCGCGAGAAACCATGCAAGATGATTCCATTCCAGAAATGCATGTTGAAAGATTGTGAACATAACATGGATGCGTGACATATGAATGTGTTTGTTGGTGATTTAGATTACTTTCTGGATTACTGTGTGGATTAAAGTGTGGATTAATGTCTGGATTAATGTGTGGATTACTGTCTGGATTAATGTGTGGATTACTGTCTGGATTAAAGTATGGATTAATTTCTGAGGTCGTGTCTGTCAGAGCCTAGCAATAATAGTAGCGTGTTCTAGTAGCATTGCGGTTTAGAAAAAAATTATATGCATTACTGCTTGCATTTTATGTAACTGTACGTGATCTATCATTTACGTGACTGTACGTGATCTATCAATTACGTGACTGTACGTGATCTATCATTTACGTGACTGTACTTGATCTATCATTTACGTGACTGTACGTGATCTATCATTTACGTGACTGTACGTGATCTATCATTTACGTGACTGTACGTGATCTATCATTTACGTGACTGTACGTGATCTATCATTTACGTGACTGTACGTGATCTATCATTTACGTGACTGTAGCAATTGATTTTTTGGTATGGAAATGGTTTTTAAACCCAAATACGTCAAAAATACAACGCACATAGCAACAGCTACACAATTAATCTCCACACCAAAACACACACCGTTTGAATAAGTCATTAACATCCGCCCCCCTGGAAAAACCGGAAAAAAATATTTTTGGTGGTGGAGGATGGGGGCTGAATATATGATCGAATGTGTTGTCATCGGCATTGGAGTCTATGTGCCAAGTTTCAGCTCGAAAGGATGACGGGCAATGGATCATTTAGACTTCCGAAGAGTTTGCCGTCACAAAGAAAGAAAGAAACACACGAACAAGGGCGAAGTGAACTGTTTCAATACTGTCATAGAATCTGTTTCAATTTTTTAAAAAATAATTCTGGCTTCTCAGTTCTGGTACATGGCTAAAAGATATGAGAACCACTGATAAACATTTCGCTTTCATTAATGAATAGATTTTGTTTTTTAACTTTAAAATTTCCCCTTCAAAGAGATCCAATACTGAGCTTGATTAAAATTGTCTTCAAACGGAACCATCCGCGCTTTTAATCTAAAGGTCCATCAAATGGCAGGACAAAAATATAATACCCCCCACCCTTTCATCCCCCAGCTTCCACCCCCACCCCCGGGGCCACGTTCTGATTTCTTCTTATCAATGCTCTTCAATTTACCAAATGAAAACACTGTGATACTGCTTAGTTTGGTAAGGGTGCCAGAGAGAAATCCCCCCCTCCCCCCCCCCCCCCCCAGCCCTTTCTTTTTACAATTTTGTTTTCTACTTTTAATGAACGTAATTGAAAGAATGTTAAACTGAGGGTGGGGAGAGGAGAGATGGGGAGGGGTCAACGGGTGCATTTATTTATATTTTTCCATCAAAACTGCCCAGTTGGATTTAAGGAATCGGATACCACCATTTTGTCTGGCCACCATTTTGTCTGGCCACCATTTTGTCTGGCCACCATTTTGTCTGGCCACCATTTTGTCTGGGGTCGAAACAATTTTTGGTTGCTATTCAGCTAAGGGTAAAATACGCATTGCCGCGTAACGGAATGACTGTGACAATGTGTGACGTCATGCAATGTACACGGACTGACAGTGACAATGTGTGGCGTCATGCAGTGTACACGGAATGACAGTGACAATGTGTGACGCCATGCACTGTACACGGACTGACAGTGACGAGGTGTGACGCCATGCACTATACACGGAGTGACATTGACGAGGTGGTGACGCCATACACTGTAAACGGACTGACAGTGACGAGGTGGTGACGTCATGCACTGTACACGGACTGACAGTGACAATGTGTGTCGCCATGCACTGTACACAGAATGACAGTGACGATGTGTGACGTCATGCCTTGTGCACGGACTGACAGTGACAATGTGTGACGCCATGCACTGTACACAGAATGACATTGACGATGTGTGACGTCATGCCTTGTGCACGGACTGACAGTGACAAGGTGTGACGCCATGCATTGTACACAGAATGACACTGACGATGTGTGACGTCATGCCTTGTGCACGGACTGACAGTGACAAGGTGTGACGCCATGCACTGTACACAGAATGACAGTGACGATGTGTGACGTGATGCCTTGTGCACGGACTGACAGTGACAAGGTGTGACGCCATGCACTGTACACAGAATGACATTGACGATGTGTGACGTCATGCCTTGTGCACGGACTGACAGTGACAATGTGTGACGCCATGCACTGTACACAGAATGATAGTGACGATGTGTGTCGCCATGCACTGTACACAGAATGATAGTGACGATGTGTGACGTCATTATCTACAAAACAGAAACAAGACTAAGCAGATTTTTGTCTCAGTACTGTGAACATTTTTTTAAAAATTAACTGAAAGGTATCGATTTTAACCAAATGGACAGATGTAAACGGGTATCGACTACATCCGATGCAGTAATCGCGGAGGTTGACAACGCACAAGGGATGTATAAGGGTATCGATTCGACTCCAAAACCCAGATTTATAAGGGTATCGATAACGCCCAGGGCAGTAATCAAGAGAGTTTAAAATCGTAGGACATATTATTATGTATAATGGTATTGAGTTCATCCATTGTACTCGGATAACGTTGATGAATGACCTAAAGGCACATCAGAGGTTAATGAATGACCTAAATGCACATCAGTTGGTTCGTCCAATTACCCATTACTGACTTGAGGTCGCAGCATTTAACCTCAAAACATCACTAGAAACATTTCCCACAATTGTTGATCACATTTAGGCAGGGGTGCTCAAACTACGGCCCGCTGGCTAGATCCGACCAACCAGGAGTTCTCAGTCCAACCTGCTTGGCCGCGCTAGGTGTACTTGGCTGAGGCGATAAACATGGCACCCGACTTTGTTCATCTCATTAGACAAAAGCAGGGCCTCTCTCCCCTTTGAAACACTTGGATGTGCCTCTCTCCCCTTTGAAACACTTGGATGTGCCTCTCTCCCCTTTGAAACACTTGGATGTGCCTCTCTCCCCTTTGAAACACTTGGATGTGCCTCTCTCCCCTTTGAAACACTTGGATGCTTTGGTTGGTTTGGTTTTTCAACATATTTCTACATATGCTATTATCTTTTCAACATGTTTTTTTTCCACTAAAAATAACAAAGGTGCAGTGTGCATAAAATTGAGATGTGTGCAGTGTGCATAAAATTGAGATGTGTGCAGTGTGTGTAAAATTGAGATATGTGCAGTGTGCATAAAATTGAGATATGTACAGTTTGCATAAAATTGAGATATGTGCATTGTGTGTGTAAAATTGAGATATGTGCAGTGTGCATAAAATTGAGATATGTGCAGTGTGCATAAAATTGAGATGTGTGCAGTGTGCATAAAATTGAGATGTGTGCAGTGTGTGTAAAATTGAGATATGTGCAGTGTGCATAAAATTGAGATATGTACAGTGTGCATAAAATTGAGATATGTGCAGTGTGCATAAAATAGAGATATGTGCAGTGTACATAAAATTTAGATATGTGCAGTGTGCATAAAATTGAGATATGTGCAGTGTGCATAGAATTAAGATATGGGCCACGGGTCACAAAAAGGCTAAACATAGTTGACCAAATTAATATGTCTTTAGTTATGTACTTGACCATCAATGGAAAAATATAGGATAAGTCAAAAGGCTGGGGTGGGGTAGGGTCACGGTAAATCTATACTGGCAATCATTAAAACTTTGACCTAAACTAACTTGTCAGTCAAATTCCGTAAGATCTCTAGGATGTCCGTAAAGAAAGAGACATCGGACTAAGATGACCGAAGGCACACAAAACGGGGTGTATCATGGTTTGGGATGTCTTCTGCCTGCTTTAAACGTGTGTGATAATCATCAGGAGAAACTCACAATGTTGATAGTGCTTCAGAACGGTGGTGCTGGTGGCTGCTGGATGCAGTGTTAGGGGTGCAGGGTGGAGTGTTAGAGGGGGGCAGGGTGCAGTGTTAGGGGGTGCAGGGTGCCGTCTAGGGGTGCAGGGTGCAGTGTTAGGGGGGCAGGGTGCAGTGTTAGGGGGGCAGGGTGCAGTGTTAGGGGTGCAGGGTGCAGTGCTAGGGGTGCAGTGTTGGGGGCAGGGTGCAGTGTCAGGGGTGCAGGGTGCAGTGCTTGGGGTGCAGCGTGCAGTGTTAGGGAGTGCAGGGTGCAGTGTTAGGGGTGCAGGGTGCAGTGTTAGGGGGTGCAGCGTGCAGTGTTAGGGGGTGCAGTGTTAGGGGTGCAGGGTGCAGTGTTAGGGGTGCAGGGTGCAGTGCTAGGGGTGCAGCTTTGGGGGCAGGGTGCAGTGTTAGGGGGTGCAGGGTGCAGTGTTAGGGGTGCAGGGTGCAGTGTTAGGGGGTGCAGCGTGCAGTGTTAGGGGGTGCAGGGTGCAGTGTTAGGGGTGCAGGGTGCAGTGTTTAGGGGGTGCAGGGTGCAGTGTTTTGGGGGTGCAAGGTGCAGTGTTAGGGGTGCAGGGTGCAGTGTTAGGGGGTGCAAGGTACAGTGTTAGGGGGTGCAGGGTGCAATGTAATGGGGTGCAGTGGTTGGGGGTGCAGGGTGCAGTGTAGGGGGCATGGTGCAGTGTTAGAGGGTGCGAGAAGACTCAGGAAATCAGATGTATTTGCATTTTATCACCTTTTTTTTTTTTAATCGTGGGGGTGCGGGGAAAATGTTTTGAGTTTGAGATGGGTGCAAAAAAAGGTTGAGAACCCTTGCTACATATTAAAAGTACGGTATAAAATAAGTCATAACATGAGAGTCATACAGACAGACATTAGGCTAGTTATATAAGAGTCATATAAATATATATAATGTACGGTTGTTATATTCTTTTAGCTTCGTTAGTTTATTTTAAAATATTGGTTGTCCTTTAAAATATTGGTTGTCTGTTAAAACATTGGTTGTCTGTTAAAATATTGGTTGTCCGTTAAAATATTGGTTGTCTGTTAAAATATTGTTTGTCTGTTAAAATATTGGTTGTCTGTTAAAATATTGGTTGTCCGATAAAATATTGGTTGTCTGTTAAAATATTGGTTGTCTGTAAAAAAATTGGTTGTCCGTTAGCCCCTTGGTTGGAGATTTAGAAAATGTGTCCTTAAATTTTATATTTTTGAGTTGGCATAAACGTGTCGGCAAGAAGTCTTCGTCATTTAACAAAACAACAGAAATGAAAGATGAAAAAATTGAAAGGGAAGAAAAAAAACATGACTTACCTTATGATTGTCCCCGTGAGAACTTGAAATGATTGAAGAATGTACAAGTCAACATCCGACCCCTACCGGTCCGGCATCTACTGGTCCGGCCACTTCTGGTCAGGCTTCTACAGGTCCAGCATCTACATGTTAAAACATGCTCTTGAGTTTGAGTCTTGACCTAAAGCTCGACTTGTGGATGGTGTTGTTCGTCCATTGCTGCTATATTCGATGGTAAGTATCCAGTTGGCTTGAGATCCTATTTGTGCCTAGAAAGCACAAAGAGATATCGGAGGCGTTTTGTGTTTCTCTTAGTGTGCTCTTTTTTTTGGCGTGAACATTGTGCTCCAACAGTGAGTCTGTCACGCCAGCTTGTGCTCCAACAGTGTGTGCTCCTAAAGTGAGTCTGCCATGCCAGCTTGTGCTATAACATTGAGTCTGTCACGCCAGCTTGTGCTACAACAGTGAGTCTGTCACGCCAGCTTGTGCTCCAACAGTGAATCTGTCACGCCAGCTTGTGCTCCAACAGTGAGTCTGTCACGCCAGCTTGTGCTACAACAGTGAATCTGTCATGCCAGCTTGTGCTACAACAGTGAGTCTGTCACGCCAGCTTGTGCTACAACAGTGAATCTGTCACGCCAGCTTGTGCTCCAACAATGAGTCTGCCATGCCAGCTTGTGATCCAACAGTGAGTCGTCACGCCAGCTTGTGATCCAGCAGCGAGTCTGCCTCGCTACCTTGTACGATCCAACAGTGAGTCTGACACACCAGCTTGTGATCCAGCAGCGAGTCTGCCTCGCTACCTTGTACGATCCAACAGTGAGTCTGACACACCAGCTTGTGATCCAGCAGCGAGTCTGCCTCGCTACCTTGTACGATCCAATAGTGAGTCTGCCACGCCAGCTTGTAACAATCCATAGCAAGTGTTTCCCATGTGATATCAATGGATTTCAGGGACACTTTCAGACAATCTTTAAAGAGTTTTTCTTCTGTCCACCATCCAACCGTTTTTGATGCAGTCTGGTGTCTGGCATTCTCACAACATGTCCTGTCTATCTGGCTCGCCCCTTTTTGTAAGAAGATGATGACGCTGAGAATGCCACCTTCTCTCATAGACATTGTCCTACCCCGTGATGCAAAGAAGCTTACGTAACAGCTTATGTGTGTGTGGTTTAGTCGCCTGGCATGTCAGGGGTATGTAATAAGGTTGGTTAATAAGACTGCCCTAGATATATTCAGCTTAGTGAAATGACTGAGACTCCTTCGACCTCCAGACACTCACACTCATACGGAGTCTTCCCAATACAACGTTTGGACATTAGGTTGTTGGTCACATCATCTATTGTTAATGATCGGGTGAGGGTGCTGACCGTGGGAGGGTGCTGACCGTGAGAGATGATGCTGGCCGTGAGAGAGGGTGCTGACCATAAGAGAGGGTGCTGACGGTCAGAAAGGGTGCTGACCGTGAGAGAGGATGCTGACCGTCACAGATGGTGCTGACCGTGAGAGATGGTGCTGACCGTGAGAAAGGTTGCTGACCGTGAGAGATGGTTCTGACCATCAGACAGGGTGCTGACCGTGAGAGATTGTGCTGACCGTCAGAGAGGGTGCTGATCGTGAGAGAGGGTGCTGACCGTCAGAGATGGTGCTGATCGTGAGAGAGGGTGCTGACGGTCAGAGAGGGTGCTGACCGTGAGAGATGGTTCTGACCGTCAGAGAGGGTGCTGACCCTGAGAGAGGGTGCTGACCGAGACAGGGGTGCTGACTTTGAGAGGGTGCTGACTTTGAGAGGGTGCTGACTGTGAAAGGGAGCTGACTGTGAGAGGGTGCTGGCCGTGACAGGGTGCTGACGTGAGAGATGGTGCTGACAGCGAGAGGGTGTTGCCCAAAGAAATGAGTTTGTCCACTGTAGGAGATTATGTCCCTTCGCTGAGATGTCGGGTATTTTGTAAGATTTCCCTGGAGCTGGCTGGTAAGAGATCTCCAAAAACGTAGCTGCTAGCACCTGAAAATTAACGGGGCAAAAAACATGTAACATCTTTCTTTAGGAAGTAGTAAACATAAAGAATTAAAATATGCGTGATATCGAAGGCGAAATGTTGTAGCCATATAAACTGATGTTTCAATGGGATCTATGACTCAAATCTAACCAACAAGATAGTATTTTTGAAACAAGCAAAAAATCTATTTGGTATGTATTTATGCCATTATTTCGCACTTTAGCTTTCTAAGATCTCTGCACTTCTCTATAAATCACTGTGCTACTGTCACCAATTTGTGCGGCCGCTTGGTGGAGTACAGCTGGGATGGCCGTGCCTACAGATGATGATGAGGTGTTCTGTACTGTAATGAAAGGGCCAACGATGTTCGCCTTATAATTGAGATAATCGGATTTCTTTCTTTCCTTTTGTTTTTTTCAATACCCATGCATTGATTCGTTGTTCCAGTTCGGTTGGGTTGGTTGATGTGTTATTTGAGGAGGTTGTAAGCAGTCATGTCTATTAAAAGTAACGCAGCCTGCTGGGGAGGTTGGGGGGGGAGGGTGCTCAAGTACACTTATACATGAGAGAGAATGAGATACAGAGACAAACATAAATTTAAATAACAATATAATAAATAAATATTTTATATATATTTATATATATATATATTCTCAGTCGGTGTATCATGTATTACGCCGATGCAAAATGTCAGCTTTCAGTTTATAATGTCAAACGGTGTATAATGTCAAACGGTGTATAATATCAAACGGTGTATAATGTCAAAAGGTGTATAATGCCAAACGGTGTATAGTGCCAAAAGGTTATAGTGCCAAGTGGTGTATAATGCCAATCGGTGTATAAAGCAATATGGTGTATAATGCCAAGCGGTGTATAATCCAAAAGAGTGAATTATGCCAAATGGTGTAATTGATCCACTGATCTTCAAAACATTATTTTATTCAATTAAAAAAGTTAAGTTCAATTTGTCTGGCTTTCTCTACTTGTTTTCTCGAGCGCCTCGCTCACCAAGGGACGTAATCTCGAGCGCTTCACTCACCAAGGGACGTAATCTCGAGCGCCCCGCTCACCAAGGGACGTAATCTCGGGCGCCCCGCTCACCAAGGGACGTAATCTCGAGCGCCTCACTCACCAAGGGACGTAATCTCGAGCGCCCCGCTCACCAAGGGACGTAATCTCTAGCGCTTCACTCACCAAGGGACGTAATCTCGGGCGCCACGCTCACCAAGGGACGTAATTTCGAGCGCCCCGCTCACCAAGGGACGTAATCTCTAGCGCTTCACTCACCAAGGGTCGTAATCACGGGCGCCACGCTCACCAAGGGACGTAATCTCGAGCGCTTCACTCACCAAGGGACGTAGTCTCGAGCGCTTCACTCACCAAGGGACGTAATCTCGAGCACCCGCTCACCCTGATCATGTTAACGGTGATTACATTATTTAAATTCCCACTGGAATTCATCCCACCCTCAAAACGAACTTGGATATTCTTATATTCTTTGAGAAAAATATTTCTTTAAAAAAAAAACGTTATACAATCTTTAAGCCTTGTCGTACAATTAATGACCTTAGTTCGACCTTGTCAATAATGAAACAGTGGAATTCTGCTTCCGGCCATTCGGACATTGCTGTGACTCTTTAAGTCAGGACAAAGAAAATATTACATTTTTAACGTTCTGCGGTATTCAGTGTATGAGAAGCAATCCCCAGGGTGGTGACTGAAGTGCCTGCACGTTACAGGAGCTGTGGCGATGATGGTGGGGATAATGATGGTGTTAGGTTGGTTGTTTGGGCAATAGTTGGGATAAGAGATGTGTTGTGCGTGCGAGTTGCGTTGGGGATGACAGGTGTTGCGGGTGAGAAATGTAAGCAACTGACAAATAGAAACAACTGACAAATAGAAACAACCGGCTAATAGAAACAACTGACTAATAGAAACAACTGACTAATAGAAACAACTGACTAATAGAAACAACTGACAAATAGAAACAACCGACTAATAGAAACAACTGACTAATAGAAACAACTGACAAATAGAAACAACTGACAAATAGAAACAACCGGCTAATAGAAACAACCGGCTAATAGAAACAACTGACTAATAGAAACAACTGACTAATAGAAACAACTGACAAATAGAAACAACCAGCTAATAGAAACAACTGACTAATAGAAACAACTGACAAATAGAAACAACTGACAAATAGAAACAACCGGCTAATAGAAACAACTGACTAATAGAAACAACTGACAAATAGAAACAACCGACTAATAGAAACAACTGACTAATAGAAACAACTGACTAATAGAAACAACTGACTAATAGAAACAACTGACAAATAGAAACAACTGACTAATAGAAACAACTGACTAATAGAAACAACCGACTAATAGAAACAACAGACTGATAGAAACAACCGACTAATAGAAACAACTGACTAATAGAAACAACTGCCTAATAGAAACAACTGACTAATAGAAACAACTGACTAATAGAAACAACTGACTAATGTAAAAAAAAACTGACTAATTTATACAACTGACTAATTTAAACAACTGACTAATTTAAACAACTGACTAATAGAAAAATCTGACTACAGTAATTAGCTCAATAATGTAAATAACTGACTAATAGAAACAAAAGACTAATGTAAAGAACTGACTATTATAAACAACTGACTAATGTAAATAACCGACTAATGTTAATATCTGACTAATGTAAATAACTAACTACTAGAAACAACTGACTAATGTAAATAACCGAATAATGTAAACAACTGACTAATGTAAATAACTAACTAATAGAAAAATCTGACTACATTAGTAACTGACTAATATAAAAGCTGACTAATAGAAAAACTGACTAATAGAAACAACTGACTAATAGAAACAACTGACAAATAGAAACAACTGACTAATAGAAACAACCGACTAATAGAAACAACTGACTAATAGAAACAACTGCCTAATAGAAACAACTGACTAATAGAAACAACTGACTAATAGAAACAACTGACTAATGTAAAAAACTGACTAATTTAAACAACTGACTAATTTAAACAACTGACTAATTTAAACAACTGACTAATAGAAAAATCTGACTACAGTAAATAGCTCAATAATGTAAATAACTGACTAATAGAAACAAAAGACTAATGTAAAGAACTGACTAATATAAACAACTGACTAATGTAAATAACCGACTAATGTTAATATCTGACTAATGTAAATAACTAACTACTAGAAACAACTGACTAATGCAAATAACTGACTAATGTAAACAACTGACTAATGTAAACAACTAACTAATAGAAAAATCTGACTACATTAAATAACTGACTAATGTAAAAGCTGACTAATAGAAAAACTGACTAATAGAAACAACTGACTAATATAAATAACTGACTAATGTAAATAACTGACTAATAGAAACAACTGACTAATGTAAATAATTTGGGCGAGGGTTCGTGAGTAGGGTTTTCTCGGGGGGGGGGGGGAGGGGGGAGCCATTCCTATTCGAATGACGTACAATGGGAGCGAACGATGTACAATGGGAGCGAATGACGTACAATGGGAGCGAATGACGTACAATGGGAGCGAATGACGTACAATGGGAGCGAATGACGTACAATGGGAGGGAATGACGTACAATGGGAGCGAATGACGTACAATGGGAGGGAATGACGTACAATGTGAGGGAATGACGTACAATGGGAGGGAATGACTTACGGTGGGAACGAATGACCCACAATGGGAGCGAATGACCCACAATGGGAGCGAATGACGTACAATGGGAGGGAATGACGTACAACGGTCGCGAATGACGTACAGCGGTCGCGATGGTGGCATTAATTTTTAACCAGTTAATTATTCACCAGGAAGCAAACTGTTCACCTGACGATTCCAAATGTTTACTTCTACCTTTATGGCATAAAAACTTGTTTATTGAAATTATTTCCCAACAAACTCTCCGGCACAATCTGACGTGTCTTATCGCCGTCAGCGCCTTGGGAAAATAATTCGCCCCGTAATTGGGAGATGAAATTTCTGCTTTTCTTCCCCTAAAGTAAACTCGTCGCCAGCTCGGCAGCCCAGAAGCTCACCTGTCTCTACACGAGGAGGCCGCCATGAGTAGCCGGAAACTCTTCCCCCCCCCCCCCCCCCCCCGACATCCATAACGACTTTCTCGACATCCAATTCCGGGCCCGTGCCCCGCAGCGAGCATAACAAGACTTTTGATGTCTCAGTTTGAAGCTCTCACTCACGGGAAAGCCCGCGAACGGATTAATCAAGTTGGATGCACATTTCAAAGTCATGTGATTTATTTATCACTTGCGGGTACAAATGACGAGGTCAGAAGATCTCTTCGGCAAATTTAAATCTACGATTGAATTATTTAAAAAAGGAAAATGAGTTAGGGCAAAGGATACTTGCCAGAAGCGTTTTTTTAAAAATACTTTTCTGATTAAGAAAATTACAATTTTACACGTGAGCTTAAATTAAAAAGTGTTATATTTGAGGAGTCGGACAAAGTGTCATTCTTCAATGGTGACATATGACATCGCGGGCGATATATAAAAAGCATTTTTCATTTGTCAAGATATTGTTGTCCACAAAATATAAATCGTACACGAAATCCGGAGGTTGAGTCGTCACGTAGTGTTGTCAATTTGTATCACTTCTTTCACTGTATTAATTAATATCTCTCTCTCTCTCTCTCTCCCTCTCTCATCTTTTTATCGATATATTTATCTCTCTCTATCTTTTTAACTTCCTCACTCCCTTCTCTCTCTCTCTCCCTCTTTCTCTCTCTCTCTCATCTTTTTATCGATATATTTATCTCTCTCTCTATCTTTTTATCTTTCTCACTCCCTTCTCTCTCTCCCTCTCTCTCTCTCTCTCTCTCTCATCTTTTTATCTTTATATTTATCTCTATCTATCTTTTTATCCTACTCACTCCCTTTTCTCTCTCCCTCTCTCTCTCTCTCTCATCGTTTTATCGATATATTTATCTCTATCTATCTTTTTAACTTTCTCACTCCCCTCTCTCTCTCTCTCATCTTTCTATCTATATATTATCTCTCTATCTTTTTATCTTTCTCACTCCCTTCTCTCTCTCCCTCTCTCTCTCTCTCTCTCTCTCATCTTTTTATCTTTATATTTATCTCTCTCTATCTTTTTAACTTCCTCACTCCCTTCTCTCTCTCCCTCTCTCTCTCTCTCTCTCTCTCATCTTTTTATCGATATATTTATCTCTCTCTCTATCTTTTTATCTTTCTCACTCCCTTCTCTCTCTCCCTCTCTCTCTCTCATCTTTTTATCTTTATATTTATCTATATCTATCTTTTTATCCTACTCACTCCCTTCTCTCTCTCCCTCTCTCTCTCTCTCATCGTTTTATCTATATATTTATCTCTATCTTTTTAACTTTCTCACTCCCTTCTCTCACTCTCTCTCTCATCTTTCTATCTATATATTATCTCTCTATCTTTTTATCTTTCTCACTCCCTTCTCTCTCTCCCCCCCCTCTCTCTCTCTCTCTCTCATCTTTCTATCTAAATATTTATCTCTCTATCTTTTTATCTTTCTCACTCCCCCTCTCTCTGCCCCTCTCTCTCTCATCTTTCTATCTATATATTTATATCTCTCTATCTTTTTATCTTTCTCACTCCACTCTCTCTCTCCCTCGCTCTCTCTTTCTCTCTCACTCTCTTTCTTTATATTTATATATCTGTATCCCTGTATTTCTCTATCCTGTACAGGTTAACGACAGGAAATGATGTGTGTGTTGTAAGAAGACATCTCTTTACTAAATATAATATAACACTAAGTCATTAAATTGTTTGAACCTATAAAAAATATTGTCACAAATAAAAGAAAATAGATAATTAGTGAAATGACCGTTAGAAGCGATGATCCCAGAGCCAAAATAGTGTGCTAATTTCTGCCCATTCATCTATCGTAGCTCAAAAAGAGGGTGCAGCTTGACCATTTGAGCTCTACAAGAAAGAGGCATCAACACTGTCTGAAAGGCTCGAACAGCAGTTTTTACATTGTGTGTAGCAAGAGTCAATGGACCAGGATTTCAAATACGACTCAATTTCTCACATGTACACTAAAGGGATAACCAATCTGGTGAGAGCTACCGAGGTATGTCCTTGCTGGACAGCTGAACCAAACCCCAGAACCGTATTTAACATCACATGCAAGGACAAGGTCCCGGACACCAAGGTATATGCCAGGACAAGGTACCGGACACCAAGGTATATGCCAGGACAAGGTCCCGGACACCAAGGTATATGCCAGGACAAGGTCCCGGACACCAAGGTATATGCCAGGACAAGGCCCCGGACACCAATGTATATGCCAGGACAAGGTCCCGGACACCAAGGTATATGCCAGGACAAGGTCCCGGACACCAAGGTATATGCCAGGACAACGTCCCGGACACCAAGGTACATGCCAGGACAAGGCCCTGGACACCAAGGTATATGCCAGGACAAGGTCCCGGACACCAAGGTATATGCCAGGACAAGGTACCGGACACCAAGGTATATGCCAGGACAACGTCCCGGACACCAAGGTACATGCCAGGAAAAGGTCCCGGATACCAAGGTACATGCGCAGTTGTGTTTCAAAAGCATATTTAACATCACATGCCAGGACAAGGTCTCGGACAACAAGATACATGCCCATATGAAATACTAGAACAAGGTATGTTAAGCTTGAATTAATAGAACAATAAGATTTGGACGTTTCGGCTTAGAGCCTCCTCCAGCAAGCAAACCAAATAGAAGCAAGACAAGTAATAGTACAGCTAAAAAAAACTTAGAGGTCTGTTATGTTGTTGCCCGAAGTAGAATTACTGGAAGTAAAAGAATATAAATATTGGTACTGGGGAAAATAAGGTAGAGAATCTTAACGGATCAAAATATCTAGGGATACATAAAATCTAAGGAATAAGATAAAAGAAAGGAGGAAGGAATACAGGGAAATTGAGAAACATTAGTGAGAGAGTGTTTGATTTAAAGCATGTGGAGATATGGTGCCGAATAAAGAATACATGTGTTTTTAATTTAACTCTCTCTGGCGTGTTAGTGCAGGAAATAAGTGCCGTAATGGATACGTCTAATGCACCTTTATTTTGCTCTCTGTTGAAATGTGAAAAGACTGGGGAAGGTTTACCTTGCCTTGTTCAGTATCCCGGAGATGTTCCCTGAAACTATCTGCCAATCTTCTCCCAGTTTCGCCCATATAAATAGAATGACCTCTCCGGCACACAATCGCATTTATCACATAACGACTAACGCACGTGGACTCTCGTGGGGTAGGGAGGCCAAAGGTTTTTGGTTTGGAGTGTATAGGGACAAGTCCTACATGGGCTTCTTGAGTATGGTTTAGTCCTAAAGTAAGACGAGTCCGCTCGAAGGCGACTATGAACCAGAAGGTCACCTAGATTTTTGTCCCGTCTGAAGACAATCAGTGGAGGGGATGAGGATACCCTGTTAGTTGAGGGGATGAGAATACCCTGTTAGTTTATGGGATGAGAATACCCAGTTAGTTGAGGGGATGAGAATACCCTGTTAGTTGAGGGGATGAGAATACCCTGTTAGTCGAGGGGATGAGAATACCCTTTTAGTGGAGGGGATGAGAATACCTTGTTATGTCGGGGCAGCAAGAAGTATGTTACGATTCTTTATGAATATTTTTGGCGGTCACATTGTGAGGGTGATAGGTTAGAACCAGTCCCAGGCAGAACCAGTCCCAGGCAAAACAAGTCCAGGCAGAACAAGTCCAGGCAGAACAAGTCCAGGCAGAACAAGTCCAGGCAGAACAAGTCCAGGCAGAACAAGTCCAGGCAGAAACAGTCCCAGGCAGAACCAGTCCAGGCAGAACAAGTCCAGGCAGAACAAGTCCAGGCAGAACAAGTCCAGGCAGAACAAGTCCAGGCAGAACAAGTCCAGGCAGAACAAGTCCAGGCAGAAACAGTCCCAGGCAGAACCAGTCCCAGGCAGAACAAGTCCAGGCAGAACAAGTCCAGGCAGAACAAGTCCAGGCAGAACAAGTCCAGACAGAACAAGTCCAGGCAGAAACAGTCCCAGGCAGAACAAGTCCAGGCAGAACAAGTCCAGGCAGAACAAGTCCAGGCAGAACAAGTCCAGACAGAACAAGTCCAGGCAGAACAAGTCCAGACAGAACAAGTCCAGGCAGAAACAGTCCCAGGCAGAACAAGTCCAGGCAGAACAAGTCCAGGCAGAACAAGTCCAGACAGAACAAGTCCAGGCAGAAACAGTCCCAGGCAGAACAAGTCCAGGCAGAACAAATCCAGACAGAACAAGTCCAGGCAGAACAAGTCCAGGCAGAACAAGTCCAGGCAGAACAAGTCCTAGGCAGTCCAGCGACGATCAAATGCTTAGAGTTGCTCTCTTCGAGTCTACGGACCAACGAACCGGTTATATTCCGGCTGTCACTGTCATTATATATGCTTGTCCGTGTACCTGAATGTCTTTAATAAAAGTAACTGTAAATACATTTGATTGTCATAACAATGACTGCCACAAACAACGGCTGTCACAAGCTCTGGCTGTCACAAGTTATGGCTGTCACAAGTTATGGCTGTCACAAGTTATGGCTGTCACGAACTCTCGCTGTCGCATCGGTTTTTTTTAAATCTTCCTTCGAACCAATCAACCATGACGGTGTCACATGTCACGTGTCAATAACACAATTAAACCGGTCATATGACGGAGCAGACACATCTACTGCAGGCATAACTCTTCAGAGTGAAACTGAAATAACGGCATTATGTTTCTACATTTTAGGCATTTCACTTTCGTTATTATTTCTTGTGTGCAGACGACTGGTTTCTTTTTGTTTTCACCGTGTGTCAAGCATCGCTTATAGGCATCTGTTTATTTGGGCGTATGTCTTACAAACCTTAAGGGGGTTCATGGAGATTCTAAAGGGGAAAGGGGGGGGGGGGAATCAGGGGCGAATCTCGAGAATGTGTCCAGGGAAAGATAAAAAAAACCAGTTGGTGAAACTGAAGTGCAGGCAAGTGTTGTATGCCTATATAGAGTCAGTGTCTATATATGTGAATTCCTGGAGTCAGTGTCAATACCTGGAGTCAGTACCGTATACCTGGAGTCGGTATCAATACCTGGAGTCGGTGTCAATACCTGGAGTCAGTACCGTATACCTGGAGTCAGTGTCAATACCCGGAGTCGGTGTCAATACCTGAAGTCAGTGTCAATACCTGGAGTCAGTGTCAATACCTGGTGTCAGTGTCAATACCTGGAGTCGGTGTTAATACCTGGAGTCTGTATCGTATACACGGAGTCAGTGTCTTATACCTGGAGTAAGTGTCGTATACCTGTAGTCAGTGTCGTATACCTGGAGTCGGTGTCATATTTGCACATAATCTGCGACAAAATCGTTTCCTACGCCCCTGTGCTTCGTCCGATTACATCGGCGCATCTTGTCTTTACACCCCTATTGACAAAAAGACAGTAAGTACCCCCAAAAGGCGCCGCTCATGTTGGAGAGGATGATAATCCATGGCCACCCCACATCCTATTCCCCCCCCCCCCCCCACTGATTCCACCAAGGTAGCCTTCTCACTGTATTGCTAATTTCCCTTGGCCGAGTTGGTGTGCCAACACTTTAAATATCATTTCAATAGCGGGTTATTGATTGACACCTGAATAGAGGATCTGCTCACAGCTGGGGGGCGGGGCAAACTGGGTGGAGAGGAGTCGGGGACAGTGCGATCCGGCGACTTGTGTCAACATCCCCGCGCATCCCTCGGACCCCCCCCCCCCACACCCGCACAGACACACACACAGACACACACAGACACACACAGACACACACAGACACACACAGACACACACAGACACACACACAGACACACACAGACACACACAGACACACACAGACACACACTCACAAACAAAATGGATATGATTTTTGTTTTAACTGTTGTTGTTGCTTCTGAAAACAATGGATGCCATGTATTCTATCGGGACTGTCAGCTAAGACTTCGCTCGTGGCATCAGAGAAACAATTTGGACCCGTATCAAGTAGTTCTATAGAGTAAAGATTGGAGACATATCAATTTGACGTCACAGAGCAGTGGTTCTCAACCTTCCAAATGCCACAACCCTTTAATACAGTCCCTCATGATGTGGCGACCCCAAGCCATAACATTATTTTTGTTTCTACTTAATAACTGAAGAGTATATGTGTTTTCAGATGGTCTTAGGCGATCCCTGGGAAAGGATCGCGCGACCCCTATAGAGGTCGCGACCCACAGGTTGAGAACCGCTGTCATGGAGGATGTTATTGTTGGAGCTTAACACTCACATAATAACTGCATCGCTGAGTTTTGTGAACCAATGATGTGGGGGAAAAACATAAATAATAATTATGTAGTTATGTATGCATGTATGTTTGTATGTTTGTATGTTTGTAAGGCTCTGTTCAATAGGCGGGAAGAATAAAATTCCCGCAGATATTGGCATTTATAGAGATTCTTAGTTGCGTTTATTGGATCCATGTTTTGTCCAGTAACTTTAGTAGCTGAGAATTTCACGCATTGCAGCCGCCATTGTTTAGTAGATGGGAAGTTCACGCATTGCAGCCACCATTGTTTAGTAGATGGGAATTCACGCATTGCAGCCGCCATTGTTTAGTAGATGGGAAGTTCACGCATTTCCGCCGCCATTGTTTAGTAGATGGGAAGTTCACGCATTGCCGCCGCCATTGTTTAGTAGATGGGAAGTTCACGCATTGCCGCCGCCATTGTTTAGTAGCTGGGAAGTTCACGCATTGCAGCCGCCATTGTTTAGTAGCTGGGAAGTTCACGCATTGCAGCCGCCATTGTTTAGTAGATGGGAAGTTCACGCATTGCAGCCGCCATTGTTTAGTAGATGGGAAGTTCACGCATTGCCGCCGCCATTGTTTAGTAGATGGGAAGTTCACGCATTGCCGCCGCCATTGTTTAGTAGATGGGAAGTTCTCGCATTGCCGCCACCATTGTTTAGTAGCTGGGAAGTTCACGCATTGCCGCCGGAATTGTTTAGCAGATGAGAAGTTCACGCATTGCCGCCGGCATTGTTTAGTAGCTGGGGAGTTCTCGCATTTCCGCCGCCATTGTTTAGTAGCTGGGAAGTTCACGCATTGCCGCCGGAATTGTTTAGCAGATGAGAAGTTCACGCATTTCCGCCGGCATTGTTTAGTAGATGAGAAGTTCACGCATTTCCGCCGGCATTGTTTAGTATATGAGAAGTTCACGCATTGCCGCCGGCATTGTTTAGTAGATGGGAAGTTCACGCATTGCCGCCGGAATTGTTTAGTAGATGAGAAGTTCACACATTGTTTCCGGCATTGTTTAGTAGCTGGGAAGTTCACGCATTTCCGACGGCATTGTTTAGTATATGAGAAGTTCACGCATTGCCGCCGGCATTGTTTAGTAGATGGGAAGTTCACGCATTGCCGCCGGCATTGTTTAGTAAATGAGAAGTTCACACATTGCTTCCGGCATTGTTTAGTAAATGAGAAGTTCACACATTGCTTCCGGCATTGTTTAGTAAATGAGAAGTTCACACATTGCCGCCGGCATTGTTTAGTAAATGAGAAGTTCACACATTGCTTCCGGCATTGTTTAGTAAATGAGAAGTTCACACATTGCCGCCGGCATTGTTTAGTAAATGAGAAGTTCACACATTTCCGCCGGCATTGTTTAGTAAATGAGAAGTTCACACATTGCCGCCGGCATTGTTTAGTAAATGAGAAGTTCACACATTGCCGCCGGCATTGTTTAGTAAATGAGAAGTTCACACATTGCCGCCGGCATTGTTTAGTGGGTTATATATTTTTTTCTATAATAATTTCGCTAATTTAGCTTAAGAAATCTGTTTACAGAAACCATTGAGAGATTGAGACGGCTTGTCTTTTTAAATGTTCTTTCCTTTTTCGTCATTAAAAAAGTGGGGGGGGGGGGGGGCGCAATGAAGGTCTCAAACGCCCTTAGCCTTACAGACACCCGGACTAAGATCAAACTTGCGATAAATAACATACTCATTTTCATTTTTTAACATGTACTACAACAGCGTCTCTCAAATTTGGGGGTCGAACGACCCTTGCACAGGGGTCGCCTAAGACCATCTGAAAACACATGTAGTCTACAGTTATGAAGTAGCAACGAAAATATTTTTGCGAGTGGGGGGTCACCACAGTATTGGAACAGTATTGACGGGTGGCGGCATTAGGATGGTTGAGAACCACTGTACTACAAGGTCGGATATCTTTGATAATGTCCCCACCACATTTGAAGACTCGGTGCTTCGCCTTCGTCACCATCCCAAGTCTTTGCCTACCGTCTGTCGCTTGGGAAACGTACACTCCGAACCTTCACGTCGCACCTGTAACTTTACCGCACCTCATAAAACTAACAGATTGTGACAACTTTCCAAATCAGATATAAAAAATCCAAATATTGTATTCCACAACACAAAATTCTAATCGGTTTTCGCGAGCAATCTCATTTCAAAGTATCGCCCATTGATCCGTCCGTGTCAGTATGACTCTATTTACCGCACTAATATTTGCACGGACTCTGATGTTGGTGTCCGCCGTCGTTCAAGCAAATCCCATCAGCCGTCGTCGGCGGAACGAAATCTTTAAACATTAATTGAATTATCTTAATATTCCCTATACGCCGTTACGTGGCCCCCACCCTCTGGCCCTCGAGATGCGCTCGGTTGACGGACTTTCAGTTCAACATTAAGAGACGATCTAACGTGGGTTTGAAGAGAAGCGATGTCCTGATGGCATTCCAGTGGAAATGAGATGGGAAATGTCTTTAGGAAGAACGACAAACATACTGACATGACACTAAAAGAAAGAGGGGGGAAGGGAAGTGGGAGGTGGTTCATGATGTCAGATGTCATAAAGACTCATGACACTGTAAATTGTAATGGCGTGTGTGGAAAAAAAGGGGAATGGGGTGGCTCGCTGTGAGACTTCTTGGTATCGCGTAAAAAGTGCATGAAAAGTTTGTACTTCTAGAGGTTCGCAAATTGTTTGTACTTCTAAGGGTTTGAGAAATGTTTGTAATTCTGAAGATTTGCACAATGATTGTACTGCTAAGGGTTTGAGAAATGTTTGTAATTCTGAAGGTTTGCACAATGATTGTACTGCTAAGGGTTTGAGAAATGTTTGTATTTCTGAAGGTTTACACAATGATTGTACTGCTACGGGTTTGAGAAATGTTTGTAATTCTGAAGGTTTGCACAATGATTGTACTGCTAAGGCTTTGCCAAAAGTGTGTACTACTACAGGTTTGCTAAATGTTTGTACGTCTAAAGGTTTGCAAAACAAAGGGGGGAAAGATGGAATGACGGGGGGGGTGGAAAAATAAGAAACCATGGGGTGGGGTGAAATAGATGTTATCAAAACAGGATAGAGGAGACTGGCAGTAGGAAACTTCAGTTAGAATCATCCCCCAGCAACTATAAGCCAACAGCTAACAGGCAACAACTAACTAACAGGCAACAACTAACAGCTAACAACTAACTAACAGCCAACAACTAACTAGCAGCCAACAACTAACAGCCAACAACCAACAGCCAACAATTAACAGCCAACAACTAACAGCCAACAACTAACTGCCAACAACTAACAGCCAACAACTAACAGCCAACAACTAACAGCCAACAACCAACAGCCAACAACCAACAGCCAACAACTAACAGCCAACAACCAACAGCCAACAACTAACAGCCAACAACCAACATCCAACAGCCAACAACCAACAACCAACAGCCAACAACTAACAGCCAACAACCAACATCTAACAACTAACAGCCAACAACCAACAACCAACAACTAACAGCCAACAACCAACAACCAACAACCAACAACTAACAGCCAACAACCAACAACCAACAACTAACAGCCAACAACCAACAACCAACAACCAACAACTAACAGCCAACAACCAACATCCAACAGCCAACAACCAACAACCAACAGCCAACAACTAACAGCCAACAACCAACATCTAACAACTAACAGCCAACAACCAACAACCAACAACTAACAGCCAACAACCAACAACCAACAACCAACAACCAACAACTAACAGCCAACAACCAACAACCAACAACCAACAACCAACAACCAACAACCAACAACCAACAACCAACAACCAACAACCAACAACCAACAACCAACAACTAACAGCCAACAACCAACAACCAACAACCAACAACCAACAACCAACAACCAACAACTAACAGCCAACAACCAACATCCAACAGCCAACAACCAACAACCAACAGCCAACAACTAACAGCCAACAACCAACATCTAACAACTAACAGCCAACAACCAACAACCAACAACTAACAGCCAACAACCAACAACCAACAACCAACAACCAACAACTAACAGCCAACAACCAACAACCAACAACCAACAACCAACAACCAACAACTAACAGCCAACAACCAACAGCCAACAACCAACAGCCAACAACACTACTGTAGCAAATCAATGTAAAGCGCCATTTAATCCAAGATGTCACACACTGAGATAGTTACACAGTTACACACACACTGAGATAGTTACACAGTTACATTGCTGATTGGCTGTCTCATCTAGGCGGGAATCTGCAGTGCACACAATACAAGGGGGGAAACAACAGACAGTAAACCCTGTTTAACAACGTAAGATTGAATCACATCGAACGTCTCACCGTCAGCCTAAAATCCATGAATTTCAATTTGGCTCAAAATGGGACCATTGGTCAAAATTAAGTCCTTTGATCCTTTGATCCAAATTTGAAAATTTTCTCAGTGCTTGACAAACTTGGACACGCAGGAATCGCAAAAATTTTATTGTAAACATTTTTTTTTTTAAAAAGGGAGTTAATTATTTTGCTTTCTTATTACAAAGGGAGAAGACCGCCTTGGTGTGGTTTAAATCAAGTATTATTTACTTGTTTCCGTTTCTCTCCCTTCAAGGGAAGCTAATCTCGTGACAATTTACTCACACAGGCAGTTAGTCTACGAAGTCCTCACATCGCACAATAAGTGAGTACATCGGACGGGAGAGGGGGCGGGGTGGAGTTGAGGTTGGGGTTAATATAATAATCCGGTGAACAAGTGTGGGGCGATATAAAAAAAAAAGACTAGACGAGTGGAGAACAAGAGAATCTGCGTGGAGTGAATGCGTGGAATGAATGCGTGTCAGTCGATGTCTGATATCGAATGCCGTGGACGGCTCAATGGTCTGACAAATGTGTGTCACGCGTCGCAGCGTTTGTGTGGAAGGATACGGGCTCGAGTTTTTCCCTCGTCTTCTTTCCAGGCCCTCGCGATGCTTGGACAAAAAAAACGAGGGTCGGGGCCCTGGAGTTCTTGGGAGGTTGACGGGCGGTTTGGTTAGACCAGTGTTTCTCAACCTGTGGGTTGCGATCCCTTTGGGGGTCGAATGACCGTTTACAAAGGGGTCGCCTAAGACCATGGGGGGAGAAAAATATACTATACAGTTATGAAGTAGCTACGAAAATAATTTGTGGTTGCGGGTCGCCACAACATGAGGAACTGTATTAAAGGGTCGCGGCATTAGGAAAGTTGAGAACCACTGGGTTAGACTGAGGGGGAATGTAGACAAGTTGATAGTCCGTATCTATTTGTCTCATTGATGTTCATCAAATTCATTTTAGCGTGGGCAAGGAGGAAAGGGGGGGGGGGGAGTGTGTGGGGGAAAAAGGGGGGAGGTGACACTTTATAGTCGGCAGACATAGTAGACATAACCAAAAATTAAAGTTTGAGAAATAACATTTTAATTTGATTCCCGATATATGATAATCTATTTAGTGCCCGCCCCGTCATTGTGTTAGGAACAGGAACGTCCATGGGGGCGGAGGGGGGGGGGGCGACGAAAACTTAAACGGCTTGTTGTTTATCACGGGAGGCGCCACAAAACATGGCAAATTAAATAAACTTTGCAAATTCAGGGGGGGGGGCACATGGGGGACACATGCCCCCCACCACTACCCTACCCAAATGACGCCTCTGCTTTGTGAGAGTATTTCTCTCGAACACTATAATCCACGTGTATATCTGATTCACAAAACTTCATTTAAACATTTCATTGTGAGTTCGCAAAAGAAACCAAAACGTTCATGAAAAGAATCTATTATTCTGTAACTTTTTGATCTTATCTTATCTTTGGTTCCAAACAGATCAACAGTAACCATTGGGTAATGAACAACGTGTGTGTGCGCTGACCTGCGAGTGTTTTCAGACATGAAGCGAGGAGGCCGCCGAGTGCCATAGAAATCTGGTCTGCCGGCACGTGTCGTGCAACAGTATAGTTCAGACACGTCTCCGTGCAGCCCTGTTGGCACAAAGTATAACGCGTAAAACGTGGGTATTTACCCCTTCTGTTCGTTGCATAACCGTTCTGTTTGATATTGCATGCAAACCTTTTAATATAGCATGTACATCATTTGATATATTTCATGTACACCATTCAATATAAAACGTACACCGTTCAATATATAATGTACACCATTCACTATAATCATGTACACCATTCAATATAATCTTGTACACTATTCAATATAATCATGTACACCATTTAATATATAATGTTTTATTCTGTTTGTAACATACCCGCTCTGTTTGTAACATACCCGCTCTGTTTGTAATTTACACGTTACGTTTGTAATATTCTTTATTTTCTTTTCTGTTTGTAATATACATTTTCTGTTTGTAATATACCTTTTCTGATTGTAATATACCTTTTCTGTTTGTAATATACATTTTCTGTTTGTAATATACCTTTTCTGTTTTTAATATACCTTTTCTGATTGTAATATACCTTTTCTGTTTGTAATATACCTTTTCTTTTTGTCATATACCTTTTCTGTTTGTAATATACATTTTCTGTTTATGATATACCCGTTTGTTATGAAAGTGATGAAAAATGTGATGATTATAATAGAACCGTAATGTTTGTAAGATATTCGCCCTCTATTTAATAAATCTGCCCGTTCGCCCTCTATGTATATATATCTGCCCAATTACTAAAAAAGGAGGGGTTGGTGTATAAACATCTTGATGGTCGGATTGCTGTTCAGAAGGATGGCTGTTCAGAAGAGGATGCCTGTTCAGAAGAGGATGCCTGTTCAGAAGAGGATGCCTGTTCAGAAGAGGATGCCTGTTCAGAAGAGGATGGCTGTTCAGAAGAGGATGGCTGTTCAGAAGAGGATGGCTGTTCAGAAGAGGATGACTGTTCAGAAGGATGGCTGTTCAGAAGGATGGCTGTTCAGACGGATGGCTGTTCGGAAGAGGATGGCTGTTCAGAAGAGGATGGCTGTTCAGAAGAGGATTGCTGTTCAGAATAGGATGGCTGTTCAGAAGAGGATGGCTGTTCAGAAGAGGATGGCTGTTCAGAAGAGGATGACTGTTCAGAAGAGGATGGCTGTTCAGAAGGATGGCTGTTCAGAAGGATGGCAGTTCAGAAGGATGGCTGTTCAGAAGAACAACATCCTTTGAACAAAAACCCGGCAACGCGCGGCCAGAGGTTGTGAGATATCATTATGATCTCCCTTGAAATGCAATCTTAACTTCGTTAAAGCGTATTACCTCCCATTGTAACGAGCACGGGGACACATCCCTCCGAGCCTTTCCCACGCCGAGAGAACATTCGCCTTGACACTTTTTCCGTGGACACATTTTAGACCCGCTCTAAACAAATTATTATTAGGCGGGGTAGAGAAAAAGGCCGCAAAAACTGTAAGCCCCATTATACCGCACCCGTAGGACAGAAAATGCGCCATTAATTGCGCCGCTATGGAAGAGAAGAAAAAGATCAGTGAAATTTTGCAAATAATAATTACACGTGTTGTGGGCCTAATTATCGTGTCATTTTAATTCATTCGTCTGAGCAAACAAGATACATGGCGAGGGAATTATTGAAATATTGACACATGGGCCATTGAGCGTGGCAGGCGGGAAAGGGGGGGGGGGGCGCTAGGCGGGTGGGGGGGAGAAGGGGGTGTCTCATTCATGGTTAGATCATTTTATTTAGCTTCTTTATATTTTGAGGTGTGTTACAGATTACAGTGTTTATAGACGTGGGGTAGGGTGGGGGTTGAGGGGAGGGGGGGGGGGTCTTTTGGCATGTGTTTAAGTTAAATGGAGTATGTGGAAGAAGACGTCCGGGTTGTATAATCATTCGTTAATGGGGCGGAGATTTCAACAAAAAAAAAAAAAAGAAAGGAAAGAGGAACTGATCTAACTAATGGCACAATGATTGAAAGGGTAACACGAGACAATGATTGACAGGGTAACACGAGAAAATGATTGACAGGGTAACACGAGACAATGATTGACAGGGTAACACGAGACAATGATTGACAGGGTAACACGAGACAATGATTGACAGGGTAACATGAGACAATGATTGACAGGGTAACACGAGACAATGATTGACAGGGTAACACGAGACAATGATTGACAGGGGAACATAAGACAATGATTGACAGGGGAACACGAGACAATGATTGACAGGGTAACACGAGACAATGATTGACAGGGGAACACGAGACAATGATTGACAGGGGAACACGAGAAAATGATTGACAGGGTAACACGAGACAATGATTGACAGGGTAACACGAGACAATGATTGACAGGGAAACATGAGACAATGATTGACAGGGGAACACGAGACAATGATTGACAGGGGAACATAAGACAATGATTGACAGGGAAACACGAGACAACGATTGACAGGGTAACACGAGACAATGATTGACAGGGTAACACGAGACAATGATTGACAGGGTAACACGAGACAATGATTGACAGGGTAACACGAGACAATGATTGACAGGGTAACACGAGACAATGATTGACAGGGGAACATAAGACAATGATTGACAGGGGAACATGAGACAATGATTGACGAGGTAACACGATACAATGATTGACAGGGGAACACGAGACAATGATTGACAGGGGAACACGAGAAAATGATTGACAGGGTAACAGGAGACAATGATTGACAGGGTAACACGAGACAATGATTGACAGGGAAACATGAGACAATGATTGACAGGGGAACACGAGACAATGATTGACAGGGGAACATAAGACAATGATTGACAGGGAAACACGAGACAACGATTAACAGGGTAACACGAGACAATGATTGAAAGGGGAACACGAGACAAAGATTGACAGGGGAACACGAGACAATGATTGACAGTGGAAATCTAGGCAATGATTGACAGGGGAACACGAGACAATGATTGACAGGGGAACACGAGACAATGATTGACAGGGGAACATGAGACAATGATTGACAGAGGTACACGAGGCAATGACTGACAGTGGAAATCGAGGCAATGATTGACAGGGGAGCATGAGACAATGATTGACAGGGGAACACGAGACAATGATTGACAGGGGAACATGAGACAATGATTGACAGGGGTACACGAGACAATGACTGAAAGTAGAAAACGAGGCAATGATTGACGGGAACATGAGACAATGATAGACAGGGGAACATGAGACAATGATTGACAGGAGAACACGAGACAATGATTGACAGCGGAACATGAGACAATGATGACAGGGGAATATTTCAAGCAAATATTGTCTTTAGCCATAATAACGTGTCTAAAAGAACTGTCCCATACCCTCCATAGTTATACAAAGACCTATCGGTTCCATCCATAATAATACAAAGACCTTCCGTTTCTATACATAGTTATATAAAGACCTTCTAGTCTCATGCATGCTTATGCAAAGAAATACCGTTTCTCCCCACTTATACAGAGACCTACTGGTCTCATCCATGCTTGTACAAAGACCTACTGGTCTCATCCATGCTTATACAAAGACCTACTGTTCTCATCCATGCGTATACAAAGACCTACTGGTCTCATCCAAGCTTATACAAAGACCTACTGGTCTCATCCATGCTTATACAAATACCTACTGGTCTCATCCATGCTTATACAAAGATCCACTGATCTCATCCATGCTTATACAAAGACCTACTGGCCTCAACCAAGCTTATACAAAGACCCACTGATCTCATCCATGCTTATACAAAGACCTACTGGTCTCATCCATGCTTATACAAAGACCTACTGGTCTCATCCATGCTTATACAAAGACCTACTGGTCTCATCCAATCTTATACAAAGACCTACTGGTCTCATCCATGCATATACAAAGAATCACTGGTCTCATCCATGCTTATACAAAGACCTACTGATCTCATCCAAGCTTATACAAAGACCTACTGGTCTCATCCATGCTTATACAAAGACCCACTGGTCTCATTCATGCTTATACAAAGACCTACTGGTCTCATCCAAGCTTATACAAAGACCCACTGGTCTCATCCATGCTTATACAAAGACCTACTGATCTCATCCAAGCTTATACAAAGACCTACTGGTCTCATCCAAGCTTATACAAAGACCTACTGGTCTCATCCAAGCTTATACAAAGACCTACTGGTCTCATCCAAGCTTATACAAAGACCTACTGGTCTCATCCAAGCTTATACAAAGACCTACTGGTCTCATCCAAGCTTTTACAAAGACCTACTGGTCTCATCCAAGCTTATACAAAGACCCACTGATCTCATCCAAGCTTATACAAAGACCTACTGGTCTCATCCAAGCTTATACAAAGACCCACTGGTCTCATCCAAGCTTATACAAAGACATACTGATCTCATCCAAGCTTATACAAAGACCCACTGATCTCATCCAAGCTTATACAAAGACCTACTGGTCTCATCCAAGCTTATACAAAGACATACTGATCTCATCCAAGCTTATACAAAGACCCACTGATCTCATCCAAGCTTATACAAAGACCTACTGGTCTCATCCAAGCTTATACAAAGACCTACTGGTCTCATCCAAGTTTATACAAAGACCCACTGATCTCATCCAAGCTTATACAAAGACCTACTGGTCTCATCCAAGCTTATACAAAGACCCACTGATCTCATCCAAGCTTATACAAAGACCTACTGGTCTCATCCAAGCTTATACAAAGACCCACTGGTCTCATCCAAGCTTATACAAAGACATACTGATCTCATCCAAGCTTATACAAAGACCCACTGATCTCATCCAAGCTTATACAAAGACCTACTGGTCTCATCCAAGCTTATACAAAGACATACTGATCTCATCCAAGCTTATACAAAGACCCACTGATCTCATCCAAGCTTATACAAAGACCTACTGGTCTCATCCAAGCTTATACAAAGACCTACTGGTCTCATCCAAGTTTATACAAAGACCCACTGATCTCATCCAAGCTTATACAAAGACATACTGGTCTCATCCATGCTTATACAAAGACCCACTGATCTCATCCAAGCTTATATAAAGACCTACTGGTCTCATCCAAGCTTATACAAAGACATGTCGGTTCCATCCTATCAAATATACTAGCAAACCAACTACTAAACCGACTAGCAAACCGACCAGCAAACCGACCAGCAAACCGACCAGCAAACCGACCAGCAAACCGACCAGCAAACCGACCAGCAAACCGACCAGCAAACTGACCAGCAAACCGACCAGCAAACCGACCAGCCAACTGACCAGCAAACCGACCAGCAAACCGACCAGCAAACCAACCAGCAAACTGACCAGCAAACCGACCAGCAAACCAACCAGCAAACCGACCAGCAAACCGACCAGCAAACCAACCAGCAAACTGACCAGCAAAATGACCAGCAAACTGTCCACCATATTGTCCAGCAAACAGACAAACTCTGTACAAAATGTGTTATTTTAACAACTGATCACCTCCACCAAGAACATGAGCAGTGCGGCACCAGGAGCAAAGCGGCACCAGGAGCAAAGCGGAACCAGGAGCAAAGCGGAACCAGGAGCAAAGCGGAACCAGGAGCAAAGCGGAACCAGGAGCAAAGCGGAACCAGGAGCGAAGCGGAACCATATCCCACGTTTAACACTTCTATGTCAGCCATGTTCCCCTGTCATCCACTGTGCTGCTAATGTATGTCGGCCATGTTCCCCTGTCATCCACTGTACTTATAATGTATGTCGGCCATGTTCCCCTGTCATCCACTAAGCTGCTAACACATATCGGCCATGTTCCCTGTTATGTCATCCACTGTGCTGCTAATGTTTCCCGCATCAATATCGCGATCTGCCCCCCACAATGCTTTCATTATAACATGGCTGTAGGCACTGAGACAGTGTTTAAATCCTTTGCTTCGATGCCACGGAGGGAGGGGCTGGGGTGGGGTGGGTGTGGGGATGATCCGAATTATTTTTTGGGATCGTTGATCAGGATTACATAATTCTCACACGGACATTCACAGAGGATCCCATACTGACCCAGAAAAAGAAGAAAGAAAAAAAAAAGAAGATATTTGGACTCAAAATCCCTAAAAAATGGACCACACTAACATTGTGGCTGGAACACACTAACATTGTGGCTGGACCACACTAATCATTGTGGCTGGACCACACTAACAGTGTGGCCGGACCACACTAACATTGTGGCCGGACCACACTAACATTGGGGCTGGACAACACTAACATTGTGGCTGGACCACACTAACATTAAGGCTGGATCACACTAACATTATGGTTGGACCATACTAACATTGTGGCTGGACCACACTAACATTGTGGTTGGGTGGTTACAGGCAAACGGTTTGTACTTTCAAATTTAAATTCAGTTTGCCATTCCCGCCTTAATGTGTGTGTGTTCATGTTAATGTTGCTTCGATGACACGACTTAGCGACATTCAGAACTTAATCATACAGTTTTAAAAACTCTCTTTTTAGAGGCACACCATTGTCTATACATACATACATACATACATCGTATCCGGAAATTTGATCGAAAGAAATTTGGTCGACGGAAAATTGATCGACGGAAAATTGATCGAACGGAAGTTTGGTCGAATCGTTTTTTTAATTTATACGTTAAAATTTTGCATCAAATTTCTTTTTGAACGCATTATTTTGTTTTACTATATAGTATAGTGCGTTCAAAAAGAAATTTGACGAAAATTTTAACGTCTGGACTGAAAAAAAGATTCGACCAAATTTCCGTTCGATCAAATTACCGTCGATCAATTTTCCGTCGACGAAATTTCTTTCGATCAAATTTCCGGTAACCATACATATATACATATGTGTTTATACGCTTTCAACTTTCCGAAACCCCAGAGGAAAACAGGCTCAAAGGCAGACGTAGGCTTAGATGGATGGACGATGTGGAAGTAGATCTACGGCTGATGCGTGCCCAGGCATGGAAAAGAAAAGCATCATTTTGGTGTGGGTGGAAGGAAGTGGTGAGGCGGGTCACGGCCCTGCGCAGCTGTAGCGTCACAACGATGGGATGGAGAGGTGTTTCATTTTACCCCAAAAAATCGTGAAGAGATTGACTATCACACGTCCTTCGTCTTCAATAAGTGACTGTCATGGTTTGGGGTGAGGGGGTATTCGCAACGAGACCGGTAGAGTACAAGCTTACTTCCGCTTTTATTGAGACCAAGATGGCGGCGTCGTATTTCTAGATCAATCGTATTTCAAGACACCGGCTATTCGAGCCAACCAAGCAAGTGACGTATAGTCACTAGGTCTTACTGTCGTAACGTGGAAAGAGTTATCAGCGCGTGATGAGGCTTTGACTTTGTAAGTAGGTTTTTTAAAAAAACATAATACTGGGGGTTGTTTTAAATAACAGAAGCGATATGACAGTGATGTCCATCAGAGCACACAATCTTAGTGCCGTGTTTCCCAAAGTGGTAGTCCAAGGATTGGGTGGGAGATGGGGAGGTAGATGGAGGGGATGGGGCGGTAGATAGAGCAATAGATGGGGCGGTAGATAGAGCAATAGATGATCAGTAGATGGAGCAGTAGATGGAGCAGTGGATGGAGGGATTGGGCGATAGATGGAGCAGTAGATGGAGGGGATGGGGCGGTAGATAGAGCAGTAAATGGAGCAGTAGATGGAGGGATGGGGGCGGTAGATAGAGCAGTAGATGGAGGGATGGGGCGGTAGTTGGGGCAGTGGATGAAGGGGATGGGCGGCAGATGAGTCGTTTGGGGTGGTTCGTAAATTACGTCTGGCAAAAATGACCATTTAAGGCCCCCTCCCCTTGTCACGAAGTGTCACAAATGCATTATTACCCACCCCCTTGTCACGTCCCACCTTAAAAAATAAAACCTTACATAACATTTTCATAAAGAAACTAAGATTTTAGTCTATTTTTTAAAATTTTCCCATAATTGATTAAGATGTATTATTTGAAAACTGTGGCGCGAAACAACGAAGTCATCCACAAGCTGGATGTAAAATGGCCACAGCAGTTTTTGCGTCATTTTTCGATATACGCAAAAGGTGTGAGCGACCGAATTCATAGTATCTTAATACCTGAGGCAATTTCGACCTCAAATTAAGGGACGTCGCAAATTCTCAACCCCCCTCACCCTGTCGCAAATTCTCCAACCCCCTCCCCCTGAGCGTAACGTAATTTGCGAACGACCCCTTTACGTTAAACGTTTTGGGGAGAGTGTGGTCTGGAAATATTTATGATAAAAGTGACAATATATTTTTATATCAAATTTATTTTAATTTTTCAGCGGTTCCATATTATTCTAGATCGAGGACCCCGTGAGGCCATCAATAAGTGGACGCAGCTGACAGTGTCATTATGTGTTGTCCACTGCCATCACGGAACAGTCGGGACATCACGGAACAGTCGGGACATCACGGAACAGTCGGGACATCACGGAACACTCGGGGCATCACGGATCCGGGATCATTATTAGGGAATAATTTTAATGGGTCAGAGCTCCAATGCCCACTTTGACAAAGATATAGACCAATTTTAATTTGTCTGAGATATAGAGCCACTTTGACAGGGACATTGACAGAAACTCTACAGAGCGCGTGTACCTAGAACTCAGCAAACCAATCAGAACAATACCTTTCCGCAAATCCAAACAATGACGTGTCAGCGAAAACCCGCGACAAAAGCCCGCCATCGTGGGAACCCTCCTGATCACGAGTGTCGTTTGGTTAGCAGCGCATGTCCCTGGATTACTCCATCGGTAAGAATCAACAATGACCGAAGTGGCTTCGGCGGGGAGCAGAGGGGAGAGGAGGGAGGGGTGGTGGTGTGATGAGTAGGACCAGAAGGGAGAGAAACGAGATTACGGCAAACTCTTGTTAGCTGAAGAGCTGTCCACCCTTTACTTATGAGCCTCTTCCGGCGTCAAGTGACCCACTTTGCTGATCACTCGTGACGTAATATCCGGAAGGGTGACACGCTCATTAAATTTAGCTGTACAGATAGGCCACACAGTGACCCGCCATTCGGGTTCTTTCACATGTTTTGTTGTTATTACAAAATGTATTAATTTTGTCAGTGTTGTCCATGTCGGTGTCGTTTCTGATGTCGTCGTTGTCGCCATCGGCGTCGTCGCTTGCGCAGCTGCTGTTGTCGGTGTCGATTTTGTTAACGGTGTCGTGGTTGTTGTCTCTGTCTGTGTTGCTGTCAGTGTTTTGTTGTTGTCGATGTTTGGCTGTTCCTGTCTCTGGTGGTGCTGTCCCCGTCGGGGGTGGTGTTATTGTCGCTGTCAATGTTGTCCCTTTCGCTGTCAGTAATTTTGTTGTCGGTGTTGTCGCTTTTTGTTGTTCTTACAATGTTTTTGTTGTCGATGTCGCTATTGTTGTCGATCTTAATGCTGTTGCTGTCGGTCATGGTGGAAATGTATACACAATTTTCTTGTTAGGATTCTGATATTCCTTTTTCCTTCGTGGAATGGGCCAATATTTTGGATACACCCCCCTCCCCCAACCCAACCCTAAAAAAACTCTGCAGTTCACATTAACACCCATGGGAGGTGTGGATATTTTCAAAGGGACACCCACCAATAGTTGCTGAGGCCCAAACCCTTAAATACGCCCCTGATCCAATCAGTTATGTCATGATTACGTACGCCACAACATAACAAAACAAGTTGGAGTGGCTCCCCCTTGAGACAAGAGCCCGCCTCGTGCTGTACGGTGTGGGACCTTAATAACACTTTAATTAAGTAGGGAAATCAGTTTTGAAAACCTTACAATGCAGTGTAGCGATTTACACTAGGATGACCCCTTGTTATGAAGCCGAACCGTGGAAGTTGATTTTAGAAACAATTAAACAGCTGACTATGTTAAAATAAGCGAGGAAGTTGATTTTGAGAGCCAATAATTCAACAGTTGACAATGTCAAATCACTGTCCATGTCATTGATCAGATGTGAAATCCGTTGTGGTGTGTGTAATGTCCACTTCACTTACCGGTGTTCATTTGACCAACGGGTGCCGCCGATTCTTGAATCTTGGGGACGCCATTTATCCCACCGATGCAACATTGGTGCTCAGGGTTCAAAAATAACAGGCACCCCTTGTGGCGTGCAAGATGTAGAGCGCTTGGATTCCATTCGATGCGGCCAGCAAAAAAAACAAAAAAACACACACACAAAAAGCAAAGCGCAGTCTCAACTCCCCAAGGCTTAGCTCCAACATGGGCTCAAGGCTTAGCTCCTACATGGACTCAAGGCTTAGCTCATACATGGACTCAAGGCTTAGCTCCAACATGGACTCAAGGCTTAGCTCCAACATGGACTCAAGGTGTTTTAAACGTCTCCTTGGGTTTCCTAAATCCTCAGGATTCCAAGAAATAAACACTGGAGACATGACCCTGTAGAAGAAACACAATTCCAACACGTTAAAATTTAATTTCCAAAATGGCGTACACAAATTTTCTCCACATGCAAATAACACACACACTGTGCCCTCCTTTGCCCCTCCCCCCCACCCAAAAAAACAATAGTTAGCATCAACCCCACCCCACCCCCTGGGACAGCGTCCAATTATTTGGGTGACTAAAACTCACCATAAGAGAAACTACACACACCGTCTCACGTGACTCAACAAAACACAACCGGCCATGACCAGGGGAAATAACTACACAGGGTCACCCCACTGTGACGTCATCGGGCGCGTGGATAATAAAAGTGCATAAAAAGACGGATGCCGTATTTTGTTCTTGTCAATTAGATTATTGTTGGAAAGGGCGCACGGGGAGAAATATGTCTGATAAGAGCCCCCTTACCATCATGGGGTGAAATCTGTCTGATAAGAACCCCCTTACCATCATGGGGTGAAATCTGTCTGATAAGAGCCCCCTTACCATCATGGGTATAAACCATCTGATGTTAGCCTCTACAATCAGCCTGATAAAAAACCTGTTAAAAGCTTCCCCATCATTATGGAATTAAGCCTGTCTTATAAAAGCCCCACAAACATCAGTGCTCTGCCTTATGTGAGCTAGAGAACCTCTGCCTTGTGTGAGCTAGAGAACCTCTGCCTTATGTGAGCTAGAGAACATCTGCCTTATGTGAGCTAGAGAACCTCTGCCTTTATGTGAGCTAGAGAACCTCTGCCTTATGTGAGCTAGAGTCTTGTAAACTTGAACAAATGATGTTGACGGGCCTGTGGGTAGACCACAGACTGGTGTTGACGGGCCTGTGGGGGGACCAAAGACTGATGTTGACGGGCGTCTGGGTGACTACAGACTGTTGTTGACGGGCCTGCGAGTGGATTAAGGGTGTTTTTGACGGGCCTGTGGAAGTACTCCTCTTCTTCGATAGAACTGCCTCCCGCTGTTAAGACACATAATTATATCTACGCCAGATTGTTACGGTCGCAGATGGGAGAAAAAGAACTGAGCAAAGACCCTTTGCCTTTGTCGTTACAGCCCTTAGATGTCGACAACCTCTATGCATTAGTCTCCCATTGGCAATGACCACTCTATGACATTGATTAGACTTAACCAATTATAGAACTCTGGGCACTGACCAAACCAATACATTAAACAAACATGGGGATTGACTGCTTCTTGGCAAAACACTATCAGTCAGTGCAGCTACAGACACTTGAGACACACATGCAGGTCAGGCTAAGGTCTCTCCTCCACACACTATCAGTTCTACAGGCACACATGGGCGTCTGATTAAGGTGACCCTTTACACAACTATCAGTGCCACAGAGACTCCTGGAGGTCTGGTCACTATCACCTTAGATGATATAAACCACAAACAGTGGCCACCTCCCTTCACGTTCCTGGTGATATCGTTTCTTGACTCCCCTACGCCCCACCAGCATACTCCCACCGACAGCACCCAACCGTCACCAGACGTCAAACCGTCAAGGGCTCGCGTCCGGGACACCTTACACAGACGTCACCAAGAGATAATAGGGCCCCAACTAAGTTCATATTAGCGAGAGATCATGTGCAAGATTTCCGCGTGGATTGTCGAGTCGTTAAAGTTCGAGGGCTTTCCCTCGTTTCTTTTCACAAATTTAGCCCCCCCCCCCCACCCCACTTTTTTTTTCAACACATTGCCGTCTTGACACACTTAAGGAAATTCAAATTACACGCTCTCTCACCGGGTCGTGTGTCGGTTGGACGGGTCGCATCACGTGACGATCCCCAGCCTCGGGGCTCTGATACACGTGACCTCAGACAACGCCGAGGATTACGTTCGCGTGTGCGAGAGCTTCGGATGCGCACCGTGGTGCGAACGATGTTTCACGGTGCGGTGGCTTTGACAAAAATATTTCCACTGATCTGGCTAATGACGGGCGTGTATAGAGGGCTCATTAAGGCGTGTATAGAGGGCTCATTAAGGCCCTCGGTCTGGCGTTCTGAGGCTTGATCACGAGCGTTGGGAGGCTTCGGTAAACCGCCCTGAGAAGAAGGAAATGATGGACGTGGTGGCCCTGGGGGGCGGGGCGTGGTGGCCCTGAGGGGGTGATGCAAGCTTGCGTAGGGCAGGGAATTTTCACGGCTTCATCATTGGGAAGAGTTGAATGTTTTTATTAAGTATTATTATTCAATTCTATTGCTTTTTTTTTTTGTAAATGTACATTATTTATTAATTATTATTATGCATTATTTATGAGTTTTTTCATTTCATTTATTTGTACAGCGGGCTGCACAACACTACATCAGTGGTTGCCAACATTTCGGACTCACAGAGCCCTTCTTGGATTATGTTGCTCGGGAGGGGGAGGGGGCCTAAGGTCTACCCTATGTCTACAACTTAAGAACGCTTATGAGTTTCCTGGAGCGACGGCGGAGCCAATTAGAACTGCATGAGAGGCCCCTTGGACCCCACGGAGCACAATTTGTGAACCACTACAGTGCAGCATACCGATTATATTAATATTTTGTTTGATACAATCACTACCAATCACTACCAGCGTCCAAAAATGTAATGAATATTTATTATTATTATTATTTTATTATCATTATAACTTTTTTTAAATACATTTTTATGTCATTTGCTGGTCCGGGTGAACCGGATACTTTTCGCCTTAAGAAATGTCCGCCTACATCTGCACTTCCTATCATTGCAATATATGTGTACATTAATATGTCTCGCTTTCAATCGCTTCAACTAACTAAAGGCACCACTAAGTGAAGACTAGCAAAGGCGACATCGACACAAGCGTTGAGAACCTTTGAGAAACCATGTCTGACAGGAACTATGGGGATGAAAGCAGATTATCCCGCATGACTTGGACATAGCCAGGGACAGAGCAGCCAGGGACAGAGCAGCCAGGGACAGAGCAGCCAGGTTTCAAACAGCCAGGGTGAGAGCACTCGTTAAAACAGTAGCGTTAAAACAGCCAGTGCCACAACAGCCAGTTCATAACAGCCAGTGTCAGGACGGCCAGTGTAAGGACAGCCAGTGTCGGGACAGCCAGTGTCAGGACGGCCAGTGTGAGGACAGCCAGTGTCAGGACGGCCAGTGTGAGGACAGCCAGTGTCGGGACAGCCAGTGTCAGGACAGCCAGTGTCGGGACAGCCAGTGTCGGGACAGCTAGTGTCAGGTCAGCCAGTGTCAGGACAGCCAGTGTCAGGACGGCCAGTGTGAGGACAGCCAGTGTGAGGACAGCCAGTGTCGGGACAGCCAGTGTGGGGACAGCCAGTGTCAGGACGGCCAGTGTCAGAACGGCCAGTGTCAGGACGGCCAGTGTCAGGACAGCCAGTGTAAGGACAGCCAGTGTCAGGACAGCCAGTGTCAGAACGGCCAGTGTCAGGACGGCCAGTGTCAGGACAGCCAGTGTCAGGACAGCCAGTGTCAGGACAGCCAGTGTCAGGACAGCCAGTGTCAGGACGGTCAGTGTCAGGACAGCCAGTGTCAGGACAGCCAGAGTCGGGACAGCCAGTGTCAGGACAGCCAGTGTCAGGACAGCCAGTGTCAGGACAGCCAGTGTCGGGACGGCCAGTGTGAGGACAGCCAGTGTCAGGACGGCCAGTGTGAGGATAGCCAGTGTCAGGGCGGCCAGTGTCGGGACGGCCAGTGTGAGGACAGCCAGTGTCAGACGGCCAGTGTGAGGACAGCCAGTGTCGGGACGGCCAGTGTGAGGACAGCCAGTGTCGGGACGGCCAGTGTGAGGACGGCCAGTTTCAGGACGGCCAGTGTGAGGGCAGCCAGTGTCGGGACGGCCAGTGTCAGGACAGCCAGTGTCAGGACGGCCAGTGTGAAGACAGCCAATGTCGGGACATCCAGTGTCAGGACGGCCAGTGTGAGGACAGCCAGTGTGGGGACAGCCAGTGTCGGGACAGCCAGTGTCGGGACAGCCAATGTCGGGACAGCCAATGTCGGGACAGCCAATGTCGGGACAGCCAGTGTCGGGAAAGACAATGTCAGGACAACCAATATCAGGACAGCCAGTGTCAGGACAGCTAGTGAGGAGAGCCAGTGCCAGGACAGCTAGTGAGGAAAGCCAGTGCCAGGACAGCTAGTGAGGACAGCAAGTGACAGGACAGCTAGTGAGGACAGCCAGTGATATGACAGCTAGTGAGGACAGCCAGTGCCAGGACAGCTAGTGTTGGGTCACCGATGGTTAAAATATTCTCCTCCCCGCCTTCCCCGCGGACTACTTCAGCCTGACGGTTTTAATTATTTTTTGACGTCATGCAACCGTTAGCTTTCACCCCGATTGAAAACAACCCTTTGGTGACGTCACATCACAACGGTTGGGGTATTTCAAGGATGATCTGGAATTGAGATTAGGTCCCCATAAACAGGTCGTAATCCTAAAATCGTTGGGTTGAAATAGGTGTAGCGGTCAGATAAGGCGTAGCGGTCATATAAGGTTTGCGGTCAGATAAGGCGTAGCGGTCAGATAATGCGTAGCGGTCAGATAAGGCGTAGCGGTCAGATAAGGCGTTGCGGTCAGATAAGGTGTAGCGGTCTTTTTGTACTCATCGTCAACACTGAGAAATTCCAGGCCGGCACCATCGAGATGTCTCTCTCTCTCTCTCTTCTATGAGCCCCAGCTAGGAGTCCCAAATTGCATCAGCAGAGCCCCAACGCGGTAACAACACACGAAAGCTACAAAGAAAATTGTTGAGGATTATCCAGTAAAGGGTTAGGGCTGTTGCTGGGAAAGGGCGTTATCTGATGACGCCCCGTGGACCCCGAGGAGATAAAAGCAAATACGATAATCTCCCTAATTTGAACAGCCATTATTCACACGACAAGCTGGGAGCGGGTACGATTATAAAGATCTTGAGTCCGAAACCGCCCTCGATGTCCCGCCAGTGCCAGCATTGGTAATACTAAACAGTGGCAACGAGTGAGACTGGTCTAGTCATGTGGAGAAATTTGGGAATTTTAGAGGAAGCATGTTCAAGTTGGTTAAGCATTTAAAAATAATTTTTAATTTTTTGTTAAAAATTTAGTTTCAAGAGTTGTTATTTGAAGCGACCAATCGATCATGAGAAGTGACGTCAGAGATAAAACCGTTTTACTCTCAGAGACGAAATACATTTTTAGAATGCAAATTTTCCCAGTGTGTAAAACAGGTCTCCCGACAACAGACCATCTAAATGCGGCGATCAAAGAAAATCTATAAAAATACATTAAGAAAAACGTATCAGATATTCAGTCACATACCCGAGGCCACGTGCCGGATATAAGGTCATATACCCGAGGTCACGCGCCGGATATAAGGTCATATACCCGAGGTCATATGCCTGATATTTAGTTGTATACCCAAAGTCACGCTCCAGATATAGGCCATGTACCCGAGTCACGTGTCAGATATTCAGTCATATGTACCCGAGGTCACGTGCCGGATATCAGTAATGTACCCGAGGTCACGTGCCGGATATCAGTAATGTACAAGAGGTCACGTGCTCAATATTCAGAGTCGCGAGATCGGAGTTACAGAAATGCAGAAATCCAGTTCTATATAAAGTTCTGTATCCAGTTCTATATAAAGTTCTATATCCAGTTCTATATAAAGTTATGTATCCAGTTCTATATCCAGTTCTATATAAAGTTATGTATCCAGTTCCATATAAAGTTATGTATCCAGTTCTATATAAAGTTATGTTTGTATATAAAGTTCTGTATCCAGTTCTATATAAATTTATGTATCCAATTCTATATAAAGTTCTGTATCCAATTCTATATAAAGTTCTGTATCCCGTCCATATAAAGTTCTGTATCCAGTTATATATGAAGTTCTGTATCCAGTTCTATATAAAGTTATGTATCCAGTTCTATATAAAGTTATGTATCCAGTTCTATATAAAGTTATGTATCCAGTTATGTATAAAGTTCTGTATCCAGTTCTATATAAAGTTATGTATCCATTTCAATATAAAATTCTGTATCCAGTTCTGTATAAAGTTCTTTATCCAATTCTATATAAAGTTATGTATCCAATTCTATATAAAGTTTTGTATCCCGTTCTATATAAAGTTATGTATCCAGTTCTATATGAAGTTCTGTATCCAGTTCTATATAAAGTTCTGTATCCAGTTCTATATAAAGTTCTGTATCCAATTCTATATAAAGTTCTGTATCCAATTCTATATAAAGTTCTGTATCCAATTCTATATAAAGTTCTGTATCCCGTTCTATATAAAGTTCTGTATCCAGTTCTATATGAAGTTCTGTATCCAGGTCTATATAAAGTTCTGTATCCAGTTCTATATCCAGTAGAGTACAGATGGGCTATCAAATGTGATCTGTTTAAGTCACTGGTCACTGGAGAAGAGACAGACCGCCCTCACCTCCCCCGGAATCAGACTTAGTTGCTCTGATACGATACACAGTCCCAACTATTTGAATACAGCAGCAATGCATTAAGTCTGTCCCCTTATAACAGTCTAGAATAATTGTGTGCCTTAAATAAGAGAAGAAGACATTTTGAAAGATCTTCCCCCCTCTCTCTCTCTATATATATATATATACTATATATATACATATATATATACATATAACTATATATATATATCCCTCTCTCTCTCTCTCTTCCTCTCTCGACAAGTCTAAACTCTACTTCTCGAGTCACGGCCGCCACAAGGGCCCTCGCCTAATAGCGAGTCCGTGTTCACGGGCGTTGAAGAGTTTAATGTTGTCGGGAGGGCGAGCCTGCCTGGTATTCAATGTAACTTTAACACACACACACAAATCAAGCAGTGAGAAAAAAAAGAGAATAAGACCCAGGATGGGAGGAAAAAAATGTCTCCCATTCAGACCTGTCGAATTTGAACACATCTAGATGTGAGCTCGCGACCCGAGCCTTCTGAACCAGCCGTTTGTTGTACGGCTTACGGGTACCTGGCATGAGACGCGCGGGTCCCGGGGGAGGGGGGGGGGGACGGTGAAGGGGTTTTAAGAAAGGTAGCAAAAGTTCAACATTGCGGAGTGTCTTTAGTGGGGGGTGGGGGAGGGGTGGCCCCCTACAATGGGGTCTTCACTCCCCACCGGGGGGGATGGAGTTGTTGAGCAAGGAAGGTTCATTAATTTGAAGAGTCGAGGTGGCCAGCTCGGGAACTTTGTTCAGGTGAGAAAGTCCAGGTGAGAAGGTCCAGGTGTTAAGTCAATGTGGTGTTAATGGGGGGGGGGGGGGTTACAGCCCCCGCTGCCCCCTCTCTCTCACCCTGCCAGGTTGGTAAAGGATCGCGTGTCAATCATTTTAGTACGAATTATTTTATATGAAGTTCCAATATGTGTAGGATAGTATTATTATTATTGTCTTTTTAAAACATATTATTCTCTAGGTATGAAAGAAATTATGGTGTAATGGTGAGTTCAGTAACGCGAAAAATAAACTTCCCGATATCTGCGCCAAATGAGATTCTTAAATATACCGCAAGTGCGTCTGGTGCGTAATATTATTTTTTTTCACGGAAATAGTCTCAATGGACTACGATTTATTGATTGTTTTGTCACGTGATACGTGTAAAAACGAGTAAGACTTCCGGGAGGCTGTCTTCAACACACTAGTGGCTCACAAATTTTTCTTCAAACAACTTTCTTCCTTTAATCATAACTGAATCATAATTATTGTCACATTTAATGAATGTCATTTTAAAAAACATGTGTATTCAAGAATATTTTGAAAAGTAAAATTTTTAATTAACATTGGGGAAGAGCTGATGGAGACAAAAATTTTGCTTTAAAATTAATGTTAATGGCTTATCAGCTGTTATCTGTTGTTATGTGTTGTTATGTGTAGCAGACAGCCTACCAATGGCTTGTTCATATCACGTGACAAAACAAGGAAGTGACTAATCGTAGTCCATTTAGAAATGTTCTACAAAATCTGCGGTGTAAACAGAAGCGGGGACATTAGACAATTAATACAGTGCTGTGGCGTACCGGAGCTGGGGGGTGGAATGCATTAATTGGGATTATTCAAAAGTGTGTGACTCGAGTTCATGTTTTGTCAAGTATGTTTATTTGATGGCAGGTTCACGCATTGCGGCCCCCATTATGTGGTGGATTATAGCTGGTTTAACTATAACACAGTATGACACATGTAACATTCATAAGGGCCTTTTTTGTGTGGGTAACTTTAATGGAATTAGTGGCGTAGGCAAAGGAGTGGTTTTGGGGTTCACATACCCCCTCCCCCGATTTGCTTGTGTGGTCCAAAAAAATTAAACGAGTGAAATGAAAAAAATAAGTGGATTCTGTTATCTTTATTTGTAAAAACCATTTGTGGCAAAATGTTATCGAATTTAAACTTAGCTAATGCAAAGTAAGTAGAGCTTCAATAATCAATAGTATGATTGTGTACATCAATGGTATGATTGTGTGCATCAATATTATGATTGTGTACATAATTAGTATTATTGTGTATATAATTAGTATGATTGTGTACATCAATAGTATGATTATGTACATCAATAGTATGATTTTTGTACATCAATAGTATGATTGTGTACATCAATAGTAAGAATGTGTACAAACTACAATGTCATCAGGCTCAGATTTAACCTTAAATCACTTTGAGGACGTGCGTCAGGAGACGGGGGTGGAGGGGGGCCACAAAAAATACATTGACACAAATTTATCCTTTTTAAACAATCAAAAATCAGTGATGAATATCTGAACATTTGATCACCCGTGAAATATCCTCATCACCAAATAATGTGCCACATAATGCCACCCTGCCACCGCCTGAAGGTTGATTTGTAGTTCACGGCACGGTAAATCTGGTTTTATTCTTACACAGAGGACTAGCACCTCTTCTAAGAGGACATGCATTGCCACCAGCACCTCTTCTAAGAGGACATACATTCCCACTAGCACCTCTTCTAAGAGGACATACATTCCCACCAGCACCTCTTCTAAGATGACATACATTTCCACCAGCACCTATTCTAAGAGGACATACATTCCCACCAACACCTCTTCTAAGAGGACATACATTGCCACCAGCACCTCTTCTCAGAGGACATACATTCCCACCAACACCTCTTCTAAGAGGACATACATTGCCACCAGCACCTCTTCTCAGAGGACATACATTGCCACCAGCACCTATTCTAAGAGGACATACATTTCCACCAGCACCTCTTCTAAGAGGACATACATTGCCACCAGCACATCTTCTAAGAGGACATACATTGCCACCAGCACCTCTTCTCAGAGGACATACATTGCCACCAGCACCTCTTCTAAGAGGACATACATTGCCACCAGCACCTCTTCTAAGAGGTCATACATTGCCACCAGCACCTCTTCTAAGAGGACATACATTGCCACCAGCACCTCTTCTAAGAGGACATACATTGCCACCAGCACCTCTTCTCAGAGGACATACATTGCCACCAGCACTTGCCACTAGCACCTCTTCTCGGAGGACATACATTGCCACCAGCATCTCTTCTCGGAGGACATACATTGCCACCAGCACCTCTTCTCAGAGGACATACATTTCCACCAGCACCTCTTCTCAGAGGACATACATTGCCACCAGCACCTCTTCTCAGAGGACATACATTTCCACCAGCACCTCTTCTCAGAGGACATACATTGCCACCAGCACCTCTTCTCAGAGGACATACATTTCCACCAACACCTCTTCTCAGAGGACATACATTTCCACCAGCACCTCTTCTCAGAGGACATACATTTCCACCAGCACCTCTTCTCAGAGGACATACATTTCCACCAGCACCTCTTCTCAGAGGACATACATTTCCACCAGCACCTCTTCTCAGAGGACATACATTTCCACCAGCACCTCTTCTCAGAGGACACATTGCCACCAGCACCTCTTCTCAGAGGACATAAATTGCCACCAGCACCTCTTCTCAGAGGACATACATTTCCACCAGCACCCCTCCTCTAGTTCACCTGTTACATGTAAAATGATGACAAACTAAATTATGGTATGCGCCAAAAATGCAACCATGGAGTGTGGAAGATGGAGTCTGGAGGGTGAGTCAGCTCAGTGAAAAACGTTGAATTGATGCTCATTTAAAACTCGGTTGTTTTTTGTTGTTGCTTTTTTTTAAAATGTAATGTGTCACACAATTTCCCATAATTTTGGTCCCATTCCAATTGTGAAAACAAGGGCGAACCCAAGAAAAAGGACAAAAAACAACAAAACAAACAAACCAAAAACTAGTGTCCATTCTTTCACTTTCCCCATACACTTGACGAAGGATTATATATGATGACCTGTGGTCAAGCCATGGGAAGTAGATAAGTAGTACAACAAAAGATAGGCTTAGGCTGGAAGATCTTTCAACAATGTACAGGACTGGAAGATCTTATAACAATGTACAGGACTGGAAGATCTTATAACAATGAACAGGACTGGAAGATCTTATAACAATGAACAGGACTGGAAGATCTTATAACAATGCACAGGACTGGAAGATCTTATAACAATCTACAGGACACGTCTTGTCTTACCAACACCGTCCTTTAGGGTGTGCGACCTGTGCCCTCGCACAGGGTGCCGTCGCCATAGGGGTGCCTGGGGCGCCCAGTAAATATGTACGTTCCTTTAGTTTATTATAGTAAAGTGTGAACCTCGGGTCCTGGGTCGAGAAACGGTATTCTAACTAATCGTACAATCGTTTTTCATACAATGAGTTTAGCCCTACTGGGGATACCCCTGTAGCAAAAACACGCCGATAGTTCCTACCTCAAAGGGGGAGATCATGGGCGACCCCAAAGGTGGTGTGGAAATGGAACAAAGTACCGTAGAAAAACTAAACCGTCCATAATAATGTGCATGTTAAAATGCGCGTGGTTAGCTACATGTATAGTACCATAACACGTGCTCCATGTATAGCATCATAACTCGTGCTCCATGTATAGCATTATAACACGTGCTCCATGTATAGCACCATAACACGTGCTCCATGTATAGCACCATAACACGTGCTCAATGGCCGACGTCGTAATCGGAAAACGAGCGGAGCCATACGGGGACAGGGAAGTTGGGCGCCGAATGGGTGGCTCACACGGGGCGAAAGGTTGCCTAAGGCTGGCGTTGTTCTTACCGTGACGCCTTTGATCAGATATGTGTTTGTGAAAAGTCTTTGTCAAACCATCATCAACTATGCACATTTTTCTTGTTTTTATTTCCCGGTATCCGCCTCTGCATCCACACCAACAAGTGAACTTCGTAACAACACCAACACCCTTGCTTTTTCTCGTGCATGATCGCCGCCCCCCCCCCCCCCGTTTTTCCCCACTTCCCGCAGAAATACAATGGTTTGACCGACGGCTGCCAATTCATCTGTAAAGAGAGAGTACATAGAGTTTTTTCAATGCATAATTATCCACGGAGGGGTTTTGTCAAGAGCTGAAGTTCAAATCATTCATGCAGGTAAAATCCGAGTCTAAGTTTCACTAAAGACACGCCAGATGTTCGCAAAGATCCAACTCATCGACGCTCCTAGTTCCCCCCTCACTCCCCCACACCCACTCCCACTTGTTTTACTGCGGTTGAGTGCACACCCACACACACCAATTTGCAGTGTTATGTTAGTGTCTGGACGATATCAGCATTACGTCTGTGTGCTGAAATTAAGAGAGGGTCAGGCCACAAGTCACAAGTGGTTTGATATGTGTCCACCAAAGCAGAGCATTTGGAATAGAAAGCTATTGTTATTGCCACTACTGCCACTGCTACTGCCCCTGCTACTGCTCCTGCTACTGCCACTGCTACCGCGACTGCTACTGCCCCTGCTACTGCCCCTGCTACTGCCCCTGCTACTTCCACTGCTAAAGCTAATGCCAATGCTACAGCTACTGCCACTGCTACAGCTACTGCCACTGCCATTGCCACTGCCCAATGCTATTGCCACGCGTCTCCATTTTTTGACGAATACATCTTAAATTGAACTCGTTATTTTTTAAAAATTATTATTATTATTCATCAGTGGCACTACAGCCCATGTCGAGTTCTCTGGCCTGCTCCACCCCCATCCTTCCATTCAGACATCATCATCAGTGGCACTACAGCCCATGTCGGGGCCCTGGCCTGCTCCACCCCCATCCTTCCATTCAGACATCATCATCAGTGGCACTACAGCCCATGTCGGGTTCTCTGGCCTGCTCTGTGACTTCTTTCCCTTCGGATCGACCCATGGCTTTCCGCCTCCATGCTCGGACCCCCACCTGGTGCAAGTCCTTCTCTACATCGTCAACCGATCTCAGTCTTTTTATTATTTTTTAAAAATAATTATTATTATTGTTATAAATATTATTATTATTGTTATTTTATTAGAAGTCGTAGGGAAAGATTGCAGCTTTTTGTGTGGTTGGGCCAAACTTTGGGCGAGTTCAAACATTCATTTCTCCATAAGCGGGCAATGGCGGGTCCGGGAAGGAAAACCTTGCAAATTTTAAAAGAATCCCGTGGGGAAGTCTAGCATTTTTTCTATGTGATCAAATTCCTAACCAGCAATGAGTAAGAATACATTTTTTCTGTTGATGGTTGATTTAGCTCCTATTCAAAGATTGTCGCACCATCCTAAAAAAGAGAGAGGGGGTGGGGTGGCACTGAGTGGTCCCCCGTTTCCGTACGTCTGCCGAATTCATTTGTTGATAAAATAAAATATTAAGAGAACTTTGATTTTCTGACTGTCAATCTATTGGTCACTGAAGGCACAGCTATTGTGTCTCTGACTGTCAATCTATTGGTCACTGAAGGCACAGCTATTGTGTCTCTGACTGTCAATCTATTGGTCACTGAAGGCACAGCTATTGTGTCTCTGACTGTCAATCTATTGGTCACTCAAGGCACAGCTATTATGTCTCTGACTGTCAATCTATTGGTCACTGAAGGCACAGCTATTGTGTCTCTGACTGTCAATCTATTGGTCACTGAAGGCACAGCTATTATGTCTCTGACTGTCAATCTATTGGTCACTGAAGGCACAGCTATTGTGTCTCTGACTGTCAATCCATTGGTCACTGAAGGCACAGCTATTGTGTCTCTGACTGTCAATCTATTGGTCACTGAAGGCACAGCTATTGTGTCTCTGACTGTCAATCTATTGGTCACTGAAGGCACAGCTATTGTGTCTCTGAATGTCAATCTATTGGTCACTGAAGGCACAGCTATTATGTCTCTGACTGTCAATCTATTGGTCACTGAAGGCACAGCTATTGTGTCTCTGACTGTCAATCTATTAGTCACTGAAGGCACAGCTATTATGTCTCTGACTGTCAATCTATTGGTCACTGAAGGCACAGCTATTATGTCTCTGACTGTCAATCTATTGGTCACTGAAGGCACAGCTATTGTGTCTCTGACTGTCAATCTATTGGTCACTGAAGACACAGCTATTGTGTCTCTGACTGTCAATCTATTGGTCACTGAAGGCACAGCTATTGTGTCTCTGACTGTCAATCCATTGGTCACTGAAGGCACAGCTATTATGTCTCTGTCAATCTATTGGTCACTGAAGGCACAGCTATTATGTCTATGACTGTCAATCTATTGGTCACTGAAGGCACAGCTATTGTGTCTCTGACTGTCAATCTATTGGTCACTAAAGGCACAGCTATTATGTCTCTGACTGTCAATCTATTGGTCACTGAAGGCACAGCTATTGTGTCTCTGACTGTCAATCTATTGGTCACTGAAGACACAGCTATTGTGTCTCTGACTGTCAATCTATTGGTCACTGAAGGCACAGCTATTGTGTCTCTGACTGTCAATCCATTGGTCACTGAAGGCACAGCTATTATGTCTCTGACTGTCAATCTATTGGTCACTGAAGGCACAGCTATTGTGTCTCTGACTGTCAATCTATTGGTCACTGAAGACACAGCTATTGTGTCTCTGACTGTCAATCTATTGGTCACTGAAGGCACAGCTATTGTGTCTCTGACTGTCAATCTATTGGTCACTGAAGGCACAGCTATTGTTTCTCTGACTGTCAATCTATTGGTCACTGAAGGCACAGCTATTGTGTCTCTGACTGTCAATCTATTGGTCACTGAAGACACAGCTATTGTGTCTCTGACTGTCAATCTATTGGTCACTGAAGACACAGCTATTGTGTCTCTGACTGTAAATCTATTGGTCACTGAAGGTTCAGCTATTGTGTCTCTGACTGTCAATCCATTGGTCACTGAAGGCACATCTATTGTGTCTCTGACTGTCAATCTATTGGTCACTGAAGGCACAGCTATTGTGTCTCTGACTGTCAATCTATTGGTCACTGAAGGCACAGCTATTATGTCTCTGACTGTCAATCTATTGGTCACTGAAGGCACAGCTATTATGTCTCTGACTGTCAATCTATTGGTCACTGAAGGCACATCTATTGTGTCTCTGACTGTCAATCTATTGGTCACTGAAGGCACAGCTATTGTGTCTCTGACTGTCAATCTATTGGTCACTGAAGGCACAGCTATTGTGTCTCTGACTGTCAATCCATTGGTCACTGAAGGCACAGCTATTGTGTCTCTGACTGTCAATCTATTGGTCACTGAAGGCACAGCTATTGTGTCTCTGACTGTCAATCTATTGGTCACTGAAGGCACATCTATTGTGTCTCTGACTGTCAATCTATTGGTCACTGAAGGCACAGCTATTGTGTCTCTTACTGTCAATCTATTGGTCACTGAAGGCACAGCTATTATGTCTCTGACTGTCAATCTATTGGTCACTGAAGGCACAGCTATTGTGTCTCTGACTGTCAATCTATTGGTCACTGAAGGCACAGCTATTATGTCTCTGACTGTCAATCTATTGGTCACTGAAGGCACATCGATTGTGTCTCTGACTGTCAATCTATTGGTCACTGAAGGCACAGCTATTGTGTCTCTGACTGTCAATCTATTGGTCACTGAAGGCACAGCTATTGTGTCTCTGACTGTCAATCCATTGGTCACTGAAGGCACAGCTATTGTGTCTCTGACTGTCAATCTATTGGTCACTGAAGGCACAGCTATTATGTCTCTGACTGTCAATCTATTGGTCACTGAAGGCACAGCTATTATGTCTCTGACTGTCAATCTATTGGTCACTGAAGGCACAGCTATTATGTTTCTGACTGTCAATCTATTGGTCACTGAAGGCACAGCTATTATGTTTCTGACTGTCAATCCATTGGTCACTGAAGGCACAGCTATTGTGTCTCTTACTGTCAATCTATTGGTCACTGAAGGCACAGCTATTGTGTCTCTGACTGTCAATCTATTGGTCACTGAAGGCACAGCTATTGTGTCTCTGACTGTCAATCTATTGGTCATTGAAGGCACAGCTATTATGTCTCTGACTGTCAATCCATTGGTCATTGAAGGCACAGCTATTATGTCTCTCACTGTCAATCTATTGGTCACTGAAGGCACAGCTATTGTGTCTCTGACTGTCAATCCAATGGTCATTGAAGGCACAGCTATTATGTCTCTGACTGTCAATCTATTGGTCACTGAAGGCACAGCTATTGTGTCTCTCACTGTCAATCTATTGGTCACTGAAGGCACAGCTATTGTGTCTCTGACTGTCAATCCATTGGTCATTGAAGGCACAGCTATTATGTCTCTGACTGTCAATCTATTGGTCACTGAAGGCACAGCTATTATGTCTCTGACTGTCAATCTATTGGTCACTGAAGGCACAGCTATTATGTCTCTGACTGTCAATCTATTGGTCACTCAAGGCACAGCTATTATGTCTCTGACTGTCAATCCATTGGTCATTGAAGGCACAGCTATTATGTCTCTGACTGTCAATCTATTGGTCACTGAAGGCACAGCTATTATGTCTCTGACTGTCAATCTATTGGTCACTGAAGGCACAGCTATTATGTCTCTGACTGTCAATCCATTGGTCATTGAAGGCACAGCTATTGTGTCTCTGACTGTCAATCCATTTATCATTGAAGGCACAGCTATTGTGTCTCTCACTGTCAATCCATTTATCATTGAAGGCACAGCTATTGTATCTCTGACTGTCAACCCATTGGTCATTGAAGCCAAAGCTATTAAATCTTTTAATGTCAACCCATTGATCATTGAAGGCACAGCTATTGTATCTCTGACTGTCAACCCATTGGTCATTGAAGCCAAAGCTATTAAATCTTTGACTGTCAACCCATTGGTCATTGATGGCACAGCTATTGTATCTCTGACTGTCAACCCATTGGTCATTGATGGCACAGCTATTGTATCTCTGACTGTCAACCCATTGGTCATTGACGGCACGGCTATTGTGTCTCTGGCGGTCAACCCATAGGTCATTGAAGGCACAGCTATTGTGTCTCTGACTGTCAATCTATTGGTCACTGAAGGCACATCTATTGTGTCTCTGACTGTCAATCTATTGGTCACTGAAGGCACAGCTATTGTGTCTCTTACTGTCAATCTATTGGTCACTGAAGGCACAGCTATTATGTCTCTGACTGTCAATCTATTGGTCACTGAAGGCACAGCTATTGTGTCTCTGACTGTCAATCTATTGGTCACTGAAGGCACAGCTATTATGTCTCTGACTGTCAATCTATTGGTCACTGAAGGCACATCGATTGTGTCTCTGACTGTCAATCTATTGGTCACTGAAGGCACAGCTATTGTGTCTCTGACTGTCAATCTATTGGTCACTGAAGGCACAGCTATTGTGTCTCTGACTGTCAATCCATTGGTCACTGAAGGCACAGCTATTGTGTCTCTGACTGTCAATCTATTGGTCACTGAAGGCACAGCTATTATGTCTCTGACTGTCAATCTATTGGTCACTGAAGGCACAGCTATTATGTCTCTGACTGTCAATCTATTGGTCACTGAAGGCACAGCTATTATGTCTCTGACTGTCAATCTATTGGTCACTGAAGGCACAGCTATTATGTTTCTGACTGTCAATCCATTGGTCACTGAAGGCACAGCTATTGTGTCTCTTACTGTCAATCTATTGGTCACTGAAGGTACAGCTATTGTGTCTCTGACTGTCAATCTATTGGTCACTGAAGGCACAGCTATTGTGTCTCTGACTGTCAATCTATTGGTCACTGAAGGCACAGCTATTGTGTCTCTGACTGTCAATCTATTGGTCATTGAAGGCACAGCTATTATGTCTCTGACTGTCAATCCATTGGTCATTGAAGGCACAGCTATTATGTCTCTCACTGTCAATCTATTGGTCACTGAAGGCACAGCTATTGTGTCTCTGACTGTCAATCCAATGGTCATTGAAGGCACAGCTATTATGTCTCTGAATGTCAATCTATTGGTCACTGAAGGCACAGCTATTGTGTCTCTCACTGTCAATCTATTGGTCACTGAAGGCACAGCTATCGTGTCTCTGACTGTCAATCCATTGGTCATTGAAGGCACAGCTATTATGTCTCTGACTGTCAATCTATTGGTCACTGAAGGCACAGCTATTATGTCTCTGACTGTCAATCTATTGGTCATTGAAGGCACAGCTATTATGTCTCTGACTGTCAATCTATTGGTCACTCAAGGCACAGCTATTATGTCTCTGACTGTCAATCCATTGGTCATTGAAGGCACAGCTATTATGTCTCTGACTGTCAATCTATTGGTCACTGAAGGCACAGCTATTATGTCTCTGACTGTCAATCTATTGGTCACTGAAGGCACAGCTATTATGTCTCTGACTGTCAATCCATTGGTCATTGAAGGCACAGCTATTGTGTCTCTGACTGTCAATCCATTTATCATTGAAGGCACAGCTATTGTGTCTCTCACTGTCAATCCATTTATCATTGAAGGCACAGCTATTGTATCTCTGACTGTCAACCCATTGGTCATTGAAGCCAAAGCTATTAAATCTTTTAATGTCAACCCATTGATCATTGAAGGCACAGCTATTGTATCTCTGACTGTCAACCCATTGGTCATTGAAGCCAAAGCTATTAAATCTTTGACTGTCAACCCATTGGTCATTGATGGCACAGCTATTGTATCTCTGACTGTCAACCCATTGATCATTGATGGCACAGCTATTGTATCTCTGACTGTCAACCCATTGGTCATTGACGGCACGGCTATTGTGTCTCTGGCGGTCAACCCATAGGTCATTGAAGGCACAGCTATTGTATCTCTGACTGTCAACCAATTGGTCATTGAAGGCACGGCTATTGTGTCTCTGACGGTCAACCCATAGGTCATTGAAGGCACAGCTATTGTATCTCTGACTGTCAACCCATTGGTCATTGAAGGCACAGCTATTGTATTTCTGACTGTCAACCCATTGGTCATTGAAGGCACAGCTATTGTATCTCTGACTGTCAACCCATTGGTCATTGAAGGCACAGCTATTGTATCTCTGACTGTCAACCCATAGGTCATTGAAGGCACAGCTATTGTATCTCTGACTGTCAACCCATTGGTCATTGAAGGCACAGCTATTGTATCTCTGACTGTCAACCCATTGGTCATTGAAGGCACAGCTATTGTATCTCTGACTGTCAACCCATTGGTCATTGAAGGCACAGCTATTGTGCTGCTGACTGTCACTGGTCATTGACGGCACAGCTATTGTATTTCTGACTCTGTCACTGGAAGCAGGTGCGTCATTTGCACAGGGCAGGTTGGTGCATTTGCCCTCCCCCTTACCCCGAATTTGCAGGTTTTATTCAAATTGAGATATACTGTGGCGCCTCCAAAACTAGACAACTCAACAAGCCGACCAAGTTTTGGTCCCACCCCCACCCACGCACCCCCACCACGAAACACATTGAAATGACGCCCATGATTGGAAGTATCAATTCTTGTCGCATGAAGAATGAAGGACAAAAGTTTATCAATTCTTGTCGCATGAAGGATGAAGGCCAAAAGTGTTCACCAATCATTCGTACCATATTTATTTAGAATACGTGAGAACAAGTAGATTGTTTTTAAATCGCTTTTTGTTTTTTTAAAGGAAGCTGATGTCAAGATAAACTCAAGGCATATTTAGAACTGGGACTTGGCGTGTTGCAATGTGTCACGGCATATTTAGAACTGGGACTTGGCGTGTTGCAATGTGTCACGGCATATTTAGAACTGGGACTTTGCGTGTTGCAATGTGTCACGGCATATTTAGAACTGGGACTTGGCGTGTTGCAATGTGTCACGGCATATTTAGAACTGAGACTTTGCGTGTTGCAATGTGTCACGGCATATTTAGAACTGGGAATTGGCGTGCTGCAATGTGTCACGGCAGATTTAGAACTGGGACTAGGCGTGCTGCAATGTGTCACGGCAGATTTAGAACTGGGACTTGGCGTGCTGCAATGTTTCACGGCATATTTAGAACTGAGACTTTGCGTGTTGCAATGTGTCATGGCATATTTAGAACTGGGAATTGGCGTGCTGCAATGTGTCACGGCAGATTTAGAACTGGGACTAGGCGTGTTGCAATGTGTCACGGCATATTTGGAACTGGGACTTGGAGTGCTGCAATGTGTCACGGCATATTTGGAACTGGGACTTGGGGTGTTTCAATGTGTCACGGCATATTTAGAACTGGGACTTGGCGTGTTGCAATGTTTTCCGAAGTAATAGTCACAAGAATCTGAACGCAAGAATTACAATGTAATAACCCCAGCAATGTAAGTGTGTCTATAACAACATATAAGTATTAATGATGAAACCTGTTAAAGTTTATTTTGAAATCGAATACACACAAAATCGATTCCATATTTTAAAACCTCTCCTTCTCCACAAAGGCATAACCTAAAATATATTTCATCCTGCAAGGCCCCCCTCCCCCACCCGGCCTTCATTTCTTTTGCTTCCCTTCCCACCCCTCAGAACCTAAGTCTTAAGTCCAGTCATCCTTCCAAAGACTCCCCTCCCCCCCACCCTCCAACCGCCACCCCACCCACCAACCGGCACCCCATCCACCAACCGGCACCCCACCTCCAACCGGCATCTTCACCTTCCCCCGCCACTACTCCAACGATCCCTAATGATTCTCCGTGCTGCCACATCTTCAAGTGCCATCATTGTGCCCCCTACAAAATACCGCTTTTTACGGTCCTTTCAATGCGCCCCTGTTCCGGGCATTTATTCAGTGTATATTTACTCGGGATTTGGCGCTGAGCCGGCCGCCGGTGGCTTGAGCCGCTTCAGCGTTCACGGTGAGAGAGGGGGCCCTGCTGGGCGAGGGTAGTGCAATGTTGAATGGGGCGGACTAAAGACCCATTGGAATAATGAACATCTTGATACTGCAGTGCGAGCAGGGACAAAAAATGGAGGGGGGTGGGGGAAGTCTGCGCGAGGGGGGGGGGGGGGGATTTGAACGGCGAAGTTAAAAACTGCAAAGGATTTTAGTTGAATGTTGAGCAGATTTTCTACGATATTAATATTCGAATGAAGAATATAAGGATTTGTTACAGCAATAGCGCAGCAGTGAGCTACCCCATGGGAATTCTTATATGGTGTTTTTCAGAGACATTCTAAAAACGACATAGCTCTGATGGTGTTGAAAGTTTCAAAGACATTTTTGAAAACGACATAGTTCTGATAGTGTTGGAAGTCTTAAAGACATTTGAAAAAGACATATGTCTGATAGTGTTGAAAGTCTGAAAAGACATTTTAAACACGACATAGCTCTGATGGTGTTTGGGAGTCGAAAAACATTTTGAGAACGACAAAGCTCTGATAGTGTTGAAAGTCCTAAAGCTGGCCTGCACAACATACGGCCCGCGAGCCACATGCGGCCCGCCAGAACCAACTTCGCGGCCCGGAAAGTACCGAAATATCCTTCATTATTATTATTTTCTTAATAGCTTCCCCTCTGTCCTATTATCTTTCGGCCCGCACAAGTTTTCATAATGTGTTACGGCCCGCACAAGTTTTCATAACGTGTTACGGCCCGTACAAGCTCTTTCATAAAGTATTATTTCGAGATTTTTTCGATAGCAAAATAATTTTGAAATTAAAGTCAGTAAGACTTTCACTTTTAAATTAGTATTTACAGACAGAGATTCTTCCGACAATCCGTTGCCATGACAACGAAGATGCTCCCGTACGCTGATTGTGATCCTGAGTGTGATCCTGCTTGTGATTGTGATCCTGAGTGTGATCCTGCTTGTGATTGTGATCCTGAGTGTGATCCTGCTTGTGAATGGTACCATGCCACCCCCCCCCCAAAGTCCTAACGTGTAATGTTGGGAAAACCGTATGTTACTTTGAAACTTGAAGTTACGATGAAGCAGATAGACCCCTAGCTGATGAAGCAGATAGACCCCTAGCTGATGAAGCAGATAGACCCCTAGCTGAAGATATGCGACCGTTCTTAGTCAGTAGCTATAATTCATAAATAAATAGCATAATTCATAAATAAATACGTCACCAGAAGGGGGCGCGGTCAGCCCAGGGAGGCAATTTATCTCTTTATGCGGAGGGGATGTGTTTTGTTTGTTGTTTTTTTGTCCACTGTAGAGATTTTTCGTGAAAAGGGAGCGCGGCACAGGTTGAGATAACAACAAAAACCTTAACACTAAAATTTTGTTGCATCCCATTAACAACACACAAAGACACACAAACACACACAAACTGTCACAAACACACACAAAATGTCACAAAATGTCACAAACACACACAAAATGTCACAAACACACACAAAATGTCACAAACAAACACAAATTCAACTATGAATTTTAAATTGTCTAAATCATAGTATTGGGAAAGACTACAGATATAGACTAAATACAATAGACTATAGACAATAGACTATAGACTATAGACAATAGACTATAGACAATAGACTGTAGACAATAGATTATAGACAATAGACTATAGACAATAGACTATAGACAATAGAAATAGATTATATATTATAAACTATACACTCTAGGCCATAGACAATAGAGATATTATAGACAATATAATATAGACAATAAACTAGAGACAAAAAGAATTTAGACAATAGACTATAGACAATAGATAATAGAAAATAGACTATAGACATTTACTATTGACAATAAGCAAAAGACTATATACAATAGACTATAGACTATGGACAATAGACTACAGACTCTAGAAAATCGACAATAGAATAGACTATAGAACATATACTTTAGAATTTAGACAATAGACTATGGCGTTTAACTGAATTCTATAGCCGGGATTAGTACAGACCACGCTCCCAACTACAGAAACACGGGATCTGTACAGACTACGCCCCCAACTACAGAAACACGGGATCTGTACAGACAACGCCCCCAACTACAGAAACACGGGATCTGTACAGACAACGCCGCCAACTACAGAAACACAGGATCTTTACAGACAACGCCCCCAACTACCGAAACACGGGATCTGTACAGAGTACGCCCCCAACTACAGAAACACGGAATCTGTACAGACTACAGACAACGCCCCCAACTACAGAAACACGGGATCTGTACAGATCACGCTCCCAACTACCGAAACACGGGATCTGTACAGACTACAGACCACGCCCCCAACTACAGAAACACGGGATCTGTACAGATCACGCTCCCAACTACAGAAACACGGGATCTGTACATACCACGCCCCCAACTACCGAAACACGGGATCTGTACAGACCACGCTCTCAACTACCGAAACACGGGATCTGTACAGACTACAGACAACGCCCCCAACTACAGAAACACGGGATCTGTACAGATCACGCTCCCAACTACAGAAACACGGGATCTGTACAGACTACAGACAACGCCCCCAACTACAGAAACACGGGATCTGTACAGACAACGCTTCCAACTACCGAAACACGGGATCTGTACAGACCACAGACAACGCCCCCAACTACAGAAACACGGGATCTGTACAGATCACGCTCCCAACTACAGAAACACGGGATCTGTACAGACCACAGACAACGCCCCCAACTACAGAAACACGGGATCTGTACAGACTACAGACCACGCCCCCAACTACCGAAACACGGGATCTGTACAGATCACGCTCCCAACTACAGAAACACGGGATCTGTACAGACCACAGACAACGCCCCCAACTACAGAAACACGGGATCTGTACAGACTACAGACCACGCCCCCAACTACCGAAACACGTGATTTCATATTAAGATAGTATTATCATTTTTTTTTCAATTTAATGTGTTCGTGCTATCATAATAGGTAACTCGGTATGGCGACTGTGTATTTGATCATCGGCGGTGCCATGTTTGGCTACCTGGTGAAAGGTGGTGCACCCTTTTGTCAGGAGAGGGGAGAAACTCTATCTCTGTAAGCACACAGCGCCCTCTGAGGCCAGACGACTTTAAGTGGGCAGGGGAACAAGCTCATTACACGCGCAAGTCAACACAGGGGGAGGGAATTTTATTCAAGAGATACAACTCTTGACCAATATTTGGCTTAGATCCTATTTCATTGGCCAAGTTAAGGGCCTTGGTCTTGGTTATTGAAGACACAAAACTAAAAGTGCCAGAGAAGGAAAAATCACACACATTTCCCAAGGGAATTTCTTGTAGTATTTATTGTGAAATGGTTTATACTTTGTTAGAGATTATCAAAACATTTTGCGATAAAGTTGCGACTCCTACTCCGATATCATCAATTTAAGAATGACGTCATGGCATTATTTTACATTTTGTGACATTTTGTTACGAACTCGTCTCCGAACCCGATCTGGAGTTTCTTTCCCCCTCCCCCCCAGCCAAACCCCACCGATTCCTTGACACCACAGATCTGATGTCAAGACTTCAGCCCTGGCCGTCAGCTCAACACAAGACCACTCAATGAGTCGCAGTGAAGTACACTGTTCAATCTTGGCCAAGCACTGGGCCCAAACAGTGTAAGTGTTGCTATTTTATCATGATTTTTTTTTATTTAATGACATTTTTTTGTGTTCTTCTTGCTCTAATGTTATTTCTTAATTCCAACTTTACATTAGCAGTGAGAATTTTGATAATTGATTACTTCTACTTTAAAATCTTTAGGCTTAGTTTACACCCCCCCATACCATCCCTTTTTGAAAAAAAAACACATCAACACCACCAAAAAAAAATTTAAAAAATCAGATGATGAGACTTATGAGATGAGTCACACCCCCATCCCCCACCCTTGATTCATCGACACCACAGATCTGATGGAGAGAGACTTCCGCCCTCACACCCCCATCCCCCACCCTTGATTCATTGACACCACAGATCTGATTCATTGACACCACAGATCTGATGGAGAGAGACTTCCGCCCTCGCCGTCAGATCAACAGAATTGAAATGAATGAGAAAGTTAAAGTTCTCATGTGATAGTTTCCGTGACAATACACTGACAACACACTGACAATACACTGACAACACACTGACAACACACTGACAACACACTGACAACACACTGACAATACACTGACAACGCACTGACAACACACTGACAACACACTGACAATACACTGAAAACACACTGACAATACACTGACAACACACTGACAATACACTGACAATACACTGACAACACACTGACAACGCACTATCAACACACTGACAACAGACTGACAATACACTGAAAACACACTGACAATACACTGACAACACACTGACAACACACTGACAATGCACTGACAACACACTGACAACGCACTGACAACGCACTGACAACACACTGACAACACACTGACATTACACTGACAATACTCTATACCGTGACCCTCGGGTCGGGGCTTCACCTCGCTATATTCACGTTAACAGCTGTACGATCAACCGTGAGGTTCTCATTCGGGTTAACTTAAGGCACAACACATTTTTAGAGCCCTTAAATTCTCAAATTGAAGATATTTCTTTTAATTAAATTTTTAACAATATAGATGGAGTCGGGGGTGGTGGGGAGGGGGGGGGTGACAATTATTAATTTTGGATGAAATATAAGATTTTATGCAAACGAGGTTCCCCCCTTTGGGGCCGCCCTGTTACTAGACAACATGTGTGTTGTTGTTGTTTTCTTAATATATTCATACGTCAGCAACAAATTGACTGTTAGCCTTCATAATAGGCATTTGGGGGGGGGGGTAGACTTTTTTCTGGGGAAAGGGCGCAGTAGTTGTTTTATTGTTTTATTCAAGTAAGTTTTACAAAGAAAAATATTATTTAAATAATTGCAATACTTGGACAAAATAAAGAAATAATACAACACAAACTTAACTCACCTTAAGTGCACTGCTTTTATGCCACGATAGAATCTTTGGGCTAATGTGCTGTTGTGGTCCCCTTATTGGGAGTCACTTCCCTTTGTTTATGATAGATTTAGGGTTCGGGTTAGGGTGAGCGACAGAGGGACCAGTAGCGTGCAATAACCAAAAAAATTATTTTGTTTTGAAGTGTGATAACATCGAGGAACATGAAGTTTCCAGAAAACTTGAAAATATTAATTTTCTTTCCAATTTCCTCCACAAAATGTCTGCTTAAGTCATTCAGTAGTCCATGCCTCCTCCTCTTGATTGTTTGTGGCAATTGTGGTGTCCCAAAAAAAAAGATTTAAAAAGCCTGATGAATCATGAATTTTGAAATTGAATGCGATTATATTTATTGCCACACACTTTTCGATTCAAGAATACTTTTCCTTTTTATTTTTCAATATTTATGAAACGTAGTCACTAGATTAATTTTTCAAAAATTAATTATATATTTGAAAGCATTCTAATAAAGTCAAGCAGACCTGAGAATTCGTGCATTTTGTTTTAAAGATCAAACTCACAATGTTTACATTACATTCTTAACTTAAATATATAAAAAATTATTTAGAGTGATCTCCCTTTAAAAATTTTTTATTTTATTTTACTAACTTCTTAGCCGAAGTGCTTAATGTTATAATTATTTCGCATTTTACTTTAAAATATGTTTTAATCTTGTTTTATCATCTTAATAATAAGTGTTGTTGGGGAGGGGGTGACCTAACTCACGTTAGGTAGATGTAAATATATGCAACAAGGTATGGGGAAACTTAATGGTCGTATCTGGAGCGACAATTAAGATCTAAGATATCAGTGCGACAATCAATATCTAAGATATCAGTGCGACAATCATGATATTGAAAACAATTGTCTCACCCCTTCATAAGTATGATATTTTAACAAAATCTGGATGACTTTGAAATCTATATTTAATTTGCGAAGTGGCTATTCGTACCCCGGTACCAGAAGTGAGAGGTTGGAATTAAAAAACTATTTATTATTGTTGGGTTTGTAAGACAAAATGGGGTATCACATGAAAGATAATTGAATGGACTATATGTTTGTAAACTTAATTCTTCAGTTTAACTAAGAAAAACTACCACAAATGAAATCCGAATAGCATTTAGTCAAAATGGACCATGACACCCAGCGCCGCCATTCGCACCCGGGTCCCATTAGACTCATCATTTTGTCTTGCAAACCCAACAATAATATTTTTAATAGTTTTTTAATCCCAACCTCTCACTTCTGGTACCCGGGTACGAATAGTCGCAGCCTTTAATTTGTTGTCGACGTTGTGGTTCACAAAGAGTGGAACTAATTCTAACTAAGAAAGAGTGGAACTAACTCTAACCAACAAGCAGTGGAACTAACTCTAACTAACAAAGAGTTGAACTAATTCTATCAAAGAATGGAACTTACTCTTAATATCAAGTGTGCTGTACACAGCTTAATCAAACGAATAAACATAAATAAAACAATTGAGTAAAATACAGCGGTCATTTTTTTTATAATGATACTCTGTTGTGTTTTTTAATATATATATATTTTTTTTTATTTATAGCCACCAATAAAGGCATCAGCTACGTGAAGCAGTGGTTCTCAACCTTCCTGATGCCGCGACCCTTTAACGCAGTTCCTCATGTTGGGGCGACCCTTAACCACAAAATTATTATCGTTTCTGCTTCATAACTGTAGAGTAGTTGTGTTTTCCGATGGTCTTAGGCGATCCCTCTGAAAGGGCCGTTCGACCCCCTAAGGGGTCGCGACCCACGGGCTGAGAACCGCTGATGTGACGTCAAATATGGACGTCACATGCAGTTGCACGGGAATTTTCACAACAGCAGAGATTTTACGGCATGAGCAATATGTCTTAAATGGCTGACACGAGTGACACGCCGCACGTCTCCAATTACATCACTACTCATACGCTGACCGCGTCTCGATATGTCCAGGTCTCTCGGACAGTCGCGCCACATCGACTCCACGCGTGGTGATGGTATCGATGCAGGCCAAAGAGCCCACCAAAGAAATTGTCTTGACCATGGAGAGCCACTGCCGCACCAACACCATGGAAGTCATGTCCATGAGCAGTCTGAGTAACGACTGCTGGGGGCTTGGGGGGTGGGGGGAAGGGAAAGTCTCCTAGAAATTGTAGTTATGGCAGGGGGGGGAAGGTCTCCTAGAAATGGTAGATGTTAGTTAGGGCGGGGGGGGGGGGGGGCAGGGAAGGTCTCCTAGAAATGGTAGAAGCTAGTTATGGCAGTGGGGAGGGAAGGTCTTCTAGAAATGGTAGATGTTAGTTAGGGCGGGGGGGGGGGGGCAGGGAAGGTCTCCTAGAAATGGTAGAAGCTAGTTATGGCAGTGGGGAGGGAAGGTCTTCTAGAAATGGTAGATGTTAGTTATGGCCGGGGGGGGGGGGGGTCAAACTGAATGACCAAAGTAAGAGGAAGGAGTTTTGAGTTTTTGGAGAAATTGGGGGGGGGGGGGGGGTTAACATAATTTATTACATTTTGGTATTGTTCAATACAGCTGAAAGTAAAACTAGGTATCGATATTTTGGTATATCAAATAAGCTGAAGCCAGAATCGAATCCCAAATATTATCGCGAATACCGGTACATCTTGTCAATTAATTTTTTGAATAAAACAATCAACAATCGACCTTTGACCTTTTTTAATATAAAGGAAAGCGTAAAAATGACCCGATGGATTGTTGACTGTAGCGGGAGAACGAAATACAGTAGATAAACAATCCTCGCGCCCCCCGCCCCCCCCCATCCTTTTCAGAGATTTTATATTTGTCTTTAGGATTAGGGTTAATTTTGACGATTAATTCTCCCATTCAGGTCCATGACATTCAGGTCCGTGACATTCATGTCCATGAAATTCAAGTCCATGACCTTCATGTCCGTGATATTCATGTCTGTGACATTCAGGTCCGTGACATTCAGGTCCATGACAGGCAGGTCCGTAACATTCAGGTTCATGACATTCAGGTCTATGACATTCAGGTCTGTAACATTCAGGCCCATGACATTCAGTCCGTAATATTCAGGTCCATGACATTCAGTCTGTAACATTCAGGTCCATGACATTCAGTCCGTAATATTCAGGTCCATGACATTCCGGTCCGTAACATTCAGGTCAGTGAGCGGTCAGTGACATTCAGGTCAGTGACAGTCAGGTCAGTGACATTCAGGTCGGTGACATTCGACTCCGACTATCTAACTCCTGTCTTATGTATACCTCACGAGGACCACATACAACACATGGATGTAACATAAAACATTGGGTTTTTTAAAATTCCGATGCTCAGGAGGTGTATGACACATGACATTGTCATCAAGACGGTCACGTGATTTGTCGGCCAGACATGACGAAGTGCCTGAGCACCGGGGATAGAGTTGCTCAAGAGCTGTCAAGCTGAATGACCAGGGGCGTTCTTTTACCCACTTGGCACCAGGAAGGCCTACAGACGCAGCTTTGCATGCCGGCCCTTCACCTGACACACAAACACACTTTCTATTGTCCGTGATCGCGACTCTTAGGTGCCGCGGTCAGAGCTGAAGAGCTTGGTGACGCCAGGGCAACTGCCCATGTGAAGCCATACTGGCCATACCTAATTGGAGTCTAGCTGGTGTGACTAATGGTGGACAGAGGCGTAGCTAGAGTGTTTGGCAAAAGGGGACAAGATTCATTTTTATGCCCCACCCCCTTTTTTTTATTAAGCTCTGAAAACCCCTTTTTTGATCATTAAACCACCAAAAAATCCCATGTTGACGCCCCAACTAGTCTGACGCCCCAACTAGTCTGACGCCCGGTGACGCCTGATTAAATCTTGGAGACTTTGATCATACCTTAAATATGTCTAAAAATGTCTTTTTTCTTTATTTTAGAAAAATGTGAGATATGACTCCCCCCAGCCCCCCCCCCGCATACTTTTATCTCACCACCCAGACCATTTTATTAGTCATGTATGAATCCAAGCGCGGTTCTGAGGTTGGAACCCACACGCCACAGGAGCATCTGCTGCAACGTATGCTGAAACACAACGTCTGGCGTCCATCTTTATGACACCAGAGACCAGCAGAAGGCACCAACAGCAGACATCGCGGAGTGAGTAAAAGTATGCCCCCCTCCCCCTCATTTGCCCACATGTGTTTCGTCAGACGTAACTTTATAAATAATCATGAAAAAACTTTTAAGTATTTACTACAAGCGTGGAGCTTATTAAAAAAAAAGTGGGAATTCTTGGGACCACCTTGGGAATTCTTGTGCAATATTAAATTTTGTTTTTGGGCCTTTTAAAAAAAAAATTAACTTTATACTAACTCAGCGTATGACAACTTTCTGACATCCATATGACATCAACATGACATCCGTATGGCATCGCCATGACATCTTTATGACATCCATATTATATCGCCATGACATCCACATGACATCTGTATAACATCGCCATGACATCCGTATGACATCGCCATGACATCTATGACATTCTTATGACATCGCCATGACATCCGTATGACATCGCCATGACATCTATGACATTCTTATGACATCGCCATGACATACGTATAACATCGCCATGACATCCGTATGACATCGCCATGACATCTGTATGACATCGCTTTAACATCGCCATGACATCCGTATGACATGAACGTGAACATTGTGGACACATTGAATTTGATTTTTTGTTTAAATAAATAAATGAACTTATTAATTTTTAGAAACATGATTTAAGTTCTTTTTCCATGAATTTTTTTCTTTTTAAGGTATTTTAATCTATGGAAGGCGGTCACACAATTTATGCGCGAGTCCTTGTATATATTCACAGATTTAAGAACGATAAACGTTGATCAAGTGGCCGGCTGCGTATGTACAAGTTTGGGGACCACTGTCCTGTATGTACAAGTTTGGAGACCACTGTCCTGAACGACCATAAAAAAAAATAATTTTGTACAGAACCGTGGAGTTTGAACCGTGGAGTCGACGTTTTTTGTGTAACGTCTGAATAAAAATTGTGGATTATATACCATGAACACCGCTGTTTGTACTAGATGATAAACATTAATAAACTGGTTATTCTGAAAATGAAAAATAATAATGATAATATCGACAATGGATTACAGCATCTGAGGTCACATGCTGGTTGGGATCCTTATCTTAAGATCATGGGAAGAGTACAATATATAAAAAAAAATAATAACAATTTTAATGTGAGGAGAAAGAGTGTAGAAAATATAAAAAATGAGCCCTGTCACGCGCCTTCTCTAAAAGCGCTCCTAATGGAGTCTGGAGACCCTAGATGAGCGCAAAGGATGAAAAATGCCACATCGAGGCTCAAATGCCAGCCCCCCCTTATGGCGTTTACTCCACTTGAAAAGAACAGCAAATTGTGGCGTAGCGGGCAGACCCCGTCTCTGATTGTTTGTCTAGGGACACCTAAGAAAGTCTGAATCAACATGGGGCTGCTCGACATGGTGCACCGTACATTTGGGCCAAGGCGCGTCACAACACCGGAGAGTTCTCTTCTATGGCAACCCGTTTGTTATCGTTCTTTAGAAACACAAATACTTTGTGACTGCCAACATCTCGGATGGACTTTCAGTGTGAGTTTGCAAAAGCGTGGCATTAAGAAAAAAATTGTTTTTGTGTGTAGTGTTATCGTGTGGGGTTGGGGGGGAGTGGGAAAGGAAGTAGTTATTTTTGGTGTACAGATCTGAAAATGTGTTGAGGGAGGTTTTGTGCGTCAAATACAGGACAACGGCAGGTGGCGCTGTCATCTTGTGTCAATGTGATTGTGGTCATCGTACTTGACGCGGCCAGTACAATGTACATCTCACATGCTCTCAAAGAGAACGCACTGAGCCTAAAAGGTTGTCCAGGTTGAGCATACAGTCCAAGTCTGGTCACTTCCGTACCTGGAATCACTGGAAATGATTTATTTCGAGCAAAAGACCAGGATGTTTGAAAAGACCTTCCCTCGGTAATTCAACCCTGTATCGGGTTGTCATTTCTTGAGTGGGGTACACATGGCTAAACAAAAATTTAGATAGACATTTGGTAAGAACTATGTATGATTATATTTTTGAGGTGAAGCCTAATCTACATCACTCGTACCGATGAAAAGATTAATATTAATACGGCATTTATTTCTTCCCTAAAGCAAGCTTGTTATATTCAAGGGGAGGTGACTCGGTAAACTTTTTCCATTTTCTAACCTGCTCTGCTCAATTAACTCCCATGCTCAAAGGTATATTTTTAACAAAATCTCATGGAGTAATTTACAACTACTCTTACTCTAGGAAGGTCCTCACTGGCGTGGGGAGGGTGGTGCGGTCCATCCAGTGTAGCGCCAGCCCTAGAAACGCCACTGAATGTCACCTTTTGGGGTAGTCCGCCCCGGGTCCCCCACCTTACATCTTCTTGGGGCAGATTTTGTCAATTGAATCCCATATCTGGCTCATTAAAAAAAAAAGTTTTCAGCCTTTAAATCTAACCCAATTTAGTAAATCTCTATGTTTAGTGGATCAATTAGATTCGTTCACGCCATTCGAGTAGTACTACTAGTAACTAAAAATAAAAATACTTTAGAAAATATTGATTTTTTATATTTATAATTTATTTATCTCTCTCTCTAAATATATATTTCCTTTTCTTTATGTCTAGCTTGACTTGTTTTTAATTAAAAGATAATATTTTTAAAACAAAGCCATCTGCTTATTATTATTATTTTATTTTTTAATAATAGAAATGGTTAAAATGATTGTGTTCCTTGTTAATAAAAAAAACTTTTTTTTTTTCCATTTCCTTGGTTCAAATACTCCTCTTCAATTACGACCTTAAAACTTGTAACCATAACAATAACCATAACAATAACCATAACAGCTTTGTTTTTTATTCCCTTGGATAACACACAATCAAGAAATGTCCTTTTTCTAAAATGGTAGATATTAAATGTTCTCTTCAACTACCCGGTACCACAATAGTAGGATGTCCAGGCCCAGTACCACAATAGTAGGATGTCCAGGGTCAGTACCACAATAGTAGGATGTCCAGGCCCGGTACCACAATAGTAGGATGCCCAGGGCCAGTACCACAATAGTAGGATGTCCAGGCCCGGTACCACAATAGTAGGATGTCCAGGGCCGGTAACACAATAGTAGGATGCCCAGGGCCAGTACCACAATAGTAGGATGTCCAGGCCCGGTACCACAATAGTAGGATGTCCAGGCCCGGTACCACAATAGTAGGATGTCCAGGCCCGGTACCACAATAGTAGGATGCCCAGGGCCAGTACCACAATAGTAGGATGTCCAGGCCCGGTACCACAATAGTAGGATGTCCAGGCCCGGTACCACAATAGTAGGATGTCCAGGGCCAGTACCACAATAGTAGGATGTCCAGGCACAGTAACACAATAGTAGGATGCCCAGGGCCGGTACCACAATAGTAGGATGCCCAGGGCCAGTAACACAATAGTAGGATGCCCAGGCCTGGTAACACAATAGTAGGATGCCCAGGGCCAGTAACACAATAGTAGGATGCCCAGGGCCGGTACCACAACAGTAGGATGCCCAGGCCTGTTAACACAATAGTAGGATGCCCAGGCCCAGTAATACAATAGTAGGACGCCCAGGCCCAGTAATACAATAGTAGGATGCCCAGGCCTGGTACTACAATAGTAGGATGCCCATGCCTGGTACTACAATAGTAGGATGCCCATGCCTGGTACTACAATTGTAGGATGCCCAAGCCCGGTATTACAATAGTAGGATGCCCAAGCCCAGTATTACAATAGTAGGATGCCCAAGCCCGGTACTACAATTAAGTAAGAGTTTTCAACAAAACAATAATCAACCCTGCACTGTAGCATAGTGTGATTTTGTTTATCCAGTGTACGTTAACTAAGAAAATGAAACTGGGATTACTAATGTTAACAAAATGTGCAATTCTATGTCAAACGTTGGCATACCGTACTACAATATGGTATTACTTTAAGTTTTTGCATGAATTAAATTTTATTGTAAGATATTTTGCACTAAAAAATAAAATATGCAGAGCTGAAATCAGCATTGGCTTCCTTTAAACTGGCTGGCACCGGCCCTGTTTGTACAGTACATGTTGGCCTAATATGTTAAATAGGACCATGCCCCTAGTTGTGCTCTCTGTCAACAGTCAGTAGCCACCATGTTTACTTGAGTACTGGTTCCATAACATGTCAATGTTTTTGTCTACCAGGCAGAGAAACATGTGTATTATGGGATAGTTTGATGTCTGCTCCAATCATGTGCAACTACATAATGATAATGTAGGAGAAACCAATTTTTTAATGAATAAATTGTGAGTTCAATAAAATAAAATCACCTGGTCATTGAAATTAAGACTTGGAGAAAACCAGACAAAACCAATTCATGTACCGGCACAGGTCATTATAAATGTAATAATTTAAGGACTGCCAAAACAAAAGAACAAGCCAAATGATATGTTCAAAGTTTATGTGACATAAATCCTAACCGTGATAACCAGATGCTCCGGTTATGGACATTTATTTGAATGATTGATCTCAAAAAAACTATAAATACTTTTCTAGCTTGTGGTATTTAATCCAGCCAATCGGGATTTTCAACACTAGAAATTATATACTAAAGCGAGAGAGAAAAATGCTTTAAAATAAATAAACATGATTAGTCCAAGCAGTCAGTGTACCAGTCCAGTCAGTGATTCATACAGTCAGTAGCCCACACAGTCAGCGATCCATACGGACAGTAAACCAATACAATCAATCAACTAGTACAGTCACAGGACCAAGTCAGTGATCCATACAGTCACAGGACCAAGTCAGTGATCCATACAGTCACAGGACCAAGTCAGTGATCCATACAGTCACAGGACCAAGTCAGTGATCCATACAGTCACAGGACCAAGTCAGTGATCCATACAGTCACAGGACCAAGTCAGTGATCCATACAGTCACAGGACCAAGTCAGTGATCCATACAGTCACAGGACCAAGTCAGTGATCCATACAGTCACAGGACCAAGTCAGTGATCCATACAGTCACAGGACCAAGTCAGTGAGACGAAGTGTAACTATTGCGACAGTGATCAGATCGTAGACATGTCCAGTTATAAATGAATGCAATACGCCCAATTATAAATGAATGTCATACGCCCAATTATAAATGAATGTCATATGCCCAATTATAAATGAATGCCATACGCCCAATTATAAATGAATGTCATACACCCAATTATAAATGAATGTCATATGCCCAGTTATAAATGAATGCCATACGCCCAATTATAAATGAATGTCATATGCCCAATTATAAATGAATGTCACATGGCAGAATTATAAATGAATGTCATACGCCAGAATTATAAATGAATGTCATACGCCCAATTATAATGTCCTTTGTCCAGGTACAAATGAATGTCCTATTAAAAACAGTTCAACGTAATGACTTCTTCTGTTAAAAAAAACACTCTTACTTAATTTTTATACGAATATTTTCACCACACACCGTACCGGCACAATCTTTCTACATCCCAAGAGTTTGTAGCAACTTCATAGAAGCCATATCACTACTGAATTTTTAAAGCCATGCTCTTTGTCAAAGAATCCATGTTTGATGAATGGCTTAGTTGAAGACACTGACAAGCCAAGAACAGTTCCTGCAAGGAATAGCTTGAATAAACTGCGTCAAAGTTAAAAGAACTTCACTCCTTCATGCCCTTCAAAATCCATGAACTCCGCCTTGCCCTCGGCCTCCAAGGACTTGAGAGCTCTAACAAGGATGTCTTTATCAAGTTCGTGGAATTCTGAAACAAAATGAAAAGTCTCAGCTGGAACATAAAGCCAGAGCATTTAAGATGACATGTATGCATTAAAGATGACATGTACGCATTAAAGATGACATGTACACATTAAAGATGGCATGTATGCATTAAAGATGGCATGTACACATTAAAGATGACATGCATGCATTAAAGATGAGATGTACTCTTTAAAGATGAGATGTACGCATTGAAGATGACATTTACGCAAAGATGACATGTATGCATTAAAGATGACATGTATGAATGTTATCTTTCACCGTACTTCATTGGCTCCCTGTAAAAGCACAAATTGACTATAAACTCTCTGTTCTCTGCCACAACTTTTTCTCGAATTTCTGCCATTCCTATCTAACCGAACTTCTCTCTGTCTATTCACCCCTTCGACAGCTTTGCTCCTCTACAGACGGGCGTATTCTTTCTGTCCCAAAGCCTCGCACAAAAACATATGGTGAAAGATCTTTCTCTTTCTGTGCCCCCAAACAATGGAATTCTCTTCTACTACATATCCACAATATTACAAACATCACAGCCTTCAAAACTGCATTCAAAACACATCTCTTTAAACTCTACTATCGTGACTGATTCCCCCCTCTGACCGATAAACGTTAATTTTTAAGTTCATGATTATGTTTGTTAAATTGTATGTACAGCGTGGTGAGCCCAGCCCTAGGCCTGTATAGTTAGTGGTCCTTGCCTTTAGCTACCCGATCTGTATAGTTGTCCTTGCCTTCAACTATATATGTGGTCTCCATAGTGGTCCTCTGTGAGCTTCATGAAACATTCCATCCATGATCCGTACATCTCTACAGTCTAGCTATTCCTGACTCACATTCCATCCATGATCCGTACATCTCTACAGTCTAGCTATTCCTGACTCACATTCCATCCATGATCCGTACATCTCTACAGTCTAGCTATTCCTGACTCACATTCCATCCATGATCCGTACATCTCTACAGTCTAGCTATTCCTGACTCACATTCCATCCATGATCCGTACATCTCTACATTCTAGCTATTCTTGACTCACATCCAATCTATGAGGATTCCATCTGTACATCTCTATAATCTAGCTAGTTTCAGTCAATCTTACCTTCGCCCTCGCTGTCCTCGCCATTGCTCAGCTCATACAAGGTACAAACAGTGTTGTTCATTGCCTTCGATGAAATCTGTCAGACATCAATAAAAGAAAATATCTTAATGTTTAAGGTCACGAAAAGATTGATCCAGGTAGACAAAAGGTGAAAAAAAATAACGATGACCAGACAAAATAACGATGACCAGACAAAATAACAATGACCAGACAAAATAACATGGTGTCTCCAAAAGAGAGGAGGTGATGGCAATAATTAACAAAAATGTGAGGTGTTTTTATAAAACATTATTTTCAGATTATATATTTGCTTCAAAAAGTATCTGTGTTTGTGAGCCCTTGCATGTGTGTGTGTCCCCGGGGTGGAAAGGTGTACCCCAATGAAAACCACCACTGGTTATGATTGTATTTTTAAAAAATAGAACACTGTTTCTAAACCTCAGCTGTAGTTTGTTAAATGGTTGCTAACCAAAAACATTAGCTCAAACAGTCAAACAGATACAGGGTCAAACAGATACAGGGTCAAACAGATACAGGGTCAAACAGATACAGGGTCAAACAGATACAGGGTCAAACAGACACAGGGTCAAACAGATACAGAGTCAAACAGATACAGAGTCAAACAGATACAGGGTCAAACAGATACAGGGTCAAACAGATAAACAGTCAAACAGATACAGAGTCAAACACATACAGGGTCAAACAGATACAGAGTCAAACAGATAAACAGTCAAACAGATACAGAGTCAAACAGATGCAGGGTCAAACAGATACAGGGTCAAACAGATACAGGGTCAAACAGATACAGGGTCAAACAGATACAGAGTCAAACAGATACAGGGTCAAACAGATGCAGGGTCAAACAGATGCAGGGTCAAACAGATGCAGGGTCAAACAGATACAGAGTCAAACAGATACAGGGTCAAACAGATACAGGGTCAAACAGATACAGAGTCAAACAGATACAGGGTCAAACAGATGCAGGGTCAAACAGATACAGAGTCAAACAGATACAGAGTCAAACATATACAGGGTCAAACAGATAAACAGTCAAACAGATACAGGGTCAAACAGATACAGAGTCAAACAGATAAACAGTCAAACAGATACAGGGTCAAACAGATGCAGAGTCAAACAGATACAGGGTCAAACAGATAAACAGTCAAACAGATAAACAGTCAAACAGATGCAGAGTCAAACAGATACAGAGTCAAACAGACACAGAGTCAAACAGATACAGAGTCAAACAGATACAGAGTCAAACAGATACAGGGTCAAACAGATAAACAGTCAAACAGATACAGGGTCAAACAGATACAGAGTCAAACAGATACAGGGTCAAACAGATAAACAGTCAAACAGATACAGGGTCAAACAGATACAGAGTCAAACAGATACAGGGTCAAACAGATAAACAGTCAAACAGATACAGGGTCAAACAGATACAGAGTCAAACAGATACAGGGTCAAACAGATAAACAGTCAAACAGATACAGAGTCAAACAGATACAGAGTCAAACAGATACAGGGTCAAACAGATAAACAGTCAAACAGATACAGGGTCAAACAGATAAACAGTCAAACAGATACAGGGTCAAACAGATACAGAGTCAAACAGATGCAGAGTCAAACAGATACAGGGTCAAACAGATACAGGGTCAAACAGATACAGGGTCAAACAGATACAGAGTCAAACAGATAAACAGTCAAACAGATACAGAGTCAAACAGATACAGAGTCAAACAGATGCATACCCAGTTATAAATAATTTGTCCCCACTCTGCAGGTGTCCTCCAGATTAGCGTACAAGACTTTCTATTTTTATCTTTCCATTCTAAATTACCTGAAAAATCCAAAAGAAAGCATTCAAGACAAGTTTATTTTATGATGAGAACAAAATCTTTCATGACCAACAAACATTTTTGGGTGAAATTCTGGCCAAGTTGTAGATTCACAAACACTGTGCCATGAGTTAATGGAAGCATTTAGGGTAAGAGGCTACTTAATTCAATTTAACTCAATATCACATCCACGGCTAGATTGTTTATGACCTTAGCCAACTAACAGTAATCTTACTTTGGTCAACATTTCTTTGTTTGGCACACAGTCTGTGGCAACATTTTTTTGTTTGGCACACAGTCTGTGGCAACATTTTTTTGTTTGGCACACAGTCTGTTGCAACATTTCTTTGTTTGGCACACAGTCTGTGGCAACATTTCTTTGTTTGGCACACAGTCTGTGGCAACATTTCTTTGTTTGGCACACAGTCTGTGGCAACATTTCTTTGTTTGGCACACAGTCTGTGGCAACATTTCTTTGTTTGGCACACAGTCTGTGGCAACATTTCTTTGTTTGGCACACAGTCTGTGGCAACATTTCTTTGTTTGGCACACAGTCTGTGGCAACATTTCTTTGTTTGGCACACAGTCTGTGGCAACATTTCTTTGTTTGGCACACAGTCTGTGGCAACATTTCTTTGTTTGGCACACAGTCTGTGGCAACATTTCTTTGTTTGGCACACAGTCTGTGGCAACATTTCTTTGTTTGGCACACAGTCTGTGGCAACATTTCTTTGTTTGGCACACAGTCTGTGGCAACATTGTCTTTTCATTAATCATTATTAAGGTGCTTCTTTTTTAAATTTAAATTGGCACTTACGGTTAATTGTGTATTACAGTAGAACCCGGTTATGTCAACGGCCTCGGGGTGTGCCAAAAAGTGTCGAGATAACCGATGATCGAGATAAACGAAAACCAATATGGCGGCAATATAATAACATGTGCCTGAAATTTCTTTATGTAGGCCTGCATGATGTGCGTTAATAAATGAGAATGTACATGCACGTGTTTTTGGAGGTTTTTTTTGCACAACAGCGTTGCCGTTATTTGTTTGATGAAGCGATCGGCATACTATAAAAATGTACATACATGTTTGCTAACAACATGTTCGCAGTTATCGTATGCCCGTATACTATTGCTTTGTGTTTTCATAAAGAGATCGCTGTAGTGGTAATATTTAACATGACATGGTCACAACACACTGTAGTCCACCAACACGTCTTTCCGTGCAATGACGTCATTATTTCGCTCGGCGGAACCAACCTTCCCCCAGCCGCAGATAGCTAGTTCACTGTGACACACAAAGCAACAATATGACCATCACGATCAATACGATACGTTGCGGTGATATTTTTATAACCTTTGACACACCTAGACAATCCCCTTACCCAGGGCCGAACCTAACAATTGCGGGGCCCTATGCGAAACGGATTGCGCGGGGCCCTGTCTGGGTAGGAAGAAGGATAATAAGTGAAAATTAAGATTTTGTAATAGAAAATAAATTCGGGCGGGGCCTATGAAAGTGCGGGGCCCACTGCGGCCGCATAGGTTGCAGTGGCATAAGGCCAGCCCTGCCCCTACCCATGTGTCTCGTATGCCACAAATTTCCTTGACAACCAACGATGCACTGCTAAGATGGGGTTGTCGATGCAAACGCGAAAATACGGTAGTGAGATGGTGAAGTGGCATCGATAACTAACATTTTCAAAAGCTGGCGATTGGTCATGGGGATCGAGATAACCAACGTTAAGTGGCAAATTTGGCCCTCTTAAAACGTCGACTTAATAGGGTTGGCGAATTAAACGAGGTCGAGATAAGCGGGTACGACTGTAGTAATGTTATTATTGAACTATTTGACACAGAGACATAGCAAGCAAAAGCTACGCGCAGGACGGCGTCTGAATTTGGGCAGATTCCTACCAAAAATATGAATATTCATATACACATTTTTATTACACATTTTGTGTTTAAATTTTTTTTTTTTTTAAATTAAAGAAATACAATTTTGAATCGCTGCAGGATGGGTGCCCCCCCCCCCCCCCCCTTTTTTTTTCCGCATGACCTTGATTTTACCTGTGTCTTTTTAAGTGTAACTAATTATTCCCAGTTTCTTTTAAAGAAATTTCTAAAAACATACAAATAATTACCTCTCCTTTTTAACTCTTCTAGAACTATGTATATTGCCTCTAAAGACAGCCTTCCTGCAAAATAGAACATTTTAAAAATAATAACACAAATATAAAAGTTAACATAATGTTTTTGCGTCAGCTACTTAACATTCTATCTTTTTTTTTTTTTTCCTTTTCCAACTGCAGTAATGTTTTGTGTCAATAAATTACAACCCTTTGAGCCTTGGTAAACCCAGTGCATTTTCTTGAGTTGTACTTTTGAATTGGTTGGCTTCCACACCAGAGCTATCTTTATTAACATTTTGGTCATGTACTCCACAAGTTTTGTGAAGGATTGCTATTCTAACCTTTTCCAAGTCATTCACATCCAAAACATTGAGCTCTGTGATCATTCAAATTAATTTGGTTTTACAATTTTTTTAAAAGGTTAGCGTTAAGCCCTGAGACAATCTAAACTTTTGAAACCGTGACCATTTAAATTGCACTCTTCCCCTGTTAAAGCAGTACTCCAATAAAATGGCTTCCTTCATAATAAGACTGGACTCACTATTCAACTGTTTATTGTAAAACAGCTCTGAACTCTGAGCTTCTGTAACATCCAAGTTGTACCGTTTCACCTGACGCTGATAACCCAAGACGAGGCTGCACCAGGCCTCCAGCTGTTTCTTTCTTGTTTCAATATTGGGCTGTATCCTGTGAATAAAAAGTTGAAATCTGCAGGCTCATCTAATTAATTCTAAGCAGAAAAATGGAATATAGAAAATTAACTCTAAAATGCTAGGTTGGAAAACTTATCAGATTATTAGGCAATTATTAGGCAATTTCAGGGGGTCAAGCAAGTACACCAGGCCAGAAGTAACAAGGTGCCCAAGGAAAGGTTGTTTTATTTTAAAATATGATACGATCAATGGGAAACATGTTCTTCGAGACAGATACAATATCAGGTTCTTAATTAGAGACAGATACTAGATACAATATCAGGTTCTTACAGACAAATACAATATCTGGATCTAATGATGAGGAGTTCAGCAACAGAATGTCATTAAGGGGATCATCAGTGGTCTTAGAGCGCAACTTGTTCTTAAAAAACATCATCTTGGAGAACACCTGCTCGCACGAATATCACAGTCCATTCTGGGTTGAAGACATGCTCATGCTGTTCAAGGATCTCAGCCAAAACCAGCGTTTATGAAAGGGTTAAAGAGGGAGAAGTTGTCCTACTAGAACAAAACTAGTCTAAGCCAAGAAAAACTAGTCTAAGCCAAGAGTGAGCCTTAGTGCCAGTAATCTCAGTCCGAGTAGTAATGTCAATGATGTGAATTATTGTCAATATTGACTCTGTGAATTGCGCTTAAAGTGAATACAGACAGTGTTTAGCTGCTGGCTCAGCAGTTTATTCGTCTTTACTAGGTACTTTGACAGAAATTTTAAATATTGTCATATTAAAATAAATGATGCACCATTTTAAAGGGCTAGCTATAAGGTGATCGCATTATTACACTTTTTGTACTATTTTGCTTGTATCTTTTTAGCTATTAAAGTTAGAGCTCTCAGATTTGGAGGAGACATTTACAATACAATGTGTAACAAAACAAAACACATGAATTGTGAATGAATTTATTATATTTGTTAAAATATGATTTTATGAGCACAGGGGGTGGATATAGACAATTGTCGAAAAATTTAATTTTACAAAAAATGACATAATTACTAAACCAATTACGCTACTGCTATAAAATTTTCAATACAAACAGATTATGTCCATCTAAAAGTAAGGCACATTTAAAATAACTGAAATACAGACCAGAAAAATTGATGTAAATTTATAAAAATATTTGATGAAAAGCGCCCGCGGCCAAGACATTTTTTACATTTAAATACATAACTTTTAAACTAATAAAGCTACTGCAATAAAATTTTCATTAATAATAGTTTGTGACAATTCAACTGTAACAGAATATTAAAATATTGCAAAAGCTATTAAAATCATGCTATACAAAATTCAAAAATGTCATGTAATCTTTTGACATTGATGTGCATTTTTAGGCATAACTTTTAAACTAACAATGCTAATTCAATAAAATCTTCAGTAAAAAATAGACAGTGACAATGACATTAGGGGCTCTTTTAAATTGGGCATCGACCATCCCCAAAACCCTCTCACTATTGATATTATGAACAGGGGCAGACGAGGTCAGGGCCATTAATTCTGCTGATGGATTAGCCAGATCCCCAACAAGATACTCCGCAAGCTGCCTCTTTAAGACAGATACAAATCCTATAGACAGAGCTGAAACTGTCTCAAAAAATCGTGGACACGGTTCGTGGCTCCTAAGCTCCAGCAACACTTCATCCTCATCAATTGGTAGATTAAAAACATCTTCCTCCATCGTCAATATCAAATCGGGTTGTCTGTTGATCTCCTCCAGGTTGGCAATACATCTCTTCATGTGTGGAATCTATTGAAAAACAAAACAAAGGAAAAGGCTAAAGTCTAAAGCTAATAAGATTGCCATAATCATTTGGTTTTTTTAAAACAAAAATCGCTTTAAAATTGACAAAATAAAAATACCCACCATATCCAAATGCTTTAAACCTTTAGAGTTCTTATAAAATTGAGTCATCCAGGGTCCAGTCACAAGTTTTCCAAAGAGACCTATCATGAGAAATGCAAAGTATTAGCTAGAATCATAAGCAACATCCACATAGTATTGAAAATTCATCTATTTAGATACCTGGTAATGAAAAAAGAAATAGAACTAGGTTACCTAAGACTCGAAGTTGAATAAGAATATCATTGCACCAGATGTCATTCAGCAGGGCCGTTCTTAATTTGGCAGATGTACAATATTTCTTGAGGTACTGTGCCAGCGATTCTTTAATCTTAAAAATGACTCCTGCAAGGTGAAACAAAATGTGGAGTCTGTTTCCAACGTAGCGAGGAAGAATTCCAGGTTTCAGATTCTCCTTCTCCAGGAATGCTGCCAACCCTGCAGGATCACCAGATGACATCTTATGCCTGCAGAGGGGAAAAAACACAACTGTCTTTATGTGCTTACAGCAAAATGAGCTTTTTCAGAACTATTTATTTAACAAAGTATTAGGTACCTGTACTAAAAATAAGTCATGTGTAAAAAGATAAAAGTTACCTCAGTTTAGATATAGCATGGATAAGATTAGCAGCACTCCCATCTTGTCCAAAGGACAGTCCGGTTATGCTCCATTTAGCGTCCAGAAGTTTGCACTGCTTACGAGCTTCGGAAGCCATTCCTTCCAGGGGGTGCAGATTGCATTTCAGTTGAATCAACCTCTTGTTCAACAAATCACCCAACTGCATCGAAACACATTGATTGACCTTTGCCCTGTCACTCAAAGTGGTACTGAAAGACTGAAGGATGCTATGCAATACAACATGCTGATCCTCCTTGTTGTATACAGAATACAAGGTGGCCAGATCTTGAAGGGAGGTAACAAGCTGGTGCAGGTAATCCTCTGTTTTTCCTCCAGAAACTCCAGCCACTGCAATGGTCAGGTTCTGTTCGCCTGTAGAAATGTGGCAAGCATTATAGTGCTGACCATCAATCGGCGTAGAGTCCCAGGAGAAGGTGAGGTTTTCTGAACGGAACATGACATCAGCTACCTGAATTTCCGACAAGATCCCAATCTCCAAAGCCATGTTAGCAGCCGTTGAAGATACTGGGATGTCGGTCAAAACCTTTCCTGTTAACTCCTTCACTGCAAAAGCTATAACAGCCCCAGCTCTTTCAATTGGCACTTGGTTCAACAGGCAATTATAAATGCATTTCCTCACTGGTGCACTATAGGTCTTTCTCTGTGGTTTCTTTGCAGTGGGTGAATGGGACAATGATGTTGTGGTTGGAATGGCTTCCTCGCTTTTCTCCTCAGCCTCCATCAAGGTGTCGACAGTAAGCAATGCTGAATTTCTTTCTGCTGTGTTAAATTTTAACGATTCCTTTAGAGCCAAATTTTGCCTTCTCAGCAATGAGATATGACGTTCTAACTTTCTTTTCTCTCACTCCAGTTTGCTGATTCGAGCTGAGCATTCATTACATTTCTTCACCTTGGCCTTGTTCTGGAACTCCAATTCTCTTGTCAAAGATGTATTTTTGACCTTCAATTTATTTATAATTTCAGCCTTTCTTTTAAAAGACTGATTTACTACCCGTGGGTTGAAGCGCTTGGAAAGCTCTTTAACTTTTGATTTAGTGTTCCTCAACCTGTCTGCCAAACGTGTACATTTTGTGTGGCTCGCATCTCTAAGAGAAGGGCATTTCTCACAGTCCGTTCTCAACTTTTTTAAAGGAGGTGAATTCAATAATGTTTCACCGACATTATCAACAACTAAAGTAGCCTCAGGCTCAGGCATCTTTCGCTTCTTTTTTGGACTCGATACTGGTACATATACAGTTTTCTGCAGCAGGTCTTCTATCAAGTGCCACTTTTTATCAATACTTCTCTTTAAACCTGAAACCTTTTCCAAAAGCCTGTTAAGATTTCCTTTGATGACACTTACACGTGACACATAGTTGCTGTCTGATTGCTGCAGGCATTCATCAAGTATTTTTGCAGTATTTGACATATGCTTGCCATTGGTGTAATACAGATGTACAGCAAAACCATTTCTGTAATGCTTCGTGTCAGCATCCTGAGCAAAACTTGTCACATAAATTTCAAAATCTTTAATTGTTTTTTTAATTTCAGCCATAGCCATTTTATAAGACTATAATTGCAGAGATAAAACTCAAACAGAGCACAATCACAGAATCACAGGAAATAATCTGTAACTCTAAAAAAAAAGAAAAGATCAGGACTACTATTAGAGAATACATAAAATAATATAATCATATAAATAATAATTTAATATTTTTAGATATGCTACACAATGTTCTTTAGCTTATGTACATTTATAGTTTTTAATAACTTAATAATTCTTTGCTTGATCTCTTTGTCTTTGTTGTCTTTTTATTAAGTCTTATTTACATGTATTATTGATTCAAAGCATGTTCTTACATGGCCTAAAGTTTAATTATTATTAAAAACCAGTTATGAAAAGTGTATATTTAGGTTCAAACAACTAAGTCATAATGCTGGAAATATTTATCTAGTCGTTTCAAAAAGGTTTTAAATAATAATAACCACTGTTTACATTAGAGATATATCACTTCCGGTAGACTCCGGTAGATCGAGTGGAAAAAAATGGCCGCGGCTTGGAAGCCTTGAATTTTTAGTCACGGTAGTCAAGCTATAATAAAGTTGTGTGATGATCAGTACTCGATTAAAAAAGTGTTTCCCCTTTAAAAACATATAAACTATACGAACAAATAATTTCCAAGTCCGAACACGATATAAATAAAAAAATTAAGCACAACAAGCTCACTTACCCCAATCAACCTTTCAATTGATCGTCTCAGCGTGGTCCGATCTCCTATTTATTGATACCCCCGTAACCGGCATGCATCGCGGATTCAAATTCAAATAAGGAAGTCCCTCTATTTTTAGAAATGACGCAAAGCAACGCGAAACACCGACATCTACCGAAAACAAAAAGCGCCAGCTGATCACGGCGATCGCCGCTCGGCGGCCTTCGTTTTTCTACCGCCGGCGGCGAAGTATTGGGGTGCCTAATAACAGTCATCTTTTTTATATCTTCATATTTATATATTAATGACGAAGCCATTTCCGACAACCCAATTTTTTTTAATTGAGGGTGGATAACTAATGAAATGCTCAATTTTCAAAAATTCGATGGTGCATAACTTTTTTCGGCGTTTGCTAATATTAATGAAATAAAGTTATTCCTCTTTGTGAAAAAATCAAGCTCTGGCGGGGTTAAGCGCTATGCAGCGCGAGCTTGCATTAAAAAGTTATAATAATAAATACATATCGATCCATAAAAATAAATCCGTTGCCACTTACAAAATACACAATGCTGCAAAAATGATACCACCGTGTTTGGAAAAAATATGTGCTCTACGTCACTGATGACTAAATAGTTTATTATTAGAAAACTGTGACGTAAAACACAAAAAAACGAGATAACCACTGAGACGAATGTTAAAATGGCCGTACACGTTTTGCGTTATTTTTCCATATGCGCAGACCGCATGCGCGTGAGACCTTCGACGTACCTATCTTTACGCATACCAGAGAGAAAAAAAAAGTTAATTTGGTGGTCTGCAAATAATAACAGAAGCGACGGCTAATTTATAAAGATGGGTACATGACATCATTTGCATGTTTTGTTATGTTGCCGATGACTTTAGGCTTAGGGTTCAGGGATAGAATTAGGGTTCAGGTTAGGGATAGATGATTTAGGGTTCAGGTTAGGGATACGGGATACATTTAAGAAGTTTTTTCATTATTTTTAAACGTTTTATTCTTAATTTTACGGGTCGTGTCAACCAAGATGGCGGCGATGGTAAAAAACGTGTACCCATCTCTCTAAATTTACCGAAGCGACATAGTGACATGTTCATTTGGCGACATTTGGTAATTGCACGCTACTGGTACCTCTATCGTTCACCCTAACCCGAAATCTATCATAAACAAAGGGCAGTGACTCCCAATGAGGGACCACAGAAGCACATTAGCCGTTCATTTTAATTTTAAAGGGTGTATTTCATTCACCTACGTGAAAAAAGGAGGAAACTTGTACTGCCAAGGCCAATCGAAGTCAGCCATGTTGAAACTTTGGTTTCTAATATTAATTTATAGCTGATAGAATCGATTCCCTGAAAAAAAAAAGAAATTAACAATTTAAAAAATAATAGAATAATTAATGAACATACAAATGATATATAATTTTATCGTATTGATTTTTAGACTCAAAGTAAAGCTAAAAAATTGTGGACAACTTTTATTTGTAAGTTGTACGTTACCAGAATTGCTGCGTACTTCAATAAAACGAAGGGGATACTTTAAGGTATCGAATCATGAAAAGTAAACATGTTATATTTTACACCACATTTTTATGGTACATAAGTTAATATTTTTATTTTCCAGGTGTTAACATTATTTTAGGAAACAATGTGATGGCCTGTCAAAGAACTAAGGTTTTAGGACATTTTAAATTGCTTCATCACGATTCTTTGATAAGCTTCTTTTTAAATGATTTTTTTTAAATCCCCCCCTCCCCCAAACGACCAAATTGGTGTTGAATTTATCAAAATCCAGTTATAATTTAAATTGATGCAGACAAAAAATTGTAAGATTTTCAATTATCCAGAAAGTAGCAGTAATCTATCTAATGGACACTGGTCTCTGCTGTGGTCCACAGTGTGGATAAAAGAGCTTAAGAAGCACTGGAATATTTAATCCCAGGCTTTTGATACTTTTACCAGGAAAGCAGTGAATAAATGAATAAAACCCAAATGATGGGATGAGCTTAAGTAATTCTTTGGCCAAACATTTTCCACAAGCCCTCTTAAGCCTTGCTGACAGGTTATATATATTTATATACCGGTACCTATAAATACTGCTATGTAAATGTACATGTAACAATTATTTATATATATATACCTACCGATACTATGTAAATGCACATGTAAGGCTTATATTTATATATAAATATATATATACCTACCGATAGTGCTGTTGTAAATGTACATGTAACGCTTATTAGGAAACTGGCCACTTTCTGCACATTAGTTAGCAAGATTTTGGTTGTAGATCATTATAAGAAAACAAAACAGCAAATTGTGCAAAATGATATAAATTTTAATCACTGGACAATTTTCACTGGGCTAAATTTAAAGAGATAACATGCCAAAACATTTTTTAATTATGTAAGATAAGCTGAAAGAATTTGACTGCTGAAATGTAATTGAAAATAAAATATCTAGACAATATAAATTAACATAAATTAGCCAATTTACCTCATAAAAATAATCTTTAATGATTTTCAAGCCAACAACTCAAAATTTCTACTATTTTCTTTTCAAATAAGATAAAGAAACTCAGGGAGTCACACAATATTAACGTTTTATTGCTTCACAGTTCATAATAGATATTATTTAGAACAGAATATTCAAGACTTTTCAATGTTCATTTTAATATTTATCTTTTTATCAGCGTAATGTTAAGCAAAATAAAATAGTCCTAATATTTTTGATGTGTCAAACTTTTGTCTTTCGCTTCAAAATGTAAATAAAACAAACAATTGTATGATGTAATTTTCAACCCAAGTCAAGTTATAAATGGCAATTTTTTTACACATAAAGGTTATAAAAACTCATTCTGAAATTATTTCTGAAACTTGTCCAGAAAGTAAGTTTTTTTTGTAATTTTTAAATATAATAATTTTATATAACAATCTTTACTTTCATGCATTACAAACATTTATATTTTTCTTGAATTTATATCATTTCTTTGAAGTGTATGTATTTGCGTTAGTATTTAAATATATATCTTTTAATACCCAGGTATGTTAGGTTAAAATAAGATTTCTGACTTCTTTTGCATGTGAACTACGGCAAGTATAAAGGTTTTGTAATTATTAGTATTCTAGATGAGTAGATGGGACACCACTACTATGTTGCGCATGTAAAATATGGGAAGAAGAGCATAATAATAGATCTAGATGGTGCTCCATGTATCCACCAATTATCATGCCCTTTAGGTACCTCATACTATTTCTCTTTTAAACTGCTTTGTGGTCTAATCTGCCTGAGACAATACTTCAGATGGGACTGGAATTATTGGGAGAGCAATTGGTATGGAAAACCCATTCCTTTTTAAAGGGACGTAATAATCATGACACTAGCCTCTTTCACCTGATTTTCATCAATTACGTCCCTGCAGGGCAGACAACATCCGCTCTGTAATTATTATTATGGTATAGACAAATCAGTTCTGAGTTTGTATATCCTGGTGCATGTTCACTATTCTACCAAATAGTTAACAATTTGACAACTGAGTGTACAGTCCTGGGCCAGGACATTTCAATTACAAGTGTGCCTACAATCTTCAATTTTTATGTTTACTATTTATCAATACTGTACATTTATGTGTTTTGGTATAGAGAAATTATATTTCCTTACAGTCAGCAGTCATTATGATATACAGGGTGGGCCAATAAAAGTGAGAACATCTTGTAAAAGGTGATTTAATCACATAAAATTAGTTTAACTATACTCATACTAGATTAAATAGTTTACTGATTTACTTACTTGCATATTTAGCTATATGACGTCATTATTTTGACTATTTCCGGTCGCCATTTTTTATTTTTAATCTACCCATTGTTTACGTCGTCTGCTTTTTTAACATTGCCCAGAATGACAAAAATCACTGCAGAAGACCGCATTCTGATTAAACATTTGCGAATTGAAAAACAGTGTGGTGCTAGGAAAATGGCCAACGAGTTTCCAAACAAAGCCTGGAGCATAGCAAGTGTCAGTTGGGTTATCAATAAAATTGACAACGACGAGTCAACGGAACGTAAACCAGGAAGTGGTCGACCAAAGTCTGTTAGAAAACAACAGAGCATTGTACAAGTGAGTGAGCTTATCTGCAGTCAAGATGATGATCCTCACAGTCACAGAAGTCTGTGGGAAATAGAAAGAGAAACTGGTATACCACGGTCGTCGGTTCGACGTACTGTAAAGCAAGATTTACAACTTAAAACGTACAAGTGTGTGATCGGGCAGAAGCTCAATGAAAATGTCAAGTTGAAACGCTTGCAACGCAGTCGTGAGCTACTTGAACGATTTCCTAATGAGAGAAGTGTACAAAGCATCTGATTTACAGACGAAAAGACATTCACCGTTGCCATGCCAGTGAATTCTCAAAATGATCGTGTTTATTCCGTGGCAACAAAGAAAAGTTAGGTTCAAGAAAGGTGACTTAAACGAGAGCGTGACCATTTCAGCCGCGGTATCATGGTTTCAATTGGTGTGTCTCGAATGGGGAAAACTAGTGTTGTGTTCGTTGAACCAGGAGCAAAAGTTAACAGTGAATATTATTGTGAACAAGTTCTCAGACGAGGAATGCTGCCCGACATTCTATCGAGATGTGGTCGACATAACTGGACATTGCAGCAAGACGGAGCCCCATCTCACACAGCCAGAAATACAATCACCTTTGAGCAGCTCAAGTTGGCAATAATCGAGGAATGGCGAAATCTGGGGAAATGTTTCATTGACAGAAGCATAAACGAGTGGCGTCGACGCTTAGAAAAAGTCGCTGAGAAGCAAGGAGGACACATTGAACATGATTTCTGATGAGCTAAATATTTCGCAAAAAATGTATGAAGAATTATAATTAATTAAATTATATTTTGAAATAACTCATATGCCACGAGATGTTCTCACTTTTATTAGCCGACCCTGTAGAAAGTTAAATACCGGTATTTGAATTAGGCAGAAGGGTTCAAAGTTATTAATAGAAAAATATAACCTTTTTGAATCTCAGAATCAATATAAAGTTATTGCTACTAAGTGTTTAAGTCCTGAATAAGTGTTCTGATTTGGATCATATGATCAAGTGACTGTCAAGTGACTGTCAAGTGACTGTCAAGTGACTGTCAAGTGACTGTCAAGTGACTGTCAAGTGACTATCAAGGCCTGGTACATTCCTGTGTAATATCCTAGAGAGACCTTGTTATGATCAGTTCTGGAGTAGAGCAGAGGTACGGTTTCAGAGCTTTCAATAAGTCGTTTGGTCTGGCCTAGTTGGGGGATGGAACCTAGATCATTGTTATCAAACAGGATCTGCAGCTGCTCTGTGCAACACAGACTGCTCCGCAGGCAGCAATGCTGAGGTTGGGAAGCCTGGCCGGAAAGACGTTCAGATTTAGAATCCGTTGATTCCATTGCCTGCCCTCGTGGGGAAAATGATGAATGCGTGGACCCACAATGCATTTTGCCAGAAAGCTTTCCAAACCAGCCATCGCATGCTTGATTTAGGCAGCAGTAACAGTCACATGATTGCTCACTGTTTAAATCAGGGGATTCAACTCTAGATTCAGGGTCAATATTTGAAGCTTTGTTCGCAGGATCAGGTAATGCAGGAGGAGAGCCGGAGTCAAAAGAATGCTTATAATGGTGCTTACGGTCCCTCTTTCGAAACTTAAGGGATTGATCAGCAGGGCCAGCAGTAGATGATTCATCTCCATCAGACTTGTGCCAAATGGACCCTCCCAAAAACGTCAGGGGTTTTGGCTTGAAAGTTGCCACTGCCCAAAGTTGGGACAAGAGAGAGTCGAGGAACCAAAGCGACCAGAGAGAGGAGTGGCGGGCTGGATTAATGGTGCTCCTTTTGTCTTCAGATGTAGAACTATTATCAATGACAGATCCTTCATTTTTATGAGATTTCATCATAATATATGGGGGATCTTCTCCTGGGTCACGGACTATAGAACCATCATGCCAGTTATCGTTCCAGGCTTTGGGGCGAAATTCTTCATTAGCTCCTTCATCCCAATCAGAGTGATTGTTGGGTGTGGCGGCGGATGAACCAGGGTCTCCTCTGTTGTAGAGAGGAGATGTGAAAGTGGAAGGATCCACTACAGGCATGCTGTTGGACAGGATCAGAGTCAGGGGAGATGACTGCAGGGTAAAGAGAGCCACGGCCACAGAGGAGAGGGGTCCAGAGACTTGAGCGGCTAGAGCAGTTGATCCTAACATGCTGATGATACCAGTCAGGTACACCGCAGAAAAGGCACTCATCAGCTGTGGGATCAATACAAGCAGAGTTATCATCTGGACAAAACAGTACACTGATTTTTTTCTTTTACTTAACTATAATGAGACAACTATGTTGACACATGACCTGAAGCAAACTCATTAATTAATAGGTTCCAGTACTTTGTATGAGGGTAAATCACAAATTCTAAAATGGTCCATACTAAAACTTATTCTTAACAATGTTAAGTATTTTAAAAATATAATAAGTGTATGACATTCTGAGGAAGCAGATAATGTAGATTATTAGGATCAGGACACATTTGTTAAAGAAGTTGTCCTAACACAGCGGTTCTCAACTTGTGGGTCGCGACCGAAAATAATTGTGGCTGGGGGTCACCACAATGCGATGAACCGTATTAAAGGGTCGCGGCCATAGGAAGGTTGAGAACCACTGTCCTAACAGAACAGTGAAAGCTGTTCTGTTGTATCCCAGTTGCTGATTAAACAGAACATGTCTCTAAACAGCAAGGGAACAAAACTTTGTTGAAGGGTAGGTGAAAAAAAAACCAAAAAAAACTTGAGCTTACAATAAAAGCCCAACCAATGAAAACACTACCTGGCCATCTAAATAATTAGTTGGTGGCTGAACTGTACCTTGGAACACTCCAGCCCAACTTGTAACCACAGAGTTCCCATCAGGTCGGCATTCAACAGCACGTCAAGTTCGGCATAGGTAAACCAGTTTCTCTTCAATCCTTCTTGCAACGCCAGTCTAAACAAAATAACCAAAAGACAACAATTTCAGGCTACACTCTGCCAGACCTTGCCAATAGTGATCCCTCAAGACTTCTGACGGCTTTGAAAGCATGAGTGGATTAATATGAAGAAATAAGAAATTATTTCAACTAAAGTAATGCTGAACGTTAGCATAATTTTTAGTATAATTTACTTAAGCTATTAAATAGTGTCAACACAACAGGAGGACCCTCTTGTCATCTACCAGCTCCTGCAGCTGATCTTTCTTTTTCTGTGAGATGTATGTTTTAAGATTAACAGTACAATTGTCTCCAGGGAGAACTGGGCTGCCGGAATTCCAGTTCTATAGATTTGAGAGCAGTCGGTATTGGTATTTGAAAGCCCAACATAGCTTAGATTAAAATCCATCTCACCTTCTCTCTATGGAAACAAGGGTATCCTCAAACTCATCCGGTCTTACAAAGAGTCTCCAGTCCTGTTACATTAGAATAAAAAGATTTCAAGGGCTTAACATTTTTGTTTTGTGTATGTAACAAGTAGGGTTGGCTCTTATAAAAATAAAATTTCTATAAGCATTCATCAAGAATATATGAGTTTAAATTTTAAACAATATTTTGCTTATCTACTGAACACGAAGACGAAACAGCAGGCTGAAGTCCCCTATGTAGAAATAAGAGAAACAAAAAGCGGCAGTGTAGTGAATAACAAAAATGATCATTAATCTCTAAACTACACTTCCACCGTGCAAGTCCTGGTTTGCAGGAAATAGATGCTATGGTTAAACATTGCACTTGGATACCTTGCACTTAACAGAGAGTGCAATATAGATTATTTGATTCCACACTTGGATACCTCGCACTTTAACAGAGAGACAAAAATTATTTGGGGAAGCAACATACCATTGCCTGTAAGAAGTCCATTTCCATTTGGTTGACATCATCTACCTCTTGATCTGTGTTATCAGCCCATTCGTCATTGAATACTTCTTCTTCAACACCTTCATCATACAAGTACTTGCTGGCCATCATCTGAAGACAACAAACAAAAAGTATTGCCATGAAAGCAAATATTTGTCCTTGAAGGCTTAATTTTCTGTTTATTGTCTAGTTATCTACAGAGTTTTTTTTTTAATGATCTGTTTAGTAGTTGAGTGACACAACAAGATCATTATAATTTATACAAAATAACTAAAAGTTATAATTAGTAAAAATATGAATTAGAAAAAGAAAAAAATAAGCAAGACATATATGATTAATAATCATGTTTCCAGTCAGACTTTTTATCATAATGCGCAACATGTATAACTCAGACAAGAATTTGAAGACAATGACAATGAAAGAAAATTGTTTACCGTAACTGAAAAACAAAACTTAGCTTCTGCTAACTGGTTCTAATCTTCTCTGGTCATGGGTCAAGAGCAAAATATTAAACAGCTTAAAACCTCAGATAACGAGTAGCTTAGTTTGAGTTTGATAGTATTTCACAAAACTAGAAATTTTTAAAAATAAATTTAGACCCATAAATGTGTGATGATTCACAATACGAGTAGTATATAAACACTGTGTCTGCTGTGCCTTATGAAAAGTAAATTATTTCAGTGATTCAACAGTCATTCTACACAATAATGCTCTCCTCTTGTATCTCTCATCTACCTCACAATAGCAACAATTATATTTAATCAATTGATTTTAATATTTTATAATTCAATTTAAATAATACAAATATGAAAAATGTATTTTGTATTAATCATCGGTATGATAATCATAATCTATGATGAATCATAAGGGTTTCCATATTTATTTGGAAATTCACTTTGATATATGAGTGCTTCGGATTATGTGCATATTTTCAGCTCACAGTATGAGGTTCTACGGTACATCTCTCGTCAAGCATATTATATTTTCCTTCTGCAGTCACTATCTTGCTAAAGATATATCTAATTGTGGTCTTTTTAAGTGGTCAATCTGGGGTTCTTAAGCTAGGGTACATGAACTTTTGTCAGGCTATGAATTGAGGGCAGAATGTGCTTGACCATCATTAAATAGTGAACATATGGTACTTGGATGCTTTTCTGGTAATCATCTTGTTTTGTAAAGACTCACCATGGATATAAAGAAAATATCAGAGGAAGACATGGTTTGAAGATATTCCTTGTTTTTCTGTCTCAGCCTCTTCGCATACAGCATGGACAGGACCACTGAGCAAGGTGATACTTTATTGCGTCTGCAACAATTTATTATTACAGAGAAAGATAATTAATTTTCTTTTTAAATAAACACATCTCACTGTAATTTTTAAAAATCAATCCCATTAGCAAAGAAATAATTCAGTTCAATTACTTTCTGCTTCAGCATCATTTAACGCCCCGATAACATTTCAGTATTGTCAATTATGTACTAATGAAATAGTAGAGAGTCTAAGATTTTTTTTAATGCAATAAAATTGCAGCTCTTTTAAGCAACTGACAATGACCAATGTTGTGAAACAACACAATTTAGAGAAACTGCACAGACATTTACTAAATCCACAAAATCATGAGCGGGTATGAGTATGAGTATTTAAACTTGTGGTTGTCAGTCAGTATTAGCATAAAAGCCAACATGCATGGTTTACCCATACTTTGTAAAAAAAATTTTATCCCATTGGTTTGTATGATGGTATTATTATTATTAGTAGTTTTATTTGGCGGAGTGTGCTAGGCTGACCACGCTGTACATACAATTTAACAAACATAATCATGAACTTAAAAATTAACATACATTAATTAAATAAAACAAATATATATTCACTCCAACCATTCAAAAACTATTTACATGTCAAGCCATGGACGGCACCCAGCAGCATCGTTTATCGGTCAGAGTGGGGAATCAGTCAGGATAGTAGAGTTTAAAGAGATGTGTTTTGAGTGCAGTTTTGAAGGCTCTGCTGGTCAGTATGTTGCGGATGTGTAGTGGAAGAGAATTACATTGTTTGGGGACAAAGAAAGAGAAAGATCGTTCACCGTATGTTTTGAGGGGGGTGTTGTTAACAGCTAGGCTGGTTTCTATTAAAAAAAAAAAATCCCTTTAACAAAATGATTTTTTTTTTAATGAGATCACCTGATGACATTTGATGCTGTATACAGATCAACATGACCTAATTTTTCAGGGACGCTTTCATGGAAATAATCAACAGCAAGTTCTGAGGAATGTAAATGTAATACAAAATTAATTCACTTGATTAATTTTCAATTATTACATTAAAACAAATAGATTTTTTACTTGCTTCACTGTAATGTCAGTTAAAGTTAAATGAACTTAGATAACATAAAAATAGTTAATATAACCTGTTAATGGAAGGGAAGGCTCTTCCAAATCGGCCATGTCTCCATAGTAAAGGCGACGCCTCATTCGCTTGCGAAAGTTAGAATCCATTCTTTTTTGCTGGAAATTTAAAGTTGTAGAGAAAAATAAAGTTAATGATACCTGATGATAATATTAAATTTGATACTGCTTAGTTACACTATAACACTAAATTGAAAACATAATATTCAAATCTGAGTGAGTCATCATTACCAAAAATCAAAATGACTTCAACATTCACATCCTGCTTATAAAGTTTGAAAGTTAAAGGTCAAAATTTAAATATGTTTTTGTTGATTGTTGACATAAGTATTGTGGGTAAATCCATGCAGTTCAGTAGAAGAAATATTAAGTTCTATTAGTACTAAGATTAAAAGTACTTAGGGCCTAATTTGGTGGGCTAATCTTTTAATCTAAAGCTAATTCTTATCATATCATATGAGTATGAGAGTGACGCTATAATCATATTACTTGCTTCAAAGGTCTATTTCTAAAGTTATAAATATAAAAATCTCACTATTTATATTGACTTTGAGACTTAAAGTTTCAGAGTGTTCACAAAAATAACTGCCCTGTAATCATGTATCTTACTTTATGTCTGTCTCTCTAGGCTCTAGGCACTCTACTATTAGTTCTAGCCTAGTCGGTCTAGTTGTTACACTAGTTACAGAGAGTAGTAATAGGACTAGTATGACTATTGGCCTATATTTATTTATATACTAAGACTAATGTAGTGTGAGTCACAGTGTGGCTTTTAAATATAATAGAAAAAAAATAGTAATAAATAATATTAATATTATATTGTAGACGCCTGATCATGCCTAATGAGTCAGTATCTGAAATTGGGGACACACACAAGTACGAAATAGTTTAAAATAGACCTCGGCCCCCTGGGTTACAGGAGTACTGACGTAGTTAAAAAACAAACCTGCATGATAAATGTCCACTGAAAATCTATACTATATCCAAATTATATATAACCTATTTGGCCGCCATACTTGCACAGCAGCATAGATTCGTGTTGCCATTATAAATTTTGGAAAAAACCCAGGTCAAAGGTTAAAAAAAGCCCAGTAGAACCCAGCTCCAAAGATATGCGATTTACTGCATTTTTTTTTTTTTTTTAATCCCTTTCGACTTTATGAATGTGGTGTTGATCAATGGAAAAAAACGTCTCAACTGTGTAGGAACATCACAATCTCGACCCAGCTTTACCATTCAAAATTAACTTATAAAATGTCTTAGTCTCTTAGTCTTAGTTATTATTATTATTATTATTATTATGGGTAGTTTTCTATAGCGTGGTACCCCAGCCTAGGGCTGGGCTCACCACGCTGTACATGCAAATTAAAATGAACTTAAAAATATAAATTAAAAACCAACCATTCCATAACAATTTACATGTGAAGCCATGGACGGCACTCAGCAGCATCGTTTAACTTTCAGAGGGGGAATCAGTCAGGATAGTAAAGTTTAAAGAGGTGTGTTTTGAGTGCAGTTTTGAAGGCTGTGATGGTTGATATATTTCTGATGTGTAGTGGAAGAGAATTCCATTGTTTGGGGGCACAGTAAGAGAAAGATCTTTCACCGTATGTTTTTGTGCGAGTCTTAGGGACAGAAAGAATACGATCGTCTGCGGAGGAGCGAAGCTGTCGAAGGGGTGAATAGACAGAGAGAATTTCGGTTAGATATGAAGGGCAGGAATTCGAGAAAAAGTGGTGGCACAGAACAGAGAGTTTATAATCAATCCGTGCTTGTACAGGGAGCCAATGAAGTGAATGAAGTAGTGGTGTGACGTGATCACGTTTTTTTGCCTTTAAAACTAGCCTAGCAGCTGAGTTTTGAACCTTTTGTAATCTTTCTAAGAAGTGTTTTGGTGAGCCTGACAGAAGAGAGTTGCAGTAGTCAAGACGAGAGAGAACAAGAGCACAGACTAAGGTTTTTGTTAGTTAGGATTAAGCTTATAATTAAATAATATTTTCAATATAAAATACTCAACATGGTAGCATTACAAAGCCAAAAACGGTGTTTGGGGGGGGGGGGGGCGCGGACACTAACCAACCACTAGATAAATTTACATGTATGACAACTTTCGATTTGTCACTTAAACAATCTTGGTCTTAGTAGACGAACGGGACCTAATTGTATGCAATCCTTCAATTAGGTCTATTAATATTGACGTCACATGTTACAGAGTTATTGATTATACCACGTTTCACCCATTAAAAGTTACTGTTGTTGATGACTTTGATTATCTAATACTCTAATTCAGGCATGAACAACTCAAAATGAAAGGCGGGCCGTAATACTTTATAACAAGCTTGTGCGGGCCGTAGTACTTTATAGCAAACTTGTGCGGGCCGAAAGAAAATAGGACGGGAGTAAGGGTGCAAATAAGAAAATAATAATAAAAAAAAGAATATTTTTTTACTTCATTGGCCGCAAAGTGGGTGCTGGCTGGTCGCATACGGCCCGTTATAATTCAATGCAGCCCCGACAAAAGAACTCCTGATAATTGGTTCCCCACGTCCACGTCACGACAAAAAGGCCCCCGACACTTTGATTCTCTAAAACAGGGTCAGAGTCCCTGACAATATGACAAGCAAAACTATGACACTATGACTTGCAGTGTTTTAACATGTATCAATATACTTTTAAAAAATCTAGTTTAGTCACATTTATATATTTTTTAAAACTCCAAATAAATAAACAGGTTTAAACTTTCTATGTCGACAAAAAAATACCACCAATTTAAATACGCTTGGCCAAAATATGGTAAAAATGCCAAAGAGTGGCAACGTTGCCAAAATTATTGGTCGACAGACAAGTAAAAAAGAAACAATTGATTACGTCATTGTGAGGTCTTCGAAATCAATGGAGCAGGCAATATACTTTGCTTAATAATGATAACGAACTGGGCAAATTATCATGTTGTTAGTACAGTAGGTGCGATACATTTGGAAGAAAAACGTTTTTCTTTTGTTGTATATGGTAAATATAGCTTAATTAAAATAAAATTATTTTAATTACCTACTCTACAAGCAATTTTTCCTCTAATTTTTATGAGATTGTTTGTGTAATAAATAATGTATTTTAGAAAATGCGCACAAACGTGAGCGCGGTGTGGTAGAAAACAACAATGACAATAACGTATTGGTTAACATTAATGTAAATTTAAAATGATTTCAAACATAACAATGTGTTCTTTTAAAAGAATATCATTTGCATAGGTCCTTTCTTTCAATATGTTTTTTTCCACACATAAATTGGACATTGATTTCGATCGCCTAGCACTTGCATGCGAGTCAATATAATAGTATATAGCAGGCCAATGCGTACAGACTAAGAGGGGTCCTCGGGTATTTCAGGGGCCCAAAGTTGTCATGTGGGAAAAAAAATAAGATAGGGAGCAAAAACGAAAAGTTGCAAGGGGCCTCTAATAGTCACGCGATGATTCCGGTCGGTACAGTTGGCAAAAGTTTTATGTCTGGTTAAAGTTAGACTTTTGCTAAAAATAATTACATTGTAGTAGTAGATTACTTTGGCTGTATAGTTCCAAAAGCTGATCAAGGACTTATACTATATAATGATAATAAATAGTCAAAATGTGAAATTCAAACTGAAAAAGGTAAAAAAAATTGTGCTTTAGTTATGGCTAAAATAATTACTGTTTATCTCCCTTTTACTATGAAAAAAAATCTAACTCACTTTTTATTTAAAAGTTAAACTATTTTTAAAGGAAATGTAAATATGTATTATATGTAATGTTCCCCCTATATTATGGCAAGTCATTAAATGTTTATTTTTCTTAAAGTAACATTTTAAGGATATGGTTTTAATCTTAACTGTTGGGATAAATATTTTATTTTGTTACAAATATATAGCTTTTTTTTTTTTTTTTTTTCCTTCTTTTTTTTCTTTTTTACTTTCAAAGTATTTCCTTACTAGAGGCTCTAAAAATGTGTGTGTTTGTGGGGGAGGGGGTGACGGGGAATCATAATATAAATATTGAGGCTACCCCGTACACTGAAAATGATTTTTATTTCATTTGTATTTATTTTATTTTTGTTGGGGTAAAAAAGAAAAAGGGGAAAAAAAAGGGGGGGGGGGTCTATTCAATTTTGGTGAGGTCCAAATTTATAACATTTCTAGTGACAGTTACGCATTTTGCCCAAGAAAAGCACTGACATTTTTACTCATCAGACATCCTTGTAGCGTTGAGCACTTATAAGGCCCCATTAAAAGTGCAATTAGTCACGCGTGTGTCTTATCCTCTCCTCGGCTTCACCGTAAGCCAAGAAATGGGATGTTTGTTTTCTTCCATACTCGATCCTTTGTCTCACTACTTATCACATTACAACAGGTAAATAAGCTGTACACCTAGTCACGTAGACCTACGCTTTTTTTTTCCAGGACCACCTTCCACGAAAAACAACACATTTTAAACATTTTAGAAATACGAAAATTAAGAAAGGCTTGTGGGGGATATGCACAAAACAAATTCAAAATAAAAGTACAGACTTCGATGGCGAATCTTTCATAAAATATCAAGCAATTTCCTTTTCTCTTATTCTTTAAAAAAAATTAAAAAAAAAAAATATATTTTTTTTAAATATTGATTGTTATTCTTCAGACGCCCCCCCCCCCCCCCCCCAACACCCAGACGCTCAACATTAATTTAATTTGACATGGAACTCAGCTTTAAATAATTGATTTCCTTTACTTGTTGCGTTCACGTTAAGTGAATAGATAGCACACGTCTAGTATCTTATTTGTCACTTTCAATTCCATAAGGGCTCGGAGAATTTTTTTTTTTTTCTTGAACAGTTTAGAAATCTGGACACAATAATAGATACGTTGTCATAGTGTACGTCAACTTGAGTTTACATAGATGATGTCATTAATTCTTTTTTGCCAGCTAGCTTTCACCCTTTTGAAGTTAATATTAAAATAGGAAACTTAGTTTTGGGTGCTTAAATGGACAACTTCATATTTTTACAATAGTAATTAAATCAATTATTTAAATTAATAAGTGTGTTCTGCATGAAATACAGTGTATTTGGATTGGATAGCGGTATTAAAACACGAAGGATTAACTAATAATTATATTTAAGTTCTATGTTTAAAAAATTGCAAATAATATAAATTTTTACTCAGTTAACTTAGATTTGTTTTAAAAATATTTTCAAGATCAATATAATTTTAGTTTTTATACTTTTTCTAATCATAATTCATAATTCTTGCCATGAAAATAAAATCTGGCACTTTCAGGCACAATGCAAGTTAAAATGCCTTCTCGTTGAGTCTCGCGATTCTTAGGTGTGGTAAAATAGAACAAGATGGCGAAACTCTTGATCAATAGATGCAAAATGTAAGAATCGTTTTGAAGGATTTATATTTTGGATTACTTTGGGAAGATGGCAGATACCGATGTCGACGTATCAAGACTTCCAGAGGACGTACGGGAGCGACTTGCTGAGCTAGATCTTGAGCTATCAGAAGGTAGGCAAAAGTGAAGCTCTTAGATAGCGGAAGACGACTAGACTAGATACTAGACCAGACTCACTAGTTATTATTAGAGAAGACTTTCTGTGGTTTTTCCCCTAATATTATTATGCCCCGGCCAATCGACTATTGACTGTTGTCAATGTGAACGCCAGGACAATGTTGATGTTTTTATCTTGTTTGCACAAATGATGTCAATTCAGTTTTATTTTTAAAAAGTCGGCCGTTGCCAGCATCAATTGATCTTCTTTAACTTTAATCATTAAATTAATCATTATTATTATGAATGGCTTTCCCATCCAATCTTGAGTTGAATCTGGATCTGGTTCATTTTTGCATAATTTGAACTAGACTAAGATGACCAGTCTAAATTATCTATAATCCTAGTTAAACTTCTTCACCTGCATACCACTTAATTTAATTTAGGAAGTTTTACTTTCAGGATGATGATATATTATTTTATAACTAGCAGGGAGCAATCCGATAATGACTATGAGTATGACACATTGTACTAAATAATGATAATGTATAATTTTAGTATGTAAATGTAGGCCTGACCTAAAATTTAGTCTAGGCCTAGGCCTACATACTACACTTATATAAGTTATACATACTACACTTCTACATTAACTAAACTAAAGTGGCTAGGCTAATTTATATTTTAAGACTAAGAATCTAAATAGTGCAACTTCTGTAAATGAAACAAATCTCCCATAAATTTTTTTTATACCCACTTTGGTCCACAATTCCTATTAGATAGTTTGTTCTTGCAAAAAAAGTCCTCCCTAAAAGTAGGTTAAACTAGTAATAGTAGGCCTGATAAATTATTATACAAACAAATATGTTAAGGCTGAAAAACCATGACAGTCTCTAAATGGCATATGACAGACATGGTACTTATGAAATTTTATAAGCATAAATAAATTTCTATCATCAGGTTTAGGCATCAATTTAAGTTTATTTTTATAGCTTACTTTGACATCACTAAATAATACAGTTTTTTATTCAAAAAGTGCTAATTGTTTAGATTTAGGACTAGCCTTCCTAAGTGCTTAGGCCTAGGCCCAATAAATTGGACTTATTAATCAAATAAGACAAATATTAGAAAAACAAAATATAGTATCATGTCTATATTTTTAATAATTATCAGGGAACCATTCTAGTTCTTACCTCAAACCCTTCCCTTTCAATAAATTATTGAAATCACCTTCTCCTAACTTCTCTCAATTAGGGAAACCTAATGATGTAAACAACTACACTTACACGACCATCTATTTTCAGTTACACCGTAAAGCAGTTTTCTTACCCTTACTCTGGAGAATCAAACGTTATCACATTATTGTGCAGTCACAAATCACTTGTTTATAATTTTGACAACCTTATGCTATTTTTGCAATTTTCCCTGCCCATCCTCCCCATTGTCACAAATGTATCACAAAATTTAGACCCCCCTCATAGTACATCATCTACAAATTTGTGACTCCCCTCCCCCCTAGGTGCATGAAGTCATTTATGGATGTCCCTAGGCGGCGGTAAATGAAAGCATATGTTTCCTTTTGGGAAATTTGTCCTCTGAAAATCTTTTAAAAATATTTCCTGAGTTTTAAAACAGTCCATTGGGGCAGGTATTTGAAATGTATATCACTGTCTGTCCTTGCAGATTTATCTGACACGCTATTATTTAGACATTATGTATAAATTCTTTTAGACCAGCGATTCTCAACCTTCCTAATGCAGCGACCCTTTAATACAGTTCCTCATGTTGTGGCGACCCCTAACCACAAAATTATTTTCATTGCTACTTCATAACTGTAGAGTATATGTGTTTTCCGATGGTCTTAGGCAACCCATATGTTGAGAACAGCTGTTTTAGACAAAGATGGTGAGTTTATTTTAATCGAATTATATCCCAAAGACATGCTTACCAGGAATCTGGAGTAAAACAGTTTTAAAAAAATAAATGTCAAACTACTTAAATTAGTAGTGGCAGTGGTGTGTTAATGTATTAATACATACTTTTACTACTGCAAAAATGTGTAAGAAAATGGTTCCAGTCCAATGTTGATAAGTTAGTTTTATTTGGTTAAATTATTATTTAGATTTTCTGTTCATAAAATCTACTTGTCTTTTTACAATTTTGTTGACAGTTTTGTTGATTTATTGTTTCAAAGATATTATTTTGAATTGTGATTTTCCTGGTATAGTGTTTGGATGACTTAACACCATCATGTGACATTTGAATCTATATTCACCATATGACCCATTCATAGATTTGGTCATTGTGAGTGGGTTTTTATTATCCTCCACCCAAACTGTCTGAAGCCTGAACACCCTAACATGGCCCTTCACATACACCGTTTGGACATCCCCTTACCCTACGGGACACATGGCAACCCAGTGTGTACCTTTACTGTGTACATAGTATCTGTGTGCTTTACCCAAGTGGTTCTCAACCCAGTTTCAACCATTTGTTCTCAGTTTTTATTTTCATGCTGCCTAGCTGATGACAAAAGACATCAAACATTGTGTTATGATGTGTTTAATAAAAAAAAATTGTAATGGATATGATACCCAAATTCCTTGTTTTCTTGACACTGACAGGGGGATGACTTTCCTTACTATCTTATAGACTTTTATATTATTTTGAGCTTCATTACGAATTCATGTCGGCTGGCGAAGTATTCACGTGTACATTTTATGGCATTCTTAGGCAGGAAAGATTTGATGTGATTCTTTTTACCCATGGTTGAGACTGCAACCTTGGGTTGTGGGGGGGGGGGGGGGGGGCGGACATGGTGAATGAAAATATGATGGGCACGCTCAAGTCAATTAAAAGCAGTTCAAAATTACAGATCACAATGAGATATCAAAATAACGGATCACAATTACAGATCACAATATTAGGATCAAAATGACAGATCACAATAACGGATCAAATGACAGATCAAAGTAACGTGATTGCATATAAACCAAACAAAACCAAATTGTTATCAAGCAATGATTCACGTTCGTTCACTGGTGCTCAATACACTTAACGCCTTGAGCCCCCAACTGCACCACCAACCCTGGCCAACACCCAAACATCATTCTTGTGTATTTCACGTGATCAATCTATTGGGGCTAAGAGTGTTATTTCCTATCCATTAGTGCAACAGGCCAGTTGGTGATTTGTTGGTCTCCAACTCGGTTGTTGGCAGTGATAAGAAACTGGAGGATTTCTCCATTGAGCAGCTTTCTAGGAGTTTTTTAACATTACGGGAGAAAATGAACTCAACCCATGACGTCACACATCCAATTTGCGAGGATTAAACTATCAGTTTCATTATACCTCGGAATTAAAATCTTTGCAACCTTGTGCCCCCCCCCCCGGGTCACTCAAAACCCCCCCATCACTATCTCTTGTTGTTTTATTTTTAGATTAACCTACGTCCGTTACATTCATTGATTTCTGGTGCGGGCGCCATATTTGTTATCATGGTCGGGTCACCGGTTTTAGACGGTGGAGTTGTGAAGAAAAAAACAACAAAACAAATCCCCATAGCTAGAAAAAAAGCTGAAGTAATTCAATAGCGGGGGAGAAGTGGGCCATGGTGTCTGTTCATGTTCTGGGAGATACTCGTCGTGAGTCACTGGAGAGGGGGGGGGGGGGTGAGGTGTATGTGTCTGCCGTGATAACATTAGTGTGGGGGTGGGGAGGTCATGAGATATGTGGAACACGCATGAGTACAGTCACAATATTTATTTGTGGTCGGGGAACATGGATGTAGTGTAGTCATAGTGTTTATTAGTGGCCGGGGAACATGCATGCTTAGTCACATGGTTTATATCAGTATAAGGTCGGGGAGCATGCTTGCGTACTGACAGTGTTTATGTGTGGTCAAGGAACATGTACGTGTAGTCACAGTGTTTATGTATGTGTGGTCAGGGAACATGTACGTGTAGTCACAGTGTTTATTTGTGGTCGGGGAAACAGTTCATGTCAGTGTCAGAGTTCACGTGAGTGCAGGTGCTGCTCTCTATAAATGTACCCACGAAAGCAGCAAATGGGTAGCTCTGCTCTAGACATCTAAAGAAACTACGTGATCGGATTGGGGGAGGGGGCAGATTACTTGCCTTGGACTGGCTTTTCACAACTCTTCTATTTCAACTATAAATTATAGATTTCCTTACAGGAACAAACGTGTAGAATAGCTATACAGACTAAACCAGTAAAGGGCTGTTTTCTTGCTAAACTGACGGCCTGGAGTTCAGTGATATACTATCAAGTTTGAGAAGTACCGATATAACGCAGGTCGCACCTCGCATTGAGTAAGGTGTGTTATTGTGAGCAAGTTTGAGGAGCACCGATATAACGCAGGTCGCACCTCGCATTAAGTGTATCCCTAGGTGTGTAGCCGCCGCTTGCCGACTGTTTAGCTGAGTTTGCTTTTGTTCTAGGGGTGGTGCGCATTTGAACGGACGACTGTGTTTGTCTAACATGATTAGATCGGACCGGACGGGTGATAGCCCACTTGTGTTTATTTGTTGTCACTTACAAAACATTTTGGTTCGCGTGCGGGAATAGCCTGGTTGGGGGTGGGGGGTTTCTGGCTTATGCCCCCCCCCCCGAGCTAAGAGAGGAGACAATTAATACCGATACCTGATCTGTTCTGAAGGTGTGTCAGGTGTATCGATATATAATCCACTTACTCAATTTGGTTATTGATATTGTGAAGTCTTTAACGCTTCCGACATCGATACTAGGTAGGGTGGGTGTTGTCAATTACGCCAATTACACTTCTGGAATTATTTTTTATTATTTTTATGTTGTAGGGGTGGGGGGGGGGTCCAATGATTCGTATAATGTTAGACGTCCATGTTGCCATGTTCCGGACTTATTGTGAATTGACAACGTCCTGATTATCGACTTGGTCCGGATTTTCGAATCCGTTATTTAAAAATCAACCTATGCTGTAATGAGGTCACGGTTTATCACGTGACTTGTGAAAGGTTACTGTCATCGACCATGACCCCGTTGGGATTCTTTCGCTAAATTCCGCATAACTATTATTTATTATTTGGTTTTGATTAGATATCCTAATGATCGAAAAATTACACTATAATAAATGTTATGGTCCTAAACATGTTGAAAGCTGGCATGTATTGTTGAACATACACATGGCTGAGTTTTGCAGATTGTCTTCATTTCTTTATTGGTTACGTTACCCAATAAACACGTCCCTGCTAGCTTGTAGTTATCAAATACAATGGCCCTTCTAGCTTGTGGTTATCCAGTACCACGACCATTCCAACTTGTGGTTCCCAAATACCACGGCCCTTTAAAGCTTGTGGTTCCCAATACCAAGGCCGTGGTTCCCAATACGATGGCCCTTCTAGCTTGCGGTTATCCTGTACCAAAGCCCTTCTAGCTGATGGTTATCCATTACCAAGGCCCGTCTAGCTTGTGGTTATCCAGTATCGCGGCCATTCTACCCTGTGGTTTCCAATACGATGTCCCGTATAGCTTGTGGTTTCCCAATACCACGTTCTTCTAGCTTGGTAATATCTAGAGCAGGAGGGAGGTGCAACTAGAACAAACCTCCTGTTTAATCTTGTTCTATCTTAGACTGTTATTGTATCTCTGCACGTGTCTGGCCGGGAGGCGCTCACACATTCGCTCTATTGTGGCTCTAATCAAGCTTAAACTTGTGCTGTGTACACCAGAGATGTCCATGAGCTCTAAAATAAAGATATCTTTCCGTATGTGCGTTAGGTAGCGTATTGTTTTAGGATATAGTGGTTTGTAGGATAAAGCGGTTTCTAGGATATGACTGTTTGTAGGATTGGGCGATTAGTAGGATATGGCGAAGTGAAGAAAAAATGCAGTGCTCCTTCGTATCCGACAGTCTAGACGACTCTATACTTAACAAGTAAATGTCTGGTTATTCTAAAGCTGTGCAGTCAGTCATTGTTAAATCTGAAACAGAAATCAAAACCTGTCCTTGAAGTCCGTCATATTAAATAAGACACGTTCGATAGATTGATTCTTGACGAAATTCTAGGTCTTTTTTTGTTTTAAAAACGTCTTCGTCCCAGTTGCTAAACGCCTGGCCTCTAAATATGTGTAGTGCCGCCCCCCCCCAACACCCACGCCTTTATTAAGCGACCCCTGCCCATGTATCATCAGCTTTATCTGTCCACTGCCCCCCCCCCCCCCAAACACCCACGCCTTTATTGAGCGCCCCCTGCCCATGCATCATGAGCTTTATCTGTCCAGTGCCATCGCCTCACAGAGCTGACGTAACCAGCGTGCATGCACAGATTTATTCTTTTGCGTGAACTCTTCCTTGCTTCCCAACAGTTGATTTGTGCCAGACGGAGGGATGTACGTTGTTAACAAAAACATGCTGCGTCAGTGTCATCGTCTATTCCTCACGTTTACATTTCATCGGTGGTGACTTGGATTTCATTCATATTCTCGGCAGCCCCCGCCCATTTTTGTTGTTGTCCAATACAAAAAGTTAGGCTAGCATAAACCTCCCCCCCCCCCTTTTTTTTTCTCCTCATTCCGCCCCTCAAAGCAGCTTTTCATGGCAAAGAGCCAAATGTTAATTTTTTAAAATCTAAATTAAAAAACAACTAAAAACTCTTACATTTTCATTCAAAGGACAAATTGAATGGTGGGGGGGGGGGGGGGGGGGGTTGGGTATCTGCCACTGGTTACATAGTATCTCAGAAATGTAGCGCAGGGCTGATGTAGGAGGAAACATCTTTCCGTAACGATCTCTCTAAAAAGTGCGTATCAATTGATTTTACGCCCCCCCCCCCCCAAATCAGAGCTATAGAAGTTCTGTATGTCTTGGTGTGATTCTTGGAGAGTGCCTCAACTTCCTCCACGACTCACTACGTCAACCCCCGCCCCCCCAAATGGGCCAGCTAAGTCCCTCAATCCATTTCACATCACAAACACACATTGATTCCCAGTCCTTGACTTGGTTCATGACGCTCACTTTGGTAGTCTTGTGCTTGACCACTGGTTGATATTGGGAGTAGTGGGGAGGTGGACGGGGGTGTAAGCGTGCTACTGAGTGTTTCTGCTCAATGTGTTCCTTATATCTCATTAGTTGAGTCAACTTAAATCCCTATTAGGGCTCGCTTCATTAGCGATATCGGACATATCTTCACTGCTGTAAGCAAATCATGAGAGAAAGAACGAAGTACGAGGGGTGGGGGTGGTGGGTCACAAAATAGTAAAGTCATCATTTTAAACATAAGCTTTTTTTTTTTTTTTACTTAAGTATTAAAATAGGTCAGGCGCTGTCAGCTACCTGAATGAGCAGTTAGTCCACACATATACCCCAAGAGACTTTTAGCATCGTTTCTCCAATCTGTTTGACCGAATAATGTGTATCTTGACTCTTAAGGCAAAAGAATCAGCCCGTCCTGAAATTGGTACCAGACACAGGAATGACACGGATACAAATATATGTATATGACTACAGAGCCGGTGTTATTGTATAACATATGAGCGCTTTATGAACTATATAAGGGATGGGATTTAGTATGTTTCCTGATAAAATGGATGAAAGCTTCAATTGCACTATATCAAGAATTTTCGTTGCAGTGCCCTTTTTACAATGACTCGTGGTTTTCAAGATTTTTATATTCTCCCTCTCATTGGCTCTTCTCCTTCTCATTGGCTCTTCTCCTTCTCATTGGCTCTTCTCCTTCTCATTGGCTCTTCTCCTTCTTATTGGCTCTTCTCCTTCTCATTGGCTCGTCTCCTTCTCATTGGCTCTTTTCTTTCTCATTGGCTCTTCTCCCTCTTATTGACTCTTCTCTCTCTCATTGGTTCTCCTCTCTCTCTCACTGATTGGCTCTTCTCCCTCTTATTGGCTCTTCTCCCTCTTATTGGCTCTTCTCCCTCTTATTGGCTCTTCTCCCTCTTATTGGCTCTTTTCCCTCTTATTGACTCTTCTCTCTCTCTCTCTCTAACTCTCTCTCTCTCTCTAACTCTCTCTCTCTCATTGGCTCTTCTCTTTCTCTCATTGGCTCTTCTCACTCTCATTGGTCCTTCTCACTCTCATTGGCTCTTCTCTCTCCCTCTCTCTTATTGGCTCTTCTCTCTCTCATTGGCTCTTCTCTCTTGTGCACTTTCTTCACTGTAAGTCTTCCACCCACCGAGTGTTGCATGTTTTTAAAAAAGGGTAATGGCTTGTTGACACCTGTTTGGAAGGGCCTTTTATTTCGCAATCTAAAGTGTTTTTGTAAACAATTGCAGTAACTATGTTATTTGTGTACATGTAAGCAATCCATATTTAACTGACATTCTTGGACTGCTCTTGGGAAACTCTCTTGTGGCTCTGCATTGTAGTACTGCATAGTGTATGCTTGGACACTCTCTTGTAGTACTGCATAGTGTATGCTTGGACACTCTCTTGTAGTACTGCATAGTGTATGCTTGGACACTCTCTTGTAGTAAGGCATAGTGTATGCTTGGACACTTTCTTGTAGTACTGCATAGTGTATGCTTGGACACTCTTGTAGTACTGCATAGTGTATGCTTGGACACTCTCTTGTAGTAAGGCATAGTGTATGCTTGGACACTTTCTTGTAGTACTGCATAGTGTATGCTTGGACACTCTTGTAGTACTGCATAGTGTATGCTTGGACACTCTTGTAGTACTGCATAGTGTATGCTTGGACACTCTTGTAGTACTGCATAGTGTATGCTTGGACACTCTTGTAGTACTGCATAGTGTATGCTTGGACACTCTTGTAGTACTGCATAGTGTATGCTTGGACACTCTTGTAGTACTGCATAGTGTATGCTTGGACACTCTTGTAGTACTGCATAGTGTATGCTTGGACACTCTTGTAGTAAGGCATAGTGTATGCTTGGACACTCTCTTGTAGTACTGCATAGTGTATGCTTGGACACTCTCTTGTAGTACTGCATAGTGTATGCTTGGACACTCTCTTGTAGTACTGCATAGTGTATGCTTGGACACTCTCTTGTAGTACTGCATAGTGTATACCTGGACACTCTCTTGTAGTAAGGCATAGTGTATGTCCCAGGTATGGCATTTCACCCCCCCCCTCCTCCTCTATATCCAGATTTTCCACTTAGATATCTGTTTGATGGTGACGCCATTGGGTTAGCGTTATACTTCCCACCACCAGGACTTCACAAGTTGATCTGATAAGGTCAACCATGACAGGTCTAGTTTAATGTCAAGTTAGGGCTGTTTAGTTATCGTGTTTTTAGGGGCTCGTGGTGTAACCGTTTTTGAAGTTTTCAACATCCCCCACTTGCCAAAACTTCAATACATTTCACTTCCTCTACTACTAAGGGCGTCTTATTGAACAGTTGTGACGACAGCATATTATATTGTTTTTGTCGCCATTCACCAAGTCGTACTGCACTGCACGTAAGCAGTGACTCACTTTATGCTAGACATGTCTTTGGAACCCTGTGATGTCGTAAAAAGACGGGTTTAAAAAAAAAAAATATATCTACCAATTGTAGCCTATTTTCGTAAAACTACCCCCACCTTTTCTTTCTTTGCGAACTAAATATAACTCGAAAACCCCCCCCCCCCCCTTTTTTTTTTCAACTTGTGGAGGGAGGGTCACTTTAAAAAAATCAATTATCGACTGAACCACTGTCCAATATTCACTTGTGGGGGTAGGGGGTCACCTTGATTCTAATATCAAAGCAGAACGTTTGGCCAAGTATCAATGGCTTGTTAACATTAGCTAACGGTGTAGTGTCTCCCTCTTTTAACATTGTAAGTAATCTGACCCCATATTAGACCAATGCTTGTAACTGGTAGTTCCTTATTAAAGTCTTAGAGGATTGACATAATGTTGTTACACTGGGTTGAAAGGTTCATTGGGATATCACTATATCAACCCAATCATCACCCATCATTGGCATAGTTTTATGCTTACAGTTATTCTTAATATTTTTTAAAAAAAACAAGTGGTTATCAACATGTTTTACAACTACCCCTAAAAATACGGTTTCACCAAGCCGTCCAAGCAACACACAGACTTGACGCATATTTTGTCAACCCCCCCCCCCCTTTTTTTTTTCTTCTGGCATTTCCCCTTTCCAAAAAAAATAATGTTAATAAATTAATAAAAACTAAAACAGATACACACACGCCAAAATCGTTTGAAAGTGTGATGCTCTGATATATTCATATCAAACAGAATTCTCCCTTGTCTTACCTGGGAACCACTAACCGCTATAGGGTTTTACAAGTTAAAATCACCCGTCCCCGGCTTATCTCAATCCCCGCTCCACCAAAGAGAGGACCCGGACCAATGATAGCTGGTGAGAGGGAGAGATAAGCAGAGGCACGCTAGCTGTACTTGACTCATTGCATCACTGTCGTTTTTATCTTCGGTGACCTTTCCAGTGAAATTTGAATGACGCCTTCGTATGTGGGGGTGGGGGGTTGCCATTTCGGGGTAACTAGTGACGTTTTCTGTTACTGTTGGTGAAGCTGTTCTGCTGTTAGTTGGACCTTGTTTTGTTGTACAATCATCTGTATTGGTTATATTAAGATGTTGGACCTTGTTTTGTTGTACAATCATCTGTACTGGCTATATTAAGATGTTGGACCTTGTTTTGTTGTACAATCATCTGTATTCATGTGGCTATATTAAGATGTTGGACCTTGTTTTGTTGTACAATCATCTGTATTCATGTGGCTATATTAAGAAGTTGGACCTTGTTTTGTTGTACAATCATCTGTATTCATGTGGCTATATTAAGAAGTTGGACCTTGTTTTCTTGTACAATCATCTGTATTCATGTGGCTATATTAAGATGATACTACTAAAGTTAAGTCGTGTACCTGCGTATGTTTTAGCCGCTATAGTACAAAGAGGATGTGCGACAAGTAGAATTGAAGTCAGGTGTCTTCTCATCGTCTCAATATTGGACCACAGCGATCATGTGTTTTGTCAAGTAGAATTGAAGTCAGATGTCTTCTCACCGTCTCAATATTGGACCACAGCGATCATGTGTTTTGTCAAGGGACATACGCCACACATTTTAGCCTGGAGGACCATGGTATAAAAAGAGCCCTACCACGCTCCAACGTTAAGTTAGGGACATGTTCACTACAAATCGTCTGAGCTGATTCAACCTGGACACTACCGGGTACCCCTACACTCTGGACACCATGCACAGTCTCAGTGAATTCTTTATCTATATATGTCTTATATTTATATACAGTCAATTTGAGCACAGTCCTATATCGTCCATGGTTTGTATTGTTTACAACCAGCTACCTAGTGGATTAAAACTTTAAGCCACAATACAATTACTCTACTACCCCCATTTTTGTTTAGATCATTGGAAGATTGATAATTCCATTAATTTGACCCCCCCCCCCCCCCTTTTCACAAGTCAAAAATTGGGCAATGTTTCAGTCACTAACTGCTGTTTTAAGCCAATAAAAATGTGGACTATGTCTCTATACCATATAATTTTGGTGGATCATGCCATAGAATATATGGTGGACCATGTCTCTATTCCATAGAAAAAATGGTGGACAATGTGCCTATGCCGTAGATTATATGGTGGACAATGTGCCTATGCCGTAGATTATATGGTGGACAATGTGCCTATGCCGTAGATTATATGGTGGACAATGTGCCTATGCCGTGTCCTATGATTGGTTTTGGATTTATTTTGGCTGGTCATTTACTGCTATGTACTATCACGGCCACTCGGAAAGACTGTTTTTAATTTGAAAAGATCTATCGGGGCATTTAGAGTGAAGCATATTTCACATTCCTATCGAACATTTTTGACCAAAGAAACAATATGATAAATGTACTTGTACAAAAAAAACACATTGACAGCTCGTAGACATGGTTTTGTAACTTGTCTGGGTTTGTTGTCCAAAATCAAGAACACCACACATTTTTAACGTAATTACTTATTAACAAAACATGGCGCCCTGGGAGCCGTTGTTTGTGCGCACCCGGTCTAGCATCATTTAGTTGTACATTTTTGTCGTGTGTGAGATCTAGTCGTATTCTCTTCCACCGATCCCAGAGACAATCGCGCTGAAATTCCCCACGAATCAGTAATGCAAAAACCGATGTTTTGATCCGGTAGCGATCTGACGCCCGTCAGGGATCTCGACAGTAATTTATGGGACACCTGATCGCTTAATGGTGCGTTTAACGTCTACTTCTGGAATGGAGGTATTTAGGTCGTCACACGTGTGTCTCGTGAATGTTGGGTTTGTTGTGTGTCTCGTGAATGTTGGGTTTGTTGTGTGTCTCGTGAATGTTGGGCTTGTTGTGTGTCTCGTGAATGTTGGGTTTGTTGTGTGTCTCGTGAATGTTGGGTTTGTTGTGTGTCTCGTGAATGTTGGGCTTGTTGTGTGTCTCGTGAATGTTGGGCTTGTTGTGTGTCTCGTGAATGTTGGGTTTGTTGTGTGTCTCGTGAATGTTGGGTTTGTTGTGTGTCTCGTGAATGTTGGGCTTGTTGTGTGTCTCGTGAATGTTGGGTTTGTTGTGTGTCTCGTGAATGTTGGGCTTGTTGTGTGTCTCGTGAATGTTGGGTTTGTTGTGTGTCTCGTGAATGTTGGGTTTGTTGTGTGTCTCGTGAATGTTGGGCTTGTTGTGTGTCTCGTGAATGGTGGGCTTGTTGTGTGTCTCGTGAATGTTGGGTTTGTTGTGTGTCTCGTGAATGTTGGGTTTGTTGTGTGTCTCGTGAATGTTGGGTTTGTTGTGTGTCTCGTGAATGTTGGGCTTGTTGTGTGTCTCGTGAATGTTGGGCTTGTTGTGTGTCTCGTGAATGTTGTGTTTGTTGTGTGTCTCGTGAATGTTGGGCTTGTTGTGTGTCTCGTGAATGTTTAGACATTGTTTACTACTCATGACTTTGATCTCTTGATTTCATACTACTTCAAACTTAATTATGTTTCCCACCATATTTTTACAGCAGTGTTTCAGACCTGTTTACCCTCAAAATCTTAAAATCGTACATCATCACAAAATCGTTCAATACATTATCTTAATAGTAAAAAAATAAACATACAGTATATATAATTTATATAATGTGTGCACCTGAAAATCGTACATTGTACGTCAAAATCGTAAGAGTAAAACAGGTCTGGTGTTTCATCTGCTCCTTCTAATAGTTAAGGCTGCACCTATAGGTACACGGGTACCAGAATTGAGAGGTTGGGATTAAAAAACGATTTAAAATATATTGTTGGGTTTGTAAGAACAAATGAGGTATCAAATGAAAGATAATTGAATGTACTATACGTTTGTAAACTTAATTCTTCATTTTAACTAAAATAAACCACTACAAATGACATCCGAATAACATTAGTCAAAATGGACCCGGACACGCAGCGCCGCCATTCGCACCCGGGTACCATTATGCTCATTGCTATTCGTATGTCATTAAAACAAAGTAATGCGTTCAAAAAGAAATTTGACGCAAAATTTTAACGTATAAACTAAAAAAAAAAGATTAGACCAATTTTCCGTTCGATTAAATTTCCGTCGATCAATTTTCCGTCGACGAAATTTCTTTCGATTAAATTTCCGGATACGCTCGTGTCTGACTCACGGGTACTGTATGACATCATGTCCATGTGTACAGCATGAATGGCGTGCACGCCTGTTTGTGTGTGCGTGTCAATGTTTGGGTTTGGGGGTTCATTCAGGGTGTTGATCGGTGGAGGCATGTTTGTTTTTAATTTGCCACCGCACCAAGCGGTATCAGCCGGTGAGTGGATTCGAGGTTTACATATGTAACCAGTTTGTGGGGTGAAGCTCGTCTTAGTGCGGCTGCTGGGCACAATGGACCGTGGTGGGGTGAATTTGTCTTAGTGCGGCTGCTGTTGGCACAGTGGACCGTGGTGGGGTGAAGCTCGTCTTAGTGCGGCTGCTGTTGGCACAATGGACCGTGGTGGGGTGAAGCTCGTCTTAGTGCGGCTGCTGTTGGCACAATGGACCGTGGTGGGGTGAAGCTCGTCTTAGTGCGGCTGCTGTTGGCACAATGGACCGTGGTGGGGTGAAGCTCGTCTTAGTGCGGCTGCTGTTGGCACAGTGGACCGCGGTGGGGTGAAGCTCGTCTTAGTGCGGCTGCTGTTGGCACAATGGACCGTGGTGGGGTGAAGCTCGTCTTAGTGCGGCTGCTGTTGGCACAGTGGACCGTGGTGTGGGGAAGCTCGTCTTAGTGCGGCTGCTGTTGGCACAATGGAGCTAGACGGCGTCATGGGCCGGGGATTCAATACACAACAGCTAAAGAACTCAACGTAAGAAACCAGCAACAAAAAAATAAAATAATAATTGAAAACGAGAAGATGAATAAATATTCGTTATTTAAAAAAAAAATATTTTAATGTAAAGAAGTTATCACGGTGTGCGAAGGTCATAGAAATTTTGGCCGCAGTTGCATAAATTTAAGGATATTGTCATGCCATGTGCACTCGAAGTAAAGAGTTTAGTGCTACAAAACAACACTGGCGGCAAAGCGCAACTGACATATATTCAAGTGCCCCAGTAAACTATTATTAGGTTGAGTTTTGGTACTATCCGTTGTTCTCTGTGCAATTAATTTGGAAAGATTAAGTTAATTATATACATTTTCTTTGGGAAGATTAAGTTAATTATATAAATTACTTTGGAAAGATTAAGTTAATTATATAAATTACTTTGGAAAGATTAAGTTAATTATATAAATTACTTTGGAAAGATTAAGTTAATTATATACATTTTCTTTGGGAAGATTAAGTTAATTATATAAATTACTTTGGGAAGATTAAGTTAATTATAAAAATTACTTTGGAAAGATTAATAAAACGACTCTGTTGCTCCAAAAACAGCAAGTTGACGCGCGCGCCGTCTATTTACTAAATGTTGGTTGTTTGGTCGTCCTAGAACTCGACGCCAATGAACTCACCACGATATTGACAGCAGCATTGTCAGTGTCACAGCCCATGGCAAACATAACCAGCGTGCACTTGTTCGCCGTGACCTTCCACCCCCTTCACTTGAATGTGTCTCGAAAGTGGGCTAAGGCCATCTCCTTTGATGTCGATAGAGTAAAAGTTTGAAAAAATAAATAGTATTAAAAACTACGCCTCATGATGGATTACGTAACCTGTTACCTGGCGGGTAAGATGAATCGAACGGCTGTTAATTATATATTTTACTTTCTCATGCGTCAAACCTGAAAATAATCGTCTATTTCATACCACTCGGCATACTGTCAGTCTGTATTAAGATGGGGGGCGTGAGATTACTGTTTTTTTCTAGTGATGAATCTATTTACGAAATGAGAACTTAATGGTACGTCTGTCTTACTTCTGCCCTATCTAACTCTTCCAATCTGACACCCCACCCACCCTGACTCCTCAACCCATTCTGACACCCCACCCATTATATCAACCCATTCTGACACCCCACCCATTATATCAACCCATTCTGACAACCCACCCACCCTGACTCCTCAACCCATTCTGACACCCCACCCACCCTGACTCCTCAACCCATTCTGACACCCCACCCATTATATCAACCCATCCATTCTGATCCTCCAACCCATTTAGACATGCTTATTCATTCTGACAGCCCCATCCATTCTGACACCCCACCCCTTCTAACACCCCACCCATTCTAATAACAAATTCATTGTGACACACTATCCCAAACCATTCTTACACCTCATCCCATTATGACGCACCCATCCATTCTGACAGCGCCCCCCCCCCCATTTCTGACACCCCCACCAGTTACATCGGTTCACGACTAGATTTGTTCTCTCTTTCTCTCTCTCTCTCTCTCCCCCCAATCTTGTGAACTTTATCCTCTACACCTTCTAATTGAAGACCTTAGTGCTAAAAGTACTTAAGTCACATTTTTGTCAAAATCAATCTAAACTGATCTTTTCTTATCCAGTTTAGCCAAGTATACATTAAAATGTGCATTGGGCCCTTAATTAAACAAGACAAAAAATGAAAATAGTCATATTTTATAGACGAAAAGTATATTTGAGCTTGATTATCTCAAAATGTGCATTTTGTGACTTAAGTACTTTTAGCACTAAGGTCTTCAATTGTTTCCTTCCCTCTTTTCACCTCATCCCCCTTTCTCCCCCCCTCTCTTAAACCCCATATTCTGGGTTATATTACTTGTAAATGATGTCAGCGACTATATTGCCGTTACTTGGACACTGTCCGCCTAGTAGTTGATTACACGGTGAAGTTTTGGTAAGACAAAGTACTTGTAGCTGGGGTATTTATTTGACACCAATAGCTCAACTGACTTAGTCTTACGAGTTGACTTCTAGATGTTAGTTGTGGAATGCCAGGCGGTTATGGTGGGTTTATAGATTCCAATGGCACAGCTGATAAATCACTGTGAAATCGGAATGCACCTCATTAGGACGGGTCTATTCGGTTGGCGTAAATATTTTTTTTTTTTAAACTTTGTCGTCATTACGCATTCTAACGTGAGAATGAAACAAATCATCAGTGATGAGATGTTCCGTATAGCGGTAAATCATCCATGATGAGATGTTGTTTATAGCTGTAAATCATCAATGATGATATGTTGTTTATAGCAGTAAATAATCAATGATGATATGTTGTTTATAACAGTAAATCATCAATGATGAAATGTTGCTTATAGCAGTCAATCATCAATGATGAGATGTTGTTTATAGCAGTGTCTTGGATCAGTTGTTGGGTTGAGACTAGAAAGCAAGATTACCCCAGGATCGTGTGGCATGATCGCCAAAACCACTACGATAGACACTGTTGTTAAATATGGCATTGCCGTAACGTAGAGTTAAGTTCGGCTCAATAAGGGGCACTTAATGTACGGGGGTGGATCACGGCCATATCAATGGGGACACTTGATGTACAAGGTCGGATCGATACGTCAATTAATGTACTTGGTGGTCTAGGTGACTTGGTTCACTATGAGGGCCGCTGAGATAAGGTCTTACGGTAGATGATGAAAAACAAACCCATTTGAATAGACCGTAACAAGGAGATAGGCAGTGATGGTATTGCCGGGTCTTACAGCTCTCGGGACTGAATAGAGGATAACAGTTACATATACGGAGAGTTGGAATCAGGGAGAAGAGCGGGGGAGGTGCCCGGCCTAAGGGTGGCGCCCTCCTGCCTTTATTTGTTGGAAATATGAACCCTTTGGGGCGAATTCAAAATGCATGTTTCAGTTATGAACTTGCGTTTATTATCATTTTTTTAATTTAAAAAGGTACCGTTTGTTCAGTCGTCATTTCCCATAGGTTGCAATTGTAGACATAAGTGTTGTCACTGGTGTTCAGTCCGTTACGTATGAGAGCCACAGATGTAACATGATTGATGTCATGGGACGGAAACTATGTCCGTCGACTTGAATCACCATAGCACTGGAATGTGTTTCAACACCAAATGCCTTAACTCTACTTTGTAATTAGCCCAAATGAATCTTTTCGTAAAGTATGATGTTTTATTTTTTTTATTTTTTATATTAACTACGCCATTGTTCTTGGCTGGCTGGCAAAAAACATCGGACGGCCAATGGACCCACTTCCCGCCCACCTATCGAGCCGAAACTTGTCACATAGACTCGCTGGCGATGACTTTCAAATTTTCAACCCCAACCCCCAAAAATCAGTTTTTCCAGTCTCAAGGAGAAGATGAAGGAACTATGATGACACTGAGAACTATGATGACACTGAGAACTATGATGACACTGAGAACTATGATGACACTGAAACACAATTCGAGATAACTGGGGCTAAATAAGATTATGTTTTTTAAAAATCGCTTGCGCGTTGCTGCGTAATATTTTCTTAAGTTTTATCTGAAATAGATGGTAAAATAAATATGCGGTGCAAAATCGTGGTTGGGTCATTAGAATATTGATAATGGCGTGCAAAATGTCGGCTGTGAGCCTTGGAGAGGGGAGGGGTCACTAATTTGGACTCGTAACTTCGAATGAATGTCTTGTCAAACGTTCAGCCCCACGCCACATTGCTCGATATTACGTTTGACTAAGGATTTATACGGAAAAGCTTTGTTTTTTTTAGGCAGCGGTTCTCAACGTGTGGTTGGGGGGAGGGGTCACCACAGCATTAAGAACTATTTGAAAGGTTTGCAGCATTAGGAAGGTTGAGAAACACTGTCTTTAGGGTTTTTTTAAATTTATGTTATGTTATACCAAATTTAGCGAAAAACTTGACTGTCCGTATATATCAATACAATACTGGAAGTAAATAGCTGTGTATCGTAACCGCCCCTCGTGTGCTGTGTCGCGTGTCATTGTGTGTCACGTGTCTATTAGATGGTGTGTTGACTCTCCCCTCTCATCAGCATTCCAACAAATTGTGCTGGCTCTTCATTAGACAGTGTCATGTCGACATACCTTGAAAGTGCATTCAATGCAGGTAGTTTGAAGTCAAGCACAGCCTTCAAGCACGCAGGGGAAATATATTTGCACTGCTTCTATTTGGCTGTTTATCCGACCCACCAATAGAAATTGTGTACATGTACATATTTGTATCCCCTTCCCCCCCACCCCAGCCCGGGGGGCCGGAAAAAAAATATTATTCTCTAGGTATTAAAGAAAGAATGGTGTAAGGGTGAGTTCAATGGAGCGGAAAATACAATGTCCGATAATTGCGCTAAATGAGATTCTTAAATATTTGAGAATGATGTCAAGTACGTTAGTTGAATGCATGTCTTGTCAAGTAACTTTTGTAGATGGGAAGAACAGGCATATCGGCCGCCATATTTGGCGGGCTGTAACTAGTTAGATATTTGTTTAAAATGATAAACAATAACAACTTAAGCCCATGGTGAACATATGGAGTATGGGGACTCACCTATGTCATTGAACAGTGACAGGAAATATAACAGTAGACACATTCTGGCAGTGAGGGTAGCAGTAGACACATTCTCACAGTGACGGTAACAGGAGACACAAATGTGTCTATAGACAAATAAAATGATACATGCACAGTGCACCAGCGGAAATTTCTATTTATTTCAAAGTCTTTTATCCTAAAAATTCATGGAAATGACCCCAATTTTCGAACCATATTTTAAAAATATGAAACAAAATGAACACGCCCTCAATTTTGTGTCTCATAAAAATGGCCGAGTGCTATGTCAATCATTTGTGATGTCTTAAAAAAATACAATGTATACCATGTTTGACTCTCTTTCTGTACAATTAGAGCAAGGGCCTCAACCCCCCCCCCCCCCACACACACAGCTCACTCCACTCATGGGCAGTTGGTGATGGCAAAATGACCGACATCCTGCTGGGCAAAAAGGGGGGGGGGGGGTGTCCTTATCCTCACTGGCCGTCTTGTTCACATCATTTAGTGGGTTGAATGCCGGTTGGGGGCGGTGGAGGTGTGTTGGGGAAGACCTTATGAGCCTTGGCTCGATGGTCTGCTGATTTTCTTAAGTATGTTAGTTAGTGGGCTGATGTCATTTAGCCTAGGAATCTTGCTTTCGATTTTTTCTTCTTTTCTTTCGATTCTTTCTTTCCTTTCGATTCTTTCTTTCATTCTCTCTCCCTCTTTGTGTGTGTGTCACTGTTCTCGCGCTCACTTCTCCATTTTCTTTCTTTCTTTCTATCTTTCTATCTTTACACTATTACTTGGTTGTGTGTGTAAAGCAGACCCCTGATGTGTTGTAGTTCATTTGTATTATACGAGTGTATGACCCCCCCCCCCCTTTTTTTTTTTCCGCCCTCCCTAATCCTACTAGCAATTAGCAAGCTTATCATGTACATAAATATTGATTTTTCCTTCAGCGTAGTATAAGTCATGTGCGTATTGTAATTGCACACGATTCCTCTTTAACGAGTCGGCTGTAGGTGCAGATTGATTGTGTATATTGTTTTTAACAAAATCAACAAACTGATTTTGTGTTTACTCATTAATATTGGTGGGGGTTTTTTCCATCCCATTTGTATCTGGATCTGCCCCTGCCTGTGGCACTCCACACGATTGTTATATCTGGATCTGCCCTTGCCTGTGGCACTCCACACGATTGTTATATATGGATCTGCCCCTGCCTGTGGCACTCCACACGATTGTTATATCTGGATCTGCCCCTGCCTGTGGCATTCCACACAATTGTTATTGAGTGTTTAAAAAGATAAAGTATGATTATAATTTAGCGGGGGAGGGGAGGGGTGATGTCAGTATGAAAATGACGTGTATTCTGCGCCACCCAAAGAGAACTTGGATTCCTTGCCAGGAAGAAATGACGTGTATTCTGCCAAAGAGAACTTGGATTCCTTGCCAGGAAGAAATGACGTATATTCTACGCTACCCAAAGAGAACTTGGATTCCTTGCCAGGAAGAAATGACGTGTATTCTACGCTACCCAAAGAGAACTTGGATTCCTTGCCAGGAAGAAATGACGTGTATTCTACGCTACCCAAAGAGAACTTGGATTCCTTGCCAGGAAGAAATGACGTGTATTCTACGCTACCCAAAGAGAACTTGGATTCCTTGCCAGGAAGAAATGACGTGTATTCTACGCTACCCAAAGAGAACTTGGATTCCTTGCCAGGAAGAAATGACGTGCTGACGACACTCACACCCAAAACGCCTGCTCCATCCACCCCTGATTGGAAACGTTGATTCTCTTTGACCGATTTGAAGTCTGCTGTTGGTCTGGTCAGTGGTGTTGGGCAACTAATTATTTGGTTATTTTGTTTATTTAAAAAAAAAAAAAACTATTTATTTGTTGGGTGGAGGACGGTGTAAATGGTGATGGCTTTGTGTACACTTAGAGCAGAGGTCCCCAAACATTTTGGTCTCGTAGACCACTTGCCATGTTTTTCAGTTTTGAGTAGACCCCCTTTACCTGATATTGATTTTTTTCAAATTCATTCTGCAAATGTATTTTTGACAGCCGGTATAGTGCTACTCACTTTGAAAGATTTAAATTTATATTGATATATCATAAAATATGTTTTTCAAATTTTTACTTCATAGGTACTTTTATAATTTAAAAGTAGTAGTAGTAAGAAATATGTCTTTATATTATAAGGTAATATTAAGTAAGTAAATAGGTACTATCTGCGTATGTGGATTATTCCATTCATGGAATGCCAAAAAAGAAGTCAGGCTTACATGTGATCCACTATCATTGACTCCCATTTTCATTTCATGGACCCCCCATTTTTTTTTCGCTGACATAGACCCCTTGCAAGTTGTCGTAGACCCCTGGGGGTCGATACAGACCACTTTGGGAATCACTGACTTAGAGGATCCCTCTAACAGTGACGGCTTTGTGTACACTTAGAGGATCCCTTTGGTATATTTGGTGTGTGGAGGACGGTGTAAACTGATGTAAACAGGGATGGCTTTGTGTACACTTAAAGGATCCGCTTTAGTGGTTCGTTAAGCTCGATAGATGTTGTTGGCAGCTATGCTATTTTAGAGTAAGGCTAAGTTAATCTGTGTCAGTGATTCTCAACATATCGGCACAAGCCATAGACTATAAGACTCACTTTATATGGCTAAGTAATTTAACAAAGAAAATATTTTCCCGTGTTCCTCTGCTTTTTCCACATGCCCCCCTCTCTCTCTCTCCCTCCCCACCCGTGTCTCTCTATACCCGTGTCTCTCCCTCTCCACCTGTATCTCTACCTCTCACACAAGAAGTCCAATTACTTGGCTACCCCCCTCCATACTTTCTCCTTACTTCCCCTCCTCCCCCTATGCTGCCTATATCGAACGTTCTTCTTTCCCTTTATGCTCAACGATCTTCTTTGCCCCCCCCCCCTTTCTTCCAACCCATATTCTATCACAACTGTGAGCACAGATGTGTGATTGGAGCCCTGTGACAGTACCTACATTAAAGTTGACTTTTCGTAGTCCTGTTTATGTTGCCATTGATTTGTTGAGACTTGCTGTTTATGTTGTCAACAAATTTCTTGTTCAGCGCTTGTATTGCGTTCAACAAATAATCAACACGTCACGTTCACACAATAGCAGTCCTGTGTGTGTCAGCTACTGAACCAATCTCATCTCGTACGCAATCCATCTTTTTTTCAATGGTAAGAACTGTTCATACTAAGCCGCTTCTTTCACGTTATTTCAACGTTAGGTCATGTGCCTGACTCGTGTTGTCACGTGACTGACTGCTGCTCGTGTTTAGCTGCTTTGTTCACGTTATTTCATCGTTTGGTCATGTGACTTACTGCAGTTAATGAGCGGAGCGAGCTCAGTGCAGATGTGTTTGTCGCCCGCACTTAAGTCAAGTTTGTGGGATTTTCTTGGATTCGGTAATCTTTGTGCGCACATTTGTCCATTCTTGAGTCGTGAAGTAGCCACGACGGTTCTAAATAGTTTCGCCCCTGCTCCAATACCACCAGGCCTATTTCACTTGCCTGAAACCCTTAGAGTGTAACTGAACTTCAGCAGCATTACTAATAAGTAGTGTACACCTAGCATCTCCTAAAAAGGGTACATGCTCTCTCCGCTCATGACGTGTCCATTTAGTTCTCAGTAATTTTAGAACCCCTCGGAGGATTGCAGATAATTGAAGTCTAACTTATGAGCTAGACTAGTCTCTTGTTACCCGGCCAGTCGGTGATAGATTCGGTTAAGACAGGATAGGATTGTGTTCAAACACAGTACAGTCGTGTTTCTCTTGCATCCAGTAGGACTTTTGATCATGTGAGTACGCTTATAATTTCAACTTTAATTGGTCCTACTCTGAAATTAACTTCTTAGAATCAAATATTTTAATAATTATCAGAAAATCCGTCCGTTATTATTTACCATTTTAAACTAGGTCTAGGGTTCTGGTAAGTTTAAGTCTGACATGAGCTTAGCTTATCTTAAAATGAAACAAGTCTTAACGGAGGAAATAAAACATGGTACATAGGAAATTATTATTTAAAATATATTTTTTTGAAAAACAAGGTTTACAAGATTGTCAAGACATCACCGAAATAAATTTCTACATCACGAGACCACCATCATGACGCAACTAAACAAAAGGATTTATAATTGAAATAATTGTTTAGCTTCTCGTCCTGTTTTCCATAGAATGCTTCAGTTCTGTTTCAATTGATGAGACATTTCTTGGGTAGGGAATGTACTGCTATAGCATGCTTCAGTTCTGTTTCAATTGATGAGACATTTCTTGGGTATGGAATGTACTGCTATAGCATGCGTCAGTTTTGTTTCAATTGATGAGACAGTTCTTGGGTAAGGAATGTACTGCTGTAGCATACTTCAGTTCTGTTTCAATTGATGAGACTGTTCTTGGGTAGGGAATGTACTGCCATAGCATACTTCAGTTCTGTTTCAGTTGATGAGACAGTTCTTGGGTTTAGAATGTACTGCTATAGCATACTTCAGTTCTGTTTCAATTGATGAGACAGTTCTTGGGTAGGGAATGTACTGCTATAGCATACTTCAGTTCTGTTTCAATGATGAGACAGTTCTTGGGTAGTGAATGTACTGCTATAGCATACTTCAGTTCTATTTCGATTAATGACAGTTTTTGGGTAGGGAATGTACTTCGAAACACCATCATTTTTTGTATTGTATTTGTTTCTCCACTTTTTCCTGCTACATTTACATGGTCAAAAAAACCCACTCACAATGATGGAATTCAACACCCTCCTCTCCCCCAGCCCTTTTACTTTATTGTCAATTAGAATATCTGCAATAGCTGCGTGTGTGTGTGTGTGTCTATCTGCTGCTAATAAGTGTACATTTTGATCGTTGACCTCCCTTCGTTGTCGTAGTTCACCCCCTCCATCTTCCATTAATTAGCCCCAATTACCAACACCTGCCCCGCATGTGTAGCGACGTAATCTCACGTGCGAGCATGTCTGTTTTTAATCGTGTCAGGTGCACACAAGAAGAAAGGCGAAGGCTATTACCCGGTGTTTCCCAACGACATTCCACACGAGTCAAACACACTTGCCTCCCCACTCGTTCCTCCCCCCCCCCCCTTTTTTCCTTCCCCGACCTTGGCCCCTATTCTTATCATTTCGGAGTCATCTTTTCTTTTTTTATTGATGAATTGCTGGTGTCAAAACAACGCATTTTGTCCAGTTGATGGATGGACGTGATTGTATTTGATTGATTGGTGGATCAATTCTCTAATTATGGATGGAAATAATATGGTGGCATGCATACAATTCACAATATTCTTACATATGCAACATACAGTATAGGTCGCTTCTCTGTACCAAGTAGAAGGGCTTTAGGCACGTTAGCAATTTGACTTAGACAAATAGGAAAGGAGAGGGGGATGGGAGCTGTATTAATTCCTTTAATTTAGGACAGCATCTACAATTTGTCTTCACTCTCGGGGCAAATATTTGACAATTTCTTGAACCTTTGTCCACCATCGAGACTGGAGATGTGAAATTATGATTCATCTGACCGCGGCATGCATGGAACGTATGTTATCTTAATTTTTTATTCGGCCACAAACGATCGACACACATCAGCAAGACAGTCGAGGGCCTGTGAAATACATAATTAAGGCAATGGCTGCCTATACGCTGATGAAGTGTAAATGTAGTTTTCATTGAAACTGACCTTTGTCCATTTCTAAACCAGAATGTGATTTTCTATAGTGCCGCTTAATATCTAATCTCGCATCTCACGCGTTTGTTGGCAGCTAGGTGAGAGCTAGGCTTGTGGCCATGCTCAGCTGGCTTTTGTTAATGGGTGGCTACGTGGCTATGCAAGGCCTTCGAGCTGACCAGTTTTGGGCGTCCGATCACTTGGTTTCGGTATCTCTGTCAGGCTGATGGAATGGTTCTGCCAAGCTGCCAACCGTAGAGGAATGTCGTTTTCCTTGGACAAAGAATAGAACTTGGGCTCACGTTTTAGATGCGAGCAGTGCACTTCTCATCATGCCGCGTACGTGTAGTTATGAGTGTAGTTTAGATTACATGCAACCTTACGTGACATAAAATATATTTGCAAATCTTTAATTTTCGCAAATGTAAAAAAAAATGCTCATTGGAAAGTCATTTTTAGTCGGTTACCGGAAATTTGATCGAAAGAAATTTCGTCGACGGAAAATAGATCGACGCAAATTTGATCGAACGGAAATTTGGTCGAATATGTTTTTCAGTTTTTCACACGTTAAAATTTTCGTCAAATTTCTATTCGAACGCAATATATTATATAGTAAAACAAAATAATGCGTTCAAAAAGAAATTTTATCCAAAATTTTAACGTATATACTGAAAAACATATTCGACCAAATTTCCGTTCGATCAAATTTGCGTCGATCTATTTTCCGTCGACCAAATTTCCGTTCGATCAATTTTCCGTCGACGAAATTTCTTTCGATAAAATTCCGGATACGTTTTTAGTCGTGAAACTGAAAAGTTAATCTCTCTACTACCCAAAACTACGCAGCGGTGTTTGTTTTATTTAAAAAATATAAACATAAAGCTTACAAGTTGTATAGAAAATTCATCGCAATTCTGTTAATTGTACCTGCTTTTGCGTTTATTGTCTAGTGTGTTATACACGTGTCCACTGAAGGAAATATGTGTCTCCTTTATCTCATGTTCTCTAGCAAGACAACAGCTCAGCTCTACCGGTACGTAATATGATCTCGCTTCTCTACCACTCTCACTGGAATACAACCAAAAACTACTATAGCTGGGTAAATTTTGTTCCCTTCACAATGAGGTCATTTCAAAACGTTTTTTAAAATAATTTATTATAATTACTTTGAGTAAGGAGAGTACCGTGAGCAACGAATAGACGGTTCGGTAGCCTGGAATACAGGATTTTTAAATGGACGGCCAAATCCTCCACTCTTGGGTCACCTAGCAACATTAAATACTTTATTAAAATGTACAGCGGAAATATGAGCTCTCCTCCCCGGCCCGGTCCTCTTTCCTCCTTGCTCTACTCAGTGATTCAAGCTGATACGATATCCACTCCAACACGTCTCCCATAAAATGCCGTTTCTGTTTTGGTCAGTCGATTGACCTAACTCAATTTGCCGCACGGTGGTGAAGATGAAGGGTCCACTTGTAGGATTCCTGGTCTTGTCGCCATGACCAGGATGTTGACCCCCCCCCCCCCCCAACCACACTGGAAGACCAGACCAGGCTTTGGTGTAAGACCTAAGTTTCTTTTGCGTTCACGATAAGTTGGTTTGGTGGTGGAGCCATAGAATAAGTACTCACTTTCAACTATAATCGGCGATTACGGCAAGAAGACATACCTCCACCCCAATAGCCCCACCAATTCCCCCAACCCAGAACCCCACCCAATAGCGTACCTAGTAGGGTGAAGGAGCGATCAGCCCCTGGTAGCACGTTTTGAGTTCACCTGTAACATAATATAAATGTTTGCGCGTGTGTAATGGGGCGCATATGTGAGAGTTCGTCCCGGGCGGATATTAGTCAAGGTGGGCCACGTTCAATAGCCAGCCCCGCCATTTCTTATATTAATTTTTCTTTCTATGGGCAATACATTGACCGCCAATCTTTTGAAATAGCTCAATTTTCGCCACTTAATACCAGTCTGGTCCAGCTGAAATATGGACTGTATTATAAGAATGATATGTATGTATATGCTTTTAAATCTAAGCAAATCGGTGCAGCTGAAAAAAGTGATTGGTATCATTGACCAAAGAAGACAACTAGCTAAGTGTCCGTTTATTTGTCAATTTTTCAAGCCTAAACATATCTTGTTGGACTATATTTATTGACTTCCCGCGGCTTGAACGTAGTCGCCCATGTTATCGTCTAGAATTGAGCGATAGTAAACAAGGGTAAACCGTGAACTTGTTAAAGGATGGATTGAAAGGGAGAATAAAACTATTCATCTTTTGTGAACTTTGCATTTTTAAAAATATTTTAAAAGGTTAAATACTCGTTAAGAAATAAGACGTAAACACGATATTATATATTTTAAAGGCGATTCTACAATTCTTAAATGTATGCAGTTTTAGAACCGATTCTTACAGTCTGAGAAATGATGCTTACAGTCTTAGAAATGATGCTTACAGTCTGAGAAATGATGCCTACAGTCTTAGAAATGATGCTTACAGTCTGAGAAATGATGCTCACAGTCTTACAAATGATGCTTAGTCTTAGAAATGATGCTTACAGTCTTAGAAATGATGCTTACAGTCTTAGAAATGATACTTACAGTCTTAGAAACGATGCTTACAGTCTTAGAAATTATGCTTACAGTCTTAGAAATTATGCTTACAGTCTTAGAAATTATGCTTACAGTCTTAGAAATTATGCTTACAGTCTTAGCAACGATGCTAGTAGTCGTAAAAACCAAACAAACTTGCTGAAATAGCCGAATGACTGTTCTACCTGCTGGTAGTTAAAACAAAACACATTGAATGATTGAAAAAGAAGCCAACTGATTACTACCCGGGGTTGTACCAGGAAGTAAGAAAGGGAATAGGCAGTCATACTCATGTTGAAAAAAAGTGAATCATTACTATAACTTCACACTCGACACGGTCATTTTAATAATACGTTTACTCTCGAGTTTGCTGGGATCATTTGCACAAGGATAATTAGCTTGCACCAGGTGACTGTTATAATTACAAGGGTCACCACTCTTTTAACCTACCCTACTTTTTCTTTACATCTAGCAAAATCTATCCTAATTTGCCCTGTGTTGTGATGTGAGACTTGGTACCTATTTGATATAAATGTATACATGCACGTGTTCTTTCAAAACACCCCCAAACTACAGGACAGCAAGAAATAAGTCACGCGAGGGCAGCAAGAAATAAGTCACGCCAGGGCAGCAAGAAATAAGTCACGCCAGGGCAGCAAGAAATAAGTCACGCGAGGGCAGCAAGAAATAAGCCACGCCAGGGCAGCAAGAAATAAGTCACGCCAGGACAGCAAGAAATAAGCCACGCCAGGGCAGCAAGAAATAAGCCACGCCAGGGCAGCAAGAAATAAGCCACGCCAGGGCAGCAAGAAAGAAGTTACGCCAGAACAGCAAAAGGGGACGTCGTGTAACCGCTCACAATCTAGGAAAGGAATTTAACGTTTTCTTGTATGACGGGCCCCCAAAAAACTCCTACCAATTTTCAGAAATCTGTGGGGAAATATCTGACGTCATCGTCATCGATTGCCGTAGAGCGGCGGCTCTCAAATGTGTTAGGCCACCTAACACCTTTAAACTGTGATGTGACTCTGTGTTAACTGGGTTGGGGGGGGGGGGGGGGAGAGAGACACTGCATAAGCAAAAAAGGAGCTCATGAATAGATATTTTGTAATTGTGCAACCTTAACGTAGTTGCATTGAAAGTTGGGCACATTACATGTCTTACACATTTTATTCACTTGCTTTTCTTTCCTTTTATCTTCTCATTTCTTTAAAACTTTAGCCTATCACCTATTGTTTCCAAAATCTCTCTAATTCGACTTTGTAGCCCCCCTCCCCGAAACTTAAATGTTCAATGGCTTTCCGCTCTTTCTTAATTGTCCCCTGACCTTTCTATACTATTTCTCAATTGTCCCATGACCTTTCTATACTATTTCTCAATTGTCCCCTTACATGTATCGATTGGCACCTTACATTTCTGGGGATGTCACAAAAGAATATTGTTTTGAATGGCCTCTATTTATCAACTTTTCACAGCGAACATACATAATTCTATTAAACATACATAATTCTATTGAACATTAATAATTCTATTGAACATACATAATTCTATTAATCATTTATGATGTATCGGTATTTCAAGTTCGAATCTGTTTAGAACATGTCATCTTGGGGGAGCACCTAGGGGAGCTGGTGTAGTGTTGAAGGGGTGGTCTTAGTTTATTTACACCACCACCGCTAGTCTACACAGCTCGTCTCGGGCATGCCATAAACAACATGGCAGAGCCTAAGTTAAGCTCATGGAGCTTTCAGTCTTGAGCTGTCCTGCACAAGTGTGACATCTCATCAGGACTCGGTGTGTAGGGAGCGATCTAGCAACTGCTTCATGGAATAACTCTCTTGTGTGTTGGGTATTACTTGGATTCTACTACCGTGATTTGGAGCACTGCTTTACCAAGCGACGGTTTTTTACCCTATTTCTTAACATGTAGTCCCATTTACCTCATACTTGAAGTAATTGTTGAATCAGATTTTTTATTTAAAAAACTTCCGGTTAAACAAAATGACCTTATTAATTGGTGGGGATGGGGGCGAGGAGACATGGATTTTTGAATAAAATGAGCTTGACAATGGAGACATTTCATAGCATTTCCCCTTCCGGTGGATTGATTTTATGTTTCACCGCAGAGTAAAATCTGGACACGAGTTGTGGCACAGCTCTGTTAGAATCATTGACGTATCCAACTATCACATAGACCGTGTGACTGTCGTGATCGTTTAATTGCTATTGTGCTCAGTGCAGCTGTCCAGTGTAAGATAAAGATGTGGAGATACCCTTTCCATCGAGGCTTACCTTCATCGTTAGTGGGCGCCAGTGGTACACACCCAATAGAGATAATGTGTATTGTGGCACCCGGCCCAGAAATTACTGGCTCTCCTGGCACTTGTTAGTGTGTAACTAATCTATATTTCACCAGCCGTTCCAGCCCAGAGCACTTGCACGTAATATTCTGATGCTGATATCTCTAACCATGGCCACTAAACCCAACAAGGGGGATGTGTGGCTAAGAAAATTAAGCTCGTTAATGTTAAAATGCTACAAACCTATTAAATTATATTTACTTCTTAAATTTGAAATGTATACCGAGCACTCTCATTAGAATCCTGTACTCCCAGCACTCCCAATCGAATCGTTGTACACCATCACTCTCAATAGAATCATTGTACACCCATCACTCTCATTAGAATCCCTGTACACCATCACTCTCATTAGAATCCCTGTACACCATCACTCTGAATAGAATCCTTGTGCACCCATCACTCTCATTAGAATCCCTGTACACCATCATTCTCATTAGAATCCCTGTACACCATAACTCTCATTAGAATCCCTGTACACCATCACTCTCATTAGAGTCCCTGTACACCATCACTCTCAATAGAATCCCTGTACACCCAGAACTTCCAATAGAATCCCTGTACACCCGGAACTTCCAATAGAATCCCTGTACACCCAGAACTTCCAATAGAATCCCTGTACACCCAGAACTTCCAATAGAATCCCTGTACACCCAGAACTTCCAATAGAATCCATGTACACCCGGAACTTCCAATAGAATCCCTGTACACCCAGAACTTCCAATAGAATCCCTGTACACCATCACTCTCAATAGAATCCCTGTACACCCAGAACTTCCAATAGAATCCCTGTACACCATCACTCTCAATAGAATCCCTGTACACCCAGAACTTCCAATAGAAGTTTTTTTCATGGACATCAAATGTTCATTTCAGTGTCAGTATTAATACGGAATAATTAATACTTTCTCACTATCTTCCCGTGGCTACCATGAGCACACGACACTCCAACTTGCTCTTATATAGAGACCAGCCTCGCCAATTTGGGGGGGGGGGGGGGTTGCCTGCTACTGGCCCACTCCAACTTGCTCTTATATAGAGAACAGCCTCGCCAATTTGGGGGGGGGGGTTGCCTGCTACTGGCCCACTCCAACTTTCTATTATAGAGACCAGCCTCGCCAATTGGGGGGGGGGGGGGGGGGGCTGCCACTGACACACTCCAACGTGCTCTTATAGAGACCAGACTCACTAATGGGGGTCCCTGCCACTGACACACTCCAATGTTTTCTTATAGAGACCAGACTCACTAATGGGGGCCCCTGCCACTGACACACTCCAATGTGCTCTTATAGAGACCAGACTCACTAATGGGGGCCCCTGCCACTGATTAATGCTGGCTCTCACTGCAGTCGCACTTTTCTCATAGGTTGAATGTCAAGTGATGTGGGCGGCTGAGTATTTGTCGTAGTGACTTATGCTGAGCATAGTCCAGTAGTTCTTACATCAATCCATCGATTATATGGTCTGTATTTCAAAAGGGGAAAAAAGCAAAGAAAACCTAAGAGCGTCTCGGGGGGTCTCTCAGAGCCGTCATATATTTGCCCAAACTTGTGTTGTTTGTGTACAAAACAGGGCTGTGCCTTTGGGGAGGGGGGCCTCGAAAAGACGATTCTGGCGTCTCCCGTATCAGAATCTGTGCGCCCCCACCCCGTATCAGAATCTGTGCCCTCCGTGTCCCGTATCAAAATCTGTGCGACAGATGTTAGGTTTGAAAGCCCGTGGCTCATGCAAATATTTGAAATGTTGAGTCTAATTAATATGCGCTGCTTCTTGATCCCCACTTACCCCACATTCAGAGCCACACACCCACACATTATGTGTGATGTAAAAGAAAATTAGTAGAAATCTAGACGTCTTTAATCATAATAATAATAGTAGTATTTCTAAGTGTAAAATGAGTGGAGACCAGCCAGCGGCCATACTGCATGTCCTCGGATCCTTGCTTTAAGACAGCAAACTGTGAAACCCCGGGCCTACACCAGTCTTCTACGGGTAACATCGTTGACCGGATTTCCAGTTGGAGATCAATACTGGGGCTCTTCACTAAGCACAAGATGACCTGATTATGGAGAGGGAGGACGTGGGGAAATTTGGGCGAGATTAACAGGGATGTTATAAGCTGTTAAAAATGTTCCCAAACGCGCCATAGCGTTGTAACGAAATAAACCAGGGTCTCTGTTGGATAAGATTGCTTTCACGAAGTTAGTTGTAATGATATATTTTTACTTCCTCCAATACCGACTACAACTCCACATTTACGACGCAAGGGTAAATAAGTTAAAATGCGTTGCCAAACAAATGTAGCCGATTAACATCACCACGAAATCAGAATTTGCCATTTAAGTGTATCTTAAATCTACTAAATGTAAAGGGTATGATGTGTGGGTTGGGGGTTAATGGTATTTGAGATATAGCCTTTGGTCTTTTTACATTTTAAGACAACCGACAGTTGTGAAACAAAGACTATAGTCTAATCCTTTTGCTTTAAGAAAACTGTGGGAGGGGAGAGGGTGGGGATAATCAGATGCTTTTTGTAGATATTGCGGGAGATTAACTGTCTGCAATGCTGTTTCAAAGGTTAGATTTGAAATTTCATTTCTGACAGATTTCTGATGACTTTGTTTTGTTGTTTTGTTGTTTTTGGTCTTGGGTTAGAGATGCTATTTTCTGTAATTTAAGCTCCTGAGTTGTACATCGGTTTTACAATTCGACTCCAGAATCTGGTCTAACACCGGAAAAGGGAAAGGAAGGGGGGGGGTTGCTAAATCCGATAAAAAGAAAAGAAAATGAATAGTATGATTATTGTTATTTTCTGAAATGAAACTGTTAAGTCCTAATTAATTAGTGTCTTTATCAGGAATAAATGTTATCTTTTGATGCCCAGTGAGGGAATGCATTGTGTATAGTTGGCCATGTAGTTAGTATTGGCCAAGATATGACTACCTCTCATCTCACTCTCTCTCCCTCCCTCCCTCCCTCCCTCCCTCGTACAAGCACCACCATCACCACACACACATACGCGCGCGATGGCGTGTTTGTCATTAGTGAAGTGGTTGGGTCTTGTCTGGCAGAGATATGCAAGAGTTGACCCTTGAAATCTGCCCCCCACCACCACCCCCGCCCCAAAAGTAATTAACGTTCTAGGAGATTTTCATCTATTACATAAGTTAAATTAGCTCTCTCAACTCAGATCATACTTATCATTTGACCCGTGCAGATCTAACATAGCTTTTGACCCGTGCAGATTATACATAGCTTTTGACCTGTGCAGATCATACATAGCTTTTGACCCTTGCAGATTATACATAGCTTTTGACCCGTGCAGATTATACATTGCTTTTGACCCGTGCAGATCATACATATCCTTTGACCCGTGCAGATTATACATAGCTTTTGACCCGTGCTTGCGGAATCCATTGCACATTTTACAAAATGCAAGATATGTGTGTTTTTCGTCCTTTGCATGCGAAGATGACCAATGCTATGTTCAACGGTGAGTACGCAGGTGACTTGTAATTTCTATTTTTGCCTGGAAAGCTTTCCCGCACGTAGGACACACGTTTACATGATGCTCTTTTACTTACTTACTGGATCATCAGGGCTTTTCTTGTTCTTGTATTTTACCAAACATATTCGTTCTTGGGTATGCGCGGGTCAATGTCATATTCCATTCAACACTGCATTAGATGCATCTTCCAGTGCGTTTTAGGACGAGATGAGGTCTCATGCTGCTTCGGGGGGGGGGGGGGGGGTCTCATGTCAAGCCTAGGATTAGGTTACTGATCACATCTGTGTATCTGCTAGAGGAGCTGGAGTCGGTCGTATCTCAGAGAGATAATGGGCGGATGGATATGCTGGCCTATCATGATGATCTCGAGCTGTGATTAGAACAAGCATCAACCACCTTATGTGGTTTATGGTGAATGTTATTGAAATAGATTGAATTGAAATTAGTTGGATTTTGTGCCTGACATTACACGGCCTTAAAAATGAATGTACAACAATAGAATTGTGTTGAGTTGGTAACAAAGAGCTGCACTTAAAACACCCCCAATCCGCGACGGCATGCTACCGATGTGCACGTGTCCACTTGCAGCTATAGACAGTTCCCAGTGATACTTGCTATGAAATGAGATGAACTGTTTTCACAGTATCGTGAACCACGCAGCGCTGCTTGATTGCGTGGGGAAATGCACACCATTATTGTTGACCCTGTTCGTTCAAGGGATTGACGGGTGCACAGTGAATCAAGGGTTTTCCAGCGCTCAACGTCAAAATAGACGAAGTTTTATTTTATTTATTAAAACTAATTGTAAATTTGAAAAGGGTTGGGGGGGGGGGGGGAACGACTGGCAATATAATTTCATCGGAAACGTGTCTCTGATATCGCTTAAGAGCACATTTCATAATAACGAACTCACTCTCCGGGGTGGGTGACCTTATGCTGGTTTGTAAATGTTTTAAGAAACGCAATTTTTAAAAAACACTACAATGCCCCAAACGCCATCTCCTTTTTTTTTTTTTAAATCTGTCAGTTTTCCATGGATTCACCATCACGTGATTTATATTTTAAAACATATTAGCACTTAGTCATTTTCTTTCTTTGTTTCTTGTGTCTGCCCCTCATCCCTTCTCACGGTCACTTACAGTAACTTTTGCTAATATGTCTCTTTTATGAACTTCTAAACCTAAACGCAAACTAGTAAACTAGTCGTTACCATTGCATGGTCTTGTTAAATTGGTCCATTAATCTGCTATGTCGAATTGTGTGTGCAGATATTTGAAAATCCTAAAAAGTGCCAAGCAGTTGTAAAATAGCATACCACTATTTGAAAGTTTTGTACCATTTACAGATCTGAGAAGGAACAAAATCTACCCTATGTTAGAAACACCCACGCACACATGGCACACATAAATAAACAAACAGACACACATCAAATGAAGGGATTTAATTTCATGTTCAATCACTATCATTTTTTGTTTATTTTTTATTTATTTATATTTTTTTTATTTCTAGGGGACATAACTCAAAAAGGCTATGAAAAGAAAAGGTCACGTCTGCTGGCACCATATGTCAAACAGCAAAACAACGAAGGTAGGAGTTTTCCTCAATAAAAATATAATCAAAATTAAATGTGTTAAAAAAAATGACAATGATGTTTAAGTCCATCCTTGGGAACTACTCATTTGAATAGTTATTTTCCTATCAGATTAGCTAATGTATTTGAACACGTTATTGTCATATCAGATTAGCCAATGTATTTGAACATGTTATTGTCCCTATAAGATTAGCCAATGCATTTGAACACATTGTCCCTATCAGATTAGCCACGTTATTGTCTGTCAGATTAGTCAATATATTTGAACATGTTATTGTCCCTATCAGATTAGCCCATTAATATTTGAACATGTTATTGTCACTATCAGTTTGCTGATGTATATTTGAACACATTGAGGCTTCTATTAGAATAGCTTCAAAAATAATATTTTCTGAACTTATTTATCTACCAAGCCCATAGCTGGCTGCATCAACATGGTTTATTAAATATTGTGTTGAGTATATTTGTACATATTTTTAGACTGTTATTAAAGATGTGTGGGTATTGGCTCATCTCAAGATGTGTACATATGGTTAGACTGACCTTAAAGTCATATGCATATTGGCTCATCTCAAGATGTGTACATATGGTTAGACTGACCTTAAAGTCATATGCATATTGGCTCATCTCAAGATGTGTACATATGGTTAGACTGACCTTAAAGTCATATGCATATTGGCTCATCTCAAGATGTGTACATATGGTTAGACTGACCTTAAAGTCATATGCATATTGGCTCATCTCAAGATGTGTACATATGGTTAGACTGACCTTAAAGTCATATGCATATTGGCTCATCTCAAGATGTGTACATATGGTTAGACTGGCCTTAAAGTCATATGCATATTGGCTCATCTCAAGATGTGTACATATGGTTAGACTGACCTTAAAGTCATATGCATATTGGCTCATCTCAAGATGTGTACATATGGTTAGACTGGCCTTAAAGTCATATGCATATTGGCTCATCTCAAGATGTGTACATATGGTTAGACTGACCTTAAAGTCATATGCATATTGGCTCATCTCAAGATTTAGACATTGCAATACATTCCACAAAGACGTTTTAGTAATGGTTCCATACATATTGTTAGAATGTCCTTAAAGACCAATGGGTATTGATTCAACTCAAAGTGTATACATATTGTAACACTGTTTCAAAGATGTAAAGGTATTTCTCTACTGCATATAAAACTGAATGTATCAAGGTCAAAGGGTTTGTATCTGTTGCAATTGGCTTCTGGTTTCTTGGACTATTATTTTATGATTTTTTTTTGTTAGAAGAAACATTCAAACCCTGCTAATAATTGCTTAGCTTGACATCTTGCATGGTCCTCTTACTCCATTGAAAAATTATGTTAATTAAAAGATACCATTACATACATCGACCTCTTGGCTGCATTCTGCTGCTTTAGATCAGAAGTAAACAAAAAAAGTTTTGGATACATTAAAACAGGCTTCTGGTGTGTAGAAATGTTTCCTACATGATGTCTTAGGGACTGTGTTAATTATATAAATAATTTATCTAAGCTGCACTTTTGAGTCAGTGAAAAATTCTTGAAATAAGTTAAAGATTTTATTTTGTATTAGTTACATTTTAAATGAAGCCCTGCCTTGCCTAACCTACTTCTTCACTGCTTTTCCTCTGCCCCATACTTATAAAACAATGCTATCAACTTTTCCTAATTGATAATATTTGTAAATTATTTCATGTAATTTAAGCCTTGCAATAAGTCTAAAGCATATTTAACTAAAAATGCTCTTGATAAAATACGTTTATTCTGTTTTTTAAGTAAACCTTACATCTAAAATAGGAAGAAATTTTTTTTTAAATAATAATTTGACAGGATTAATTAAATTAATTTTTTTTTAAAGTGGTATTCAGATGAAACTTGTAAGTTGGCTTAATAGCTTTAGGATTGTGTGTCTTTGTTTTATAATCACTTGTGGTTAATTAGTGGTTGGATGTACATTGTCATAAATTTATTTATGATCCTTTTAGCTGGGTCAGGGGCTGGGGCCCCAAGCCCTTCAACAGCAGCCCTGCGTAAGGCGCAAAGACGGTTGACAAGGGAAGATAACCGTTACCATTCTGGTGAGCCTTGTTTCATTGCTAGACCATTTGAAAAATAGGAAGTTGTTCTTCTAAAACTTTTAACAAGAAAAGATAAAAGACAATGCAATATGATAGGAAATTAGTGTAAATATCTTTTTAGGAACTGTAAGTAAATATCTGTTTTGAAAAATATTTACAAAAAAAGAGAAAAAAAGACTAGATGCTTTTAAAATGCCGAAAAGGCATAAACTTTATGCAGAAGTTGGACAACTTGTTTATAAAAGTAGACCTCATTAAAACTGTATGCACAAGTTGGACAACTTGTTTATAAAAGTAGACCTCATTAAAGATTAAGTTTGTATTTAATACCTATTATTGTGCATAGCTAATCTATTTGCGTATATGCTGGATAAGGCATGTACTTCAGTGTTTCCCAACCTACTCTTTTCTCCCACCACCCTACAATTTATTTGACCATTCCCACACCCCATATGAATTGTTTTACCAAGTCTCTGGCACACCTTAAAAAAGTAATGATGCACTTTAAAATATAAGAACAATGGACTTGTAACTGGTAATAAAGGGATAATTTTAGGGCAATTTTTTTCTTTTGAATTGCAAAGAGAATTGTAGAACTGAGAAAAATAACTTATAAATTATGACAGAGTAAAATGTTGAAAATAATTTTTAAAAATAAAACATAAAAATTAAAAAATGTTTTTAGTATGTTCTTAAATCACTTTCCTCACACTCCCTGAAATTTCATTTTGCACCCCCTAAGGGTGCGAGCACCCCAGGTTGGGAAACCCTGGCATAGAGGTTTATTGGTTTAAACAGTTTTTATTCACTTTTTTAAAAGATGAGGGTTGTCTGTATGATTTGATTTCTCATGTAAATGACACAAAACAAAATTCAATTATCCAGAAATTTCTTTTTGAAACCAGTTGAATAGTTGTGTAAGGTTGAAAATAAAGCACTTAAATTTCACATGTTAAAAAGTCATTGAGCAACGCAATGTAGCATATTTAGGACAAATTACATTCTGCTCTGGTCAATAGTGATTGTACCTTAATTTCAAAGTGTTTCTCAAGTTATTCATCATCAAATACTATTTACATTTGATTGTGTAAGTGAATGACACTTCACCACAGATAGAACCCTCTGTAGCTTTCTAGCCTTCCAAGTCATCCCACAGTTGAAAGTAACCCAAGTTTGCCTGTAGACTGCTCTCAGAGCCATGCCTGTGTCATAAACCATTTATTGCATGGTCATGCCCTAGCAGTAACCTTAAAGCTTTGCACCTTTTTAGTCCTACTCCAAGCTACCCCAACATTACATTGTTTTTTGGTTGTTTTTTTTTTTGTTGTTTTTGTTTTTTTTTTAGTTCTTCCCTGGTGAATCTGATAAGGGGTGCTGCTTTCTGTTGCTTTTTTAAAAGTTTCTTACATTATTCTTGCTGAGGTATTCAAACTGGGAAAGATACATTGGGCAAGCAATTGGTTGAGGGATCGTTTGCTGATATATGATGTTAATCAGTCATTACGATTATCTAAGTTATACAGTGTTTTATGTGTTTTAGAGCTTATATAAAATAATATCCATATAGAAAGGAGAAATACTTTTAGAAGCTGGTCTAAGGGAAAAAATAATGCTTGAGTTTCAAAGTGGTTAAATATGCAGTTGCTTCTTCAGGTTCCATACAATCAGACTTTGAAATGATGATTTTCAGACGACTGGCCTTCCTACCTATTTTGTAATGCCTTCTGGTCTTTTTCCATTATTTGTCAACTCTATTAATTGTAGTCATGGATGATCAGTTTTCTACAGGCTTTGTTAAAGATATACAATATTAGATATAGTTATTTGAATTGGGGTCCTTGGGGCTCTCATTATTTCTAGTATTCCTCTTTGGCAGGGGTGGCAGGCTATGTCCTGCAGACCAAATCCAGCCCATCACCTCTTTTATCATGGGCTGTGCACTTAAAATGGATTTCATATTTTAAAATTTCAGTATATAATGCAATTGGAAGTCAGGTGGAATGAGTCAGGCCTGTGTTGCCATGATTGTATTCTTACATTTCCTTTTACCTTTGCCCATTACCTAACAAGTTTTTCTAATGACTTTAGATGTTCTATACATTACCATGTTCAGAAATCCGTACAGAAGCAGTGATGCAGGCCTTAGCCATGCAGAGCAGAAAGGTGCCGGTGATGCCGCTACCATCCAAACGGACATCTGTCAATTACCAGGGTCAGCAGAGGAGAGAGAGGCAAGGTGAGAGGTTTATTAAATGCTCATTGGATCATTCTGATATTTAATACCAAAGTTAACATTCTGTACTAGCAAAATTTTTTTAACCCCCCTTGAGACGGAGCCTTTTTCACAAGCACTTCACTTCCTCTGTAAAAAAATTAATAAAAAATAAATTACTTATAAATATAAATGGAATTTATTCTTGTAGGAACTAATTTGATCTTTCTGTATCAACCTGAAATCTCAACATTTATGAAAATGATTTATGCATAATTTATGCATGCAATTTTTTTTGGTTTACACTTATAATAAACTTGTCTTATTTGCAGAGAGGTGTTATGACTTTTCTGATTATTGATGCTTAAATAAATCCTAAAAGAAATTTGAAAGAGATTCAGTGTGGAAAAAACTGCATTAAATATTCCACTGGGTCTGATTATGCTTTTTGGCATATTTCAAGGTCATATATTTTTTAAAGTACTTTTAGGGGTCACTAGGTACACAAAAATACTATAAAATAACAGAACACCATAAGAATCAGTGGAACTCAGTTTCAAATGGCAATATGGGCTAGAAATGCTAGTAGCAATCTCAAGTCTTGTATTACTTGGCGGATTGATGTGCCCTTTGTCTATTACCTCTCTGATTTTGGGCAGATATTTCAACCCAGTTGTCTCAAGAAGATTAAAGACCATACATTGATATAATTTTTTAAAGCCATTTGCATAGATGCAAGTAAGTTTAAACAATCACTGAGTTAAACCCCACCTCTCCTCTGATTGATGACTACTCATAAGGATAAGCATTTGCACATCCTCAAAAGCTTTCTCAAACTAACATTGAAACATTCAGAGATGTTTCTGAGAAATAGGTCTTGATATCTACCAAGTAAATGTCACAGTTTGGGCAGTGAAATGGATTGCTTAAGGTTACATTACGTTTAAAAAGTTTACTTTCAGATGTGGGCTTGCAATATCTCATCAAACAGTTTATGAAAACTAAATTTAAAAAGTTTACTTTCAGATGTGGGCTTGCGATATCTCATCAAACAGTTTATGAAAACTAAATTTAAAAAGTTTACTTTCAGATGTGGGCTTGCGATATCTCATCAAACAGTTTATGAAAACTAAATTTAAAAAGTTTACTTTCAGATGTGGGCTTGCAATATCTCATCAAACAGTTTATGAAAACTAAATTTAAAAAGTTTACTTTCAGATGTGGGCTTGCAATATCTCATCAAACAGTTTATGAAAACTAAATTTAAAAAGTTTACTTTCAGATGTGGGCTTGCGATATCTCATCAAACAGTTTATGAAAACTAAATTTAAAAAGTTTACTTTCAGATGTGGGCTTGCGATATCTCATCAAACAGTTTATGAAAACTAAATTTAAAAAGTTTACTTTCAGATGTGGGCTTGCGATATCTCATCAAACAGTTTATGAAAACTAAATTTAAAAAGTTTACTTTCAGATGTGGGCTTGCGATATCTCATCAAACAGTTTATGAAAACTAAATTTAAAAAGTTTACTTTCAGATGTGGGCTTGCGATATCTCATCAAACAGTTTATGAAAACTAAATTTAAAAAGTTTACTTTCAGATGTGGGCTTGCGATATCTCATCAAACAGTTTATGAAAACTAAATTTAAAAAGTTTACTTTCAGATGTGGGCTTGCGATATCTCATCAAACAGTTTATGAAAACTAAATTTAAAAGTTGCAGCTGTGCCTTTTTTTCTTGAGGAATGGGACCTAAGAAATTTTTTTTGTGTTGAAAATAAGACCAACCACTTTTAACAGTCACGGACTGACCTATCTTTAAAGTTGTGAAATGGATGAAAATGACTGAATTTAAACTTAAAATCTTCAGATTCATCGTCTGATGATGACAGCGTCTTTGATGAGGAACAGTTAAGAAATTTCCAACGTGGGGGCCATGCCCGTGATTCGGGGGCCAGCTCAAGCTCATATTCAGATCACGGAGCCTCGCCTTACCATGGGGGTGGGGGTGGCAGCGGAGGCAGTGGACAAGCCGAGAGGCCCAAGAGTGCACAATTCTCCAATTATAGCATACCAGGAAACACAGCCAGGCATGCACTCGCCGATGTAATGCAGAATGCCAGACATTGTGAGTGTAGTATATGGTTCTAAAAATAAAATGACATTTGTGTGATTCTGCAGTACTAAAAATAAGATATTTGTCAAGAACTATTGGCTATCTGAAATGTTAATTACATATAGAATGACAATAAATAAGTACTATTAAGTGTTTGAAAAATATACACTTCAAAGAGACCAAAGCATTTGTCAATATGTACCATTTGTCACTTCAACCACCTGATGTCACCAACAGTGCCATAACTATTTGGTTTTCTACCCACAGCCCACTTGATATCACCTCAACCACCTGACGTCACCAACAATGCCAAAAGCACAAGACAAGCTGATAGAGTAGGACGCTACAACCAGTCATCTGTTCGTATGAATGCATCTGGGAATGTTTCTGGGATGCCTGATGAAGATGGTTAGTCAAATGTAGACTGAACTCTTCTTGAAAATTCTTTTTAAAAAATAAACGAATGTTCCAACGTAGATCTATAAAAACATGGTTCAAAGTTGTTTAAAAAATAAATGAATGTTCCAACATAGATCTTTAAAAACATGGTTCAAAGTTGTTTAAAAAATAAATGAATGTTCCAACATAGATCTATAAAAACATGGTTCAAAGTTGTTTTAAAAATAAATGAATGTTACAACATAGATCTATAAAAACATGGTTCAAAGTTGTTTAAAAAAGGGCCCATATTGACTTTTCTTTAAATAATAATCTAAATGCATTAAATTAAGTTCAAATCTTGTTTTAACTTTGAAAACAACTGGCATTTTAGATTAGCAGCAATCTCTATGGCATAGATGCCGCTGAAGATTTTAAGCTGTTTTTGAAAGGATAATAAGAATTTTTTAAAATAAAAACTAAAGATTTTACACTGTTTTTAAAAGGATAATAATAATTTTTTAAAATAAAAAATAACACAATTTGGATGTTCTTCACAGCACCAGCACATGGGAAGGTATCAGCAAAAATACAACAGCTTTTAAACACATTGAAAGTAAGTTGTCTGATTTGCACTTTTTTTTTTGGGGGGGGGGGGGGTTTTCAATATGCCTACTTGCTCTTTTTATCCTGTCATGATAACTTTGCTAGATCTTAAAATAACCATGTTATTTTGTAATATTTTTTGTAATAATTTTATTTTTTAATGTTTGCCTGTTAATAATGTAGAGAATATTGATTATGATTATTTAATTTGGCCCCATTAAAGTAATGCAAAATGTTTTCATTGATAACCATATTATGTAATATGTTAAATTTGATAATACTGAGTTTCCTTGGTTCCAGAGACCCAAAAGAAAACCATTAAAAGAATATTTTGTGGATGAAGAAGAAGCTACATTAGAAAGTAAGAATAGAGAGGTTTTTAAGTAATGATAGCTAGTTCGTGGTTAAAAAATGTTGCAGATACATTTTTCTTTAAAATGCTTGTCTTTTTATTTTGGTCGGTGGGCTTCCCACCTTTATGATTAGTTTCCAATCAATGTTTTCTTGATACTCGAAGCCCTACAGAGAAAACGGTTGCTAACATCCACTCCGCTTCAAGCTCCACCCAAATGTTGGTGGATCTCTGCCTTAAATATTGGTTATTTAGTTGAGGGGAATGGCTTTTGGGGTTGAGATTTTAGGGGTGCTACTAAGCTGTCATGTGGCCCCCAAAAGACCAAAATCAAAGCTTGTTGTTATGCCCTGTAAGTAAGCCTAGAAGCACTTCAGGTGAATTCCATGGTAACTGATTTAACTTTCGGAATAATAATTCTTAAATTTGCATCCAGTATAAAAAAGACCATTAATAGCCATTAAGTCTAAGTGTGCTTAATTTAACTATACATGGTTTTTAGTCTTAAATTGGTAGAAAGTATACAATAGCATTTATAAACATATTATTCAATAAATTAAGCTTGATGGTAAAAAAAATAATTTTGGAATCGTAATTGAAATTATGTGATAAAGACATAATAATTGAGTTAGCATCATTTTTGTTGATTTCCCCGGAAATCTGCTTTAATTAAAAAATGTTTGTTCCAACTATATACAGTGTTTACTTTGTAAAGAAAAGCTTTAAAACTACTTCTAAGAAAGCACATCTAAAAATACAGACAAAATAATGGAAATTATGTAACATGACTTTGTAGCTGGCATAACACATCTGAATATCTGAATGCAATTAACAATAGAGAAACTGTCAATTCTTTTACAGAATTACAAATACTTCACTTAAGCTAAGATAAACATTAATATGTGTTTTAATGCTTGTCCATCATGGGATAGTCACCATGATAATGAATTGTCTTGTCTATATTTATTAGATGTAAACGCAGTAAAATTCAAAAAAACTTTTTAATTCAAGATGGCCATCAGGTTTATGTGTCTCGCAAAATAAAAGTGCGAAAAATGACTCCGTACTTAGATGCATGAAATAAATTTGTTTAACACCAAATTTAATGCTCTTTAATTTTTGAATGTTGTGTCCACTTTTAAATCATGAGTTTATTATGCTCAAAGTAACACTAGCTAGTGGCATGGTCCCAATTTGTAAAAGAAAGTGGCTGTGACTGATTGAACTTGAAATGTTTTCTTCAGCCCCTTCGACAGACCCCAATGCCCCCAAGCCTGAAGGCAAAGAGCTCATACCCCAACAAGGTGATCCACTTACGGTGAGTTTAGACCCATTTTTAAATCCTTTGTTAACTTCACATTTGTTCTTGTGTTTCTGGCTGTCAAAATATTCCGACGGCTAATTGACCTACATCCGGTCAACCTATCGAGCTGAAAATCAGTATACAGACTTGTCAATGACAACACATTCTTTCAAAATTTCTAGATAACTGGGCTTAACTCTTTACATTCCTTGAATTTTTCATGTTTTTCTTGAGATTTCTAGTGACCTCACAAAAGAGTCAATAACTTTTAGAATCCATGTCTAAAATTCATGATGTTATACATATATTTGTGGGGAAATGCATGAGGTTTCTAAAAATGTTGGTTTTCAAACATATAGTGTCAACACTTAGAAGTTGTGAAAAAAATAATGCTTAAATTTTTTTATGAAAGTGTGTAAAAAAAAATTTGGTGATCAGATGCAAAGAAGGAAAAAAACAAACCACCTGAAATAATTTGATAAAATCTGTTTATTTAGAAAGCAAATTCATATTTGTATGTCATATGCAAGATTTATAACATTTTATGAGCATTTGACCAAAATATAAATTATTTTGTAAAATGTGTAAAAAAGGGGAAATAATAAAAAAAAAATTAAAATTCACTGCACCACAAAGTATTCACAAAAATTACAGATTATTATTATTTTACTTTTTAAAAATAATTACACATTTCACAAAGTAATAGAGAGTTTTAACTTCATGGTACCGTTACTCAGAAAGTTTCATTGTTTTTTTAAACAAAGATAATTTTACCATGTGCGACTTTTGATTTAGGATTTTATTTTCTTAGCATTCCTAATTTATAGCACACAGTAGAATGTCTTTTAAAATCAATGCATTTAGGATTAATTGCAAGTATTATATTGTATTTTGTGTTATTTACATTAGCGGCACTTGGAACATCATCACTTTTGGAAATCATGTAATGCTAAAATAATTTCCTCGGTGAAGTCAATTGATAGTTAAATGTTAAGTAGCTTCAGATCATCTATATCAAAGTTTTCTTTTGAAAAATCTTGAAGAGATTATGGCTGGCAATATCAACAAAATTGAAAAAGGGGTTTGTCCAGTGCTGATCTCTTTACTTAGGTTGATATATCCATCTATCAACAGGTCAACACCACACATGAATGAATTGTATGATTTCAAAATCTGATTTGACAATATTTGGTTTTCTCATCAATAATTGCATAGAAATACACAATCAGTTTTGGTCTCCTCACAAGGGAAAATCCATTTGCTGTCACATTATTTGAAATAAGTTAGGCTGTTTAATTTCCTCTCCACTGAACATTACATACATTTTGTTATCTCTTATCCACCACATCATATCACATTGCTTTGGTTTTTATATTTATTTTCTTCTGATAAAATCTGAAGAGTTCACATTGCACAGTCTGTCCTCATTGTCTGTTTCAATATTAGAAACTTTGAAGAAAGTCTTATTTGAATAAATCTGCTTTTGGGAATAAGGCATGAGCCAAAATTTCATGGTAGTAATGAAAGATTGTTGAAGTTGATGTTGATGAGTATTTTTGTACTCTTAGGACTTGAACAGTTGACATGCATATTAGTTGTCCTAGAAATTTGTAAAATTGTTATAACAAATCATAGTTGATGGAAGGTTGAGAAGGTCCCATGGTAGTTGAATAGGTGTATTTTACAAATGTTTCAACCAAATCCAGTGTGAAACATATCTGGAAAATCCTGAAACTTCGGGTGAAGATTCACTGACTAATTGTATCCATGTTATGTTGCCATTTCTTCGCACAAATGTCAGCCTGGCTTTTTGGCTGGGAGAAACTTAGGATTGTGAACTGGTGGGTCATCATCTCAAACATCATACAACAAGTTTAGCCTGTGAATGTAAAAGAAGAACTAATATTATAGACTTATATGCAACTATTAGGGATGAAATGAATATCAAAATATATACTTCACTTAAATGTCCAGTTTTTAATACTTACAATATGGTCTACAAACCATTATGACAAAAAAATTAGTGTCAGATATTTACATTTTTTTTAACACACAGAAATGTCAATTTTCATGTTCTTTAGGATTAAATATATCATAATAATCAGTGCCGACTGCATTGTTTACATTCCTTAGCAACAGTTTCTAAGAATAACGTCCTCTAAAATTAATTTTGTAAAAAAATATTCACAAATTTTACAATGATTTTATTTACGTAGATTCATGTAAAAATGGGTAGTAAATATCTCAATTATGATTAAAAACACAATTTAAACCGATACAATTTAAAAAAAAAAAAAATCTAAAAAAAAAAATTGAATGACGAAACACTCGATTACTAACCTTCTAGTTTTAGTGACTATAATAGGCTGTAAAGGAATATTCTCATCAAAATGCGAATCCGAATCACTAGATTCAGGTTCCCAACGATCTTCTCCAAAAGATTCAGATTAAATTTGATCAATATTTTGGTCAGTAGTATTCATTATTTAAGATTTTGTGCTGCCGAGTCGACCAGCGTCTTGCACAAAATTTCGTAAAATGGCGACTGACGCTTCGGCATGTCACGTGAACCTCGAACTCGCAAAAAACACAATTATTATTTAAACTCTTTAATTTTTAATTTTTTTTTTTATTTTTCTTCCAAATGTACGATAAAATAGATACAGAACACTTAAAAAAATAAAAAAGACAATATTTTATGAGCGAGAAAACCCGACGTATATAGTTATACGCTCTCTATAGTAGAGGAATGAAAAGAGTTAATATCACAATTGCATTTGATGCATAATTTTTTTTTCTTCTGTTTTCTGAAATAGTTGGTGAAAAAATATGCAGCGTAAAAGCGGGTGGGACATTGGAATATTAATATAAAATAAAATCATAAAAAATGCACTTAAATGATTTTAAATCAAACCTTGGTTTCCTTTGATCAGTACATATTTTTTTATGAAAAGGAAAACTTTGGAATTGCAATGAAAAGAAATAGACATTTTTTAAAATTACAAATTATTGCTAAAATAGACATGAGAAGTTTGGGAAAACCTGACAAAAAGAACACGGGAAAGAAGGAAATTAGTCGGCAAGAAGCCTTCATTGGCAAACAAGTAAAAACAAAATTAAATAAAAATAACACTAAGATGTAATGTAGTATCCGAGAGGACAGCAAGAGGATTATTGCTAAAACATCAGGACTCTTTTTTTTTTTTTTTACTCTTTCTCAATATTTTACGCAGCAATATATTAATTTATTGATTTGTTTAATTCCTCAGATTCCATCTGGCCTACCACGCAACTTGGAGGGTGCGCTACAGCGTTATGGGTCCTCCACGTACAAGGCTAATGCCATCACAGTGCTTGATGCCAATGGCAAGCCCTCCTACAACCTCACCTATGGAAAGCTGCTCAGCAGGACACATAAGATAGCATACAGTTTGTTGCACAAAGTTGGTCAGAAGGGGGAGCCTATTCGACAAGGGGATAGGGTGAGTGGAGTCATTTAAGTTCTGTCGATCACATTGCTTCTGCATTGAAGATACTTGAGTTAACACAGCTGCATTAAGGATTTATTATGCGTCAGATAAAACAAAGATTTATAATATGTCAGATGAAACAAGGATTTATGTGTCATATGAAACAAGGATTTAGTATGTTCCTAATGCTCTTATTTTTCTGTTCATTTTGTTTCTCTCCAGGTAGCTGTAGTTTATCCCAACAACGACCCAATATCTTTCATCTGTGCTTTCTACGGCTGCATCTTGGCTGGGGTTGTACCTGTCCCCGTGGAGGTGCCCTTGTCCAAGAGGACAGGTAGCTCAAATGTGAGTAGGAACCTTGTGTTGTTGGATGAGTCACGTGCTGGGATACTATGGCGTTTTAGTTATACAGCTTTGTTGGATTAACATAACATAACATACTGGGATGATGTGGCATTTCAGTTAAACAGCTTTGTCGAATTAGAGTACTCTGATACTATGATGTTCTAGTTATACAGCTTGGTTGGATTCAGGTAGAGTTCTGGGATACTATGGATTTCTTGTTATACAGCTTGGTTGGATGAACTTAAAGTGCTGGGACTATGGCCTTCCATCTTTTGACTCATCCTAGTTAAATGTTTTGAGTAAGCATTGTGACCATTAAGCGCCGGTTATATATTTGTTATATTTATGGTCTTGAAATCTAAGATTCTTAGAAAATTATTATGCAGTCTGCCAAAAAAAAAAAAAAATTCCATGCACAAAAAAAGTTTGCTGAGAGTTAAAGAGTACATAACATGTTGTCACCATATGCCAAAGACGTGTTGTGGAATATATCTGATTGAATGTCCAATGTTGTTTTCTCAGGATGCTGGTGGCGCAGGGGTCGGCTTTCTACTGGGGAGTCTCAGTGTGTGCTGGGCCCTCACCTCAGAAAACTGCTATAAAGGTTTACCCAAGTCATCCAATGGAGAAGTTGTTACATTCAAAGGTAAGTGAGCAAACGTGAGCAGATTAATCTCTCAAACTTTCTGATTGGTCATTTTAAGAGCACCATTATAGCTCAAGCTTTCTGATTGGTCATTTTAAGGTTTAAAGCTTATTAAAAGCTGATAGAAATAACTCATTCAGACAGAATGTCAGCTTAAAAGTTCAGGTGATCTTTTCTAGACTCATAAATGAATCAATAGTGGTGATAAAGTAAGAGAATATAAGAGGACAAATTTAAGTTCAATGCAGAAGTGTACCCTAAAGGCTAAAACCCTTGATTTCATCAAGTTTGACCTGGTTCATGCAGTCTTGTACTAAATAGGGCATGCTATCATCAATAATGTCGGTTGCACCTAATGCTTATGCTGGTAGAAATGTCAACTTTCTTCATTGCTATGACAGGTTGGCCGCGGTTGAACTGGTTTATCACAGAAAATTTGAGCAAACCATCACGTGACTGGCAACCACCCCCGAGACAGTCGGAGGAGGTTCCCGCTTATATTGAGGTCATTTATCTTTCAGTGTTCAAATCCATACCTCCCTCTAAACTATCAAAAGTACAATAGTCTTTGTGTAGATCTTTAATCTCTTGAATAGCTTCAGCCTTGACCACAGAGCATTATACTGCAGCTTACTTTATCTTGATAAGCGCCAAGAATTAAAAGCTAGGAACTCTCCATATTCATATTAAAAATTTAAGCAGATAACCTTGGCACACTAGGATAATGTTTTCTGTATATGGTTCTTGAATTAAAAAGTCAATAAATCCATTACATTAAGGTTGAGCTTTTTTGATTGGTGATGTCAAGGAGCCAGAACCGGAAGAGAGTGGCTCTAATTTATCTCTAAATTTATATGAAAAGTACAATTAGTTACATCCATCTGGCTTTGTGTGTTGTGAGTAGACCCCCCAGAAAGACTGTTAGCTGTTTAGACTTCGTTAACTAACTTGGTGATGACTTGTGTGTTTCCAGTATGCACTGAACAAAGATGGCAGCACGGTGGGTGTAACTGTCATGAGAAATACCATGCTGTGTCATTGTCAAACTCTGACAGTTGCTGCAAATTATACAGAAGGTATTTTCATTTGTTTTACAGAATAACAAAATTATGCATGACTGAAAGTTATGTAAGTTTGTGGCAAAAAAATTTGAAATGTCCATAATGTAACCCAATAATTTTCGACTGTTTTTAATCCAGTGTAGCCATAGGCTACATATATAACATAGGCTCCCAAAATTGTGTAATATTCTTTTGCACATGATCTAAAGCTAAAACGGCCAAAATGCCACCCCTGTTATTAATGGGATCGTATTTCATGGACCCCAATTATCATGTTATACCGGGGTTCCAACTGTGTTTTTCAGTGGGTTACTTTATTTATATTATCATCTGTTATTATCATGAAGATTTTGAATAAGTTTGAAAATGCTTGCACTGTCTGAAAGTTTCTTACTCTTGTCATCAGGTGAAGTTATGGTTTGTGTTTTAGACTTCAAGCGAGAAGTTGGCCTGTGGCATGGTATATTATGTGTAAGTTATTGAGCTCATGGATGCTCGGTGTGTACATTTGTTCTTTATATCTCATTCTCCTTCCATCTACTTAATGTACTCGATGGTTAAATGTCTGACATAGTTTTAATTGTGTTTTTAATGAATTCCCCAACCAAGCGGTTTCAACCTTTTTTTCAAATTGAGGGGCCCTTACAAAAATCATAAATACTGGGCATTCCAAACCAGGCAGGTGAACAAAACAGCTCTTAAAGTTTCATTCTGTTCTGGATGCTGCTGGGGGGTATTTTGAGAATACTGCTGACAAGATCCTTTGTGGTGAATGAGCCATGGATGCGAAAGATCCTCCCGGCCAAATGTTTGCTCTCAGGTTAATTAATTGCAGAGAGAATGTTGGACATTTGATCAACGATAAATGCCAATAAATATTTTAGTTTTGACAGAGCTCTTCAGTTCCAAGTTTCACAGCAACCTTGTGATTTGCCGAGACACCCAAAACCCCCGTTGAAATCTGCTGGCCCATCCATTCAATTCTATCAGCCATAAATGGAGAAGAAGCCACTGTTTTAGCAATTTGGGAGGGGGGAGAGGGGGAGGGGGGGGGCCTTTGTTTAAGCTGTGTGATGTAAATAGTAGAACTAGAAATATTAAGTTTTAATTAATTTTTTTTAACGTCAGTAGAAAAATTCCATTAACTTTGAATTAAATCCTATGAATAAAACAGTATTAACGTCATGTCCAACATGCAAATACAAGTAGGTCATGTCCAAGTTGTAAAAAGATAACTTTCTCGATTGCCTACCTTGTTGACAAGGTAATTAATCTCAATGTTTGTTTGTTCACAGAGTGTATTTAATGGGATGCACGTGATATTTATTCCTTACTCACTGATGAAAGTGGATCCTGCATCTTGGATGAAAATGGTCACAAAATATAAAGGTTGGCACAGAAGATCAAACATAGTCTAGTTTCAAAAGAAACTTACAATAACATTTTTAGGTATCATGTTTTAATCAAAATTTAAGTGATTTTTGCCATGGAGGCCAGTGCAAGGCTCAGGTTTGTCAGGCACAAGAATAGAACATTTTACTGCTGCGGAATAATTAAACGCTCTTTAGTTAATCATATATTTATTTTACTAGAGCTCGGATGACATCTCCAGTCATTGTAAAAACATTAAGCAGATGAAATACAATAAGTTAAATTATAATGTCAAGCAATATAAACTATAATTGGTACCAGCAGCAAATAATTGGGAACAAGTGCTCCGGACTATTCAGACAAGAGTAATAATTCATATTTTAGTTGACTAATGTGCATGCTATCTTTTTTGTTCACAGCTACCGTGGCCATTGTGAAATCCAGAGATATGCATTGGGGTCTGCTAGCTCAAAAAGACCATAAAGATGTCAACTTTAGTTCTTTAAGATTATTGCTTATTGCTGATGGTGCTAATCCTTGTGAGTAATGTACAGATAATGTGTTGTGTCCAGTGAACTTGATCATTTGTTTTATTCAGACTTTCTGTCAAACTCACGCAATTGAATGTGTTAGCTGATGTTAGATGTGCATGGCACAGACTGTCAAACTCAGGGCACGCTGAATGTGTTATCTGATGACAGATGTGCATGGCACAGACTGTCAAACTCAGGGCAAGCTGCCTGTGTTAGCTGATATCAGATGTGCACGGCACTGACTGTCAAACTCAGGTCACGCTGAATGTGTTAGCTGATGTCAGATTTGCATGGCACTGACTGTCAAACTCAAGGCAAGCTGAATGTGTTAGCTGATGTCAGATGTGCCAGATGTGCATGGAACAGACTGTCAAACTCAGGGCAAGCTGAATGTGTTAACTGATATCAGATTTGCATGACACCAGGCATGCTGTCATATATTTGATTTTACACATTTAAAAAAGCATTTAAGAAAGCATTTATAAAAATAGAATCTCATCAGCTCCAAAATTAAAGAGTTATGCCTATCACAACAACAACAAATATGTTTACATTGGCCCATGACTTTTTAAAAGAAAAATGTGTTTTCTGTGATATCATTTTTTTGCTCACGTCTTCTTGTGTAGAGAAACTGATTGTCTGTGATTCTAACAAAGTCTGAGGTTGTTGTTTGCAGACACTATTGAAGGGAACTAAACTGTGTTAATGACAAGTAGTGCTCATAAACACTTGTTTGGAGGGGAAAGACAACAATGATGTATAAATGAGTCCTTTTTAAGTCTATATTTTACGTTTTGGGATTGGAATGATGAAGAATTAGTTGAAACTCACTGCCATGACATAAAGTGTTTGCCATGACTTAAACTATTTGCACTTGGAGATGATCCTATTTCTTCTCTTGTTGATTCCCAGGGTCTCTCACTTCTTGTGATTCATTCCTAAGTGCTTTCCAGAGCAAAGGTCTTAGGCCAGAGGCTATATGCCCTTGTGCAAGTTCATCTGAGGCTCTTACAGTTTCCATTAGAAGGTAAGATATAGCTAAACAATTCACTGGTCTGTGAAAAACATCACTTTATCATTGTTAAAAATGTGTAGGTACTTGCATTTAAAACTGAATTTCTTAAATGTTTAAAATAAATTTTGTTTTCCTTAACAATCTTCTTAAGTTATTAAACTGATTTTCTCTGCTGTCAAGTTCTTGGGGTTTAGGATTTGTGCGGTGACCCCCTGCACCCCATATCATTAGTTGAGAACTCTGTTGAGGGTTGTCATTTTTGTGCTCCTCAGGCCTGGAAGAACAAGCTCTAGTGCCACTGGCCGGGGCATCCTATCTATGCAGGGTCTCAGTTTTGGTGTGGTCAGAGTGGACAGTGAGAACAGTCTGACCTCACTGACACTTCAGGACTGTGGCCAGGTCATGCCAGGGGGTGAGTACACCAGACATCAATCGGGTTGTGTTTCACTCATGTTTTTAAAAAGCAGTTGTTTTTTTAAATTTTAAATATTTATTTCTAATTTAATAAGAATATTTTTCAGTGGAGTGAACAGCCTTTTTAAGGTTGTTAAAATTGTTAAGTACTGAGAAGTTGTATCAATTTGAATTTGCCCACACAGCCACCATGGTGGTGATAAAACTTGATGGGCCACCACAACTTTGTAAAGCTGATGAAGTTGGTGAACTGTGTGTGAGCTCAGGTTACACAGGATCCAGCTACTGGGGTTTACAAGGCATTACACAGGCAACTTTCCAGGTACACACTTGCTTTTTTAAAACTTTTTAAAATGTGAAAAATATTCATTGTAGAAAAGTTAGGAGAATAGGAAAATTAAAGCTAGGTGCTTAGTAAAAGACTTGAAACAAAATGTTAGTAGAAATGCATTCATCAAGTTGAGTAACTTATTTGACAAAAATATCTTTACTTTCTTAAACTTGTTCTATAATTTAATTTTTTGTTTTTTGTTTACCATTTCTGATTTACTTTTTACAAATGCATGCACTGAATTACTTTTAAAATTAGCGATCAAATTTGTTCATACTCTGTTGTAGACTTTACTTTAACATGGCTGACCTCTGTCTCTAAAAGTTTAATAAGTTTATATCATTTTCTTAATATGAACAACACTTCTTAGATCTCTCCAGTCTACTCTTGTAGAGGAAGCCCCAAAATGTATCACTTGTTCAAGCTTGTGTTGACTGTGTGTTATGTTGATCTGATAGGTCCAGCCTGTCCAGGAAGATGGCAGAGTACAGACAGACAGAAGCTATGTCAGGACTGGACTCATTGGCTTCCTGGGACCAGTCAGTACATTTACATGACCTTACATTACCTTTACTATCATTTATACTGTCAATCATGGCATCTCTTACAAGCTGATTGGTTATTTACTGGTGTCTTGGTTATTTACTGGTGTCTTGGTTATTTACTGGTGTCTTGGTTATTTACTGGTGTCGCTATATTTTAATGTTACAATATAACTTGATGGCCTTGTCTGTCTCCAGGGCGGTCTTGTATTTGTATGTGGCAGTAAAGAAGGCCTCATGCAGATATCTGGCAGGAAGCACAACACAGATGACATCATTGCTACAGTCCTGGCTGTGGAACCCATGAAATTTATCTACAGAGGAAGGTACAGTTGTTTGGGATTGACCATGCAATTTATTGATCCTTTACTGGATTACAGTTTGCTAGTGCTTGCATAAGTCAATGTGTTTGTTCATGTCAATCAAAATGCAGCAGTGTCCGATATTTGGTTAAATAGTTTAATTTAAATTATTGAATGAGAATTGGATTGGCCTGATTAGTGGATGTTGAGCAAACTGGTCTAAGAATAGAGAATGCCCCTGTTTTAGAGATTTTATTTATTGTTTAAGGCCAGGCTCCGGTAGTTTTGAATGAACATTTCAGTAGAGCTCTACATAATTAATTATTGTCTTTATTCAGGATTGCTGTGTTTTCCATCAAAGTGCTGAAGGATGAGAGGATTGTCATCATAGCTGAACAAAGGCCCGACTGTACAGAGGAAGAGGTGTGTTGTTGACTCAAGTCTATTGACATACACATCACACAGCATTCAAAACATGAACTTTTAAATTGATTGATTTTTTTTAGTCACCTTTTATTTTCATCTTATTAAGATGATGATTTGATATCCTCAGAAGGAATTGATCACACAATAAATTTCTTTAAGTTTTAATTCAATTTACCTAATCATAATTCCATTTATGACAAGGGATCGACTCAGTTTCTTATATTTTTCTGGTGAGGTTGAGGGGTACCTATTCAGATCTGCCTTCCCCTAATTGCTTTAAAAATTAAAAAAGTAAGGAAGGGATAGAAATGACTAAAAGTATCTCCAACAGCCATCTAAACACTGTTGCCCCACATATCACACAACCCAGTGCCTCAAAACTGTTCATGGCTGTTACAAATGTTACAATAACAATCATTCTCTTGGTAGAGTTTCCAGTGGATGAGCAGAGTGCTACAGGCTGTTGACAGCATCCATCAAGTGGGTGTCTTCTGTCTGGCCCTTGTGCCACCAAACTACCTACCCAAGGTAACTCTTTGGATCTTAACAATCATATTATAAATTCTAAAATATCAAAGTAGGATGAAGTACTCACTACTCATTATCATAACAAAAAATAATTACCATTAAAATAATGAATTCCCTTCCCCCATTGATAAAATTACCAAATATTTGTCTTTATAATTTCTCTCGCAAGCTGGGAGACTCCCATATTGTGAGATTTGCACTTTCTTTATACAGACTGGATTAGTCCATTACTAGGCTCAATGGGTTAGTCCATTGCTAGGCTCAATGGGTTAGCCCATTACCAGGCTCCATGGGTTAGTCCATTACCAGGCTGAATGGGTTAGTCCATTACCAGGCTGAATGGGTTAGTCCATTACCAGGCTGAATGGGTTAGTCCATTACCAGGCTGAATGGGTTAGTCCATTACCAGGCTGAATGGGTTAATACCACCTGATGGCCCAAAAGCTCTTGCTTTGGAAAATATATTTTATTTTAACCATATTTATATATTGAGCTCTCACAACTTTAAGAGATGTCAAGTGGGTGAATTCCCATCAATTGTTTTGCTGTTAAGATAACTGAGACAAAACAGCTCTATATTTGGCATAGGGCAACTCATGAAACAAGTGTACAGCAATGAGTCAGGTTGCTGTTCCTTGTAAGGAATATAAATTGATGTTATTCTTTTAATAAAACTTGTGACAAAAGGGGTGAATTTCTTAGTTTAGAAAAGCATTATCAATTTCGTAATTCCTCATTAATTTCTTTGACTCATCTAGAAATGGATTAGCTTTAGAAATGGTGGCACTTTACGTAATTTTTTCAGTAGTAATTTCTTAGCAGCCTTCTGCCCCTGTAGATCTCTTCTAGCCTGTATATAAACTTCATGCTAATTTGACCTGGCCTTTACTTTTGTCATGCAGGGGGTTTCATCCTGATGATGTGTCCTCTTGGTTTGTCTGAATTTATTGTTACAGAATTAACTGGCTGGAACTCAACCACTGGTCAGTTTTTGTGCTGACCTAATCAACTCTGCTTCTTCCATTTGAGTTTCATCGTACTTTGTGTTCCATGTTTTCAATGTGTAACTTTGATTGCCCTGCAGACTCCATTGGGGGGAATACATCTTCATGACACCAAGAAGAAGTTCCTAGAGGGTTCCCTGCATCCTGCCAATGTTTTGATGTGTCCTCATACCTGTGTTACCAATTTACCTAAACCTAGGGAGATTCACCCAGGTATGGACAATTGTTTAAATAAACAATTAGTGTGAGAATAGATGTTTGTTGCACATTAATCAATGTATTATCCTTTTTTTAAAAAAAAAAATTTGGCAACCCTTATATACAATCCATTTGTTTTTCAAATAAAAAAAAAAAAATTTGGCAACCCTTATATACAATCCATTTGTTTTTCAAATAAAAAAAAAAAATTGGCAACCCTTATATACAATCCATTTGTTTTTCAAATAAAAAAAAAAATTTGGCAACCCTTATATACAATCCATTTGTTTTTCAAATAAAAAAAAAAAATTTGGCAACCCTTATATACAATCCATTTGTTTTTCAAATAAAAAAATTTTTTTTAAAAATCTCAAAAACTAAATATTTAGGTACTGGTTCTTTAGTTCTCAAAATAAGTGGTGATTTTATTTTCTCATAATAATTAAGGTTATTAAGATGAAACTCAGTCATTAGACATGTCTATTTATTATTTGATTGATTACAGTAACATAGTTAAAAAAAAGAAACATTTCTGGAACATAAACTTTTCTGTTGAGAACTGTAAAATGTGAGGGGAAAAAATACCAAACCAAATCTTATTTTCCATTCAGTTTCAATAAACCTCAAGTGTGATTAGATCAAATATGGTTTATGATGTAAATCGCTCTGTTTTCAGATGTAAAACCTTCCGCTGTTCATGTGGGCAACATCGTGCAGGGGGCACGCATGGCTTGGGCTCAGGGACGGGACTTGGGAATCTCAGAGGAAGATGCAGACACAACCAAAAAGGTAAAACTTTTGGACATGTTTCTTTAATACACTGTAGTGAGATGATGTTCAAGTAATGAGATTTTGCCATCTTGGACAGTTCCCCCAAATGGTGGTCCTTGGACCAGCCCCGTTCCACAAGCGTTGCGTGGCCTGTCTGCACAAAATGAATATTTATGGTCATTTAAAAATATATATAATAATCTGGAACTAGTCCCTGGTGCAATTTCAAAACTTGTTAACCGGTGCACCAAACATGTTAACTGGTGCACCAAACTTGTTAACCGGTGCACCAAACTTGGACGCTTATCTAGGAGTCTTTATGTTCAATCCTGGATCACTGTGTAGTCACATTTCTTGCCTGTTTTCCTTAAAAATAAAGCCAGTTGAATCGCAGGCCACCATTTTAATTAACATGACTTAAAAAACAACATGCCAATGGAGAGAAACAATTTTTAATTCAATCATAGACCAAATCAATGATGTGAAAATATTTGTTGCCTTTTATTAAATTGAATTCCCAAAAAGACTTAAGACCCAAATAAAAATAGAAATAATTATCTCAAAGATTTCTGATTTCCACAGGTCTTTGAGTTAGCCTTACCATATCAATGTTTAAAATCACCTTCATTTGGTCTTGTTCCTGATTTCAGCACCAGTTTTTAACAGAGATTCTCAGATGGAGATCCATGACAACACCAGACCACGTTCTCTACACCATGCTCAACTCTAGGGTAAGTAGTCTCATCACACCCTCTTGTATAGCATTCATTACCCTGTATAGTAGCACTCATCACATTGTTTATATAGTAGCAATCATCACATTTGTATAGTAGCACTCATAAGACTGGTTGTAAATCATTGCACACATTTTTACATAACAAGTTTTTGATTTCTCTAGTTATATATTTCAGATTCTTACTTTTTTGTCGGGGGTGTGCTGAATATAATGGATGATATTAAAGGGCTAATGTGTGTTTTTATCATGTTTCCTTCCTGTCATATATAATAGTTTGCAACTAATATAACATTATTCCTTGTGACAGAACCAGGCTTCAGCATCATACACCTGCTCCCAGCTTCACAAGAGAGCAGAGAAAATTGGTTGTTTACTGATGGAGAAGGGAAAACTGAACACAGGGGATCATGTTGCTTTAGTGTTTCATCCAGGTGAGTTAGGTGCCAATCTTTAGTGTTTTATCCAGGTGAGTTAGGTGCCAATCTTTAGTGTTTTATCCAGGTGAGTTAGGTGCCAATCTTTAGTGTTTCACCCAAGGGAGTTAGGTGCCCAGACCTGTTAACTCTTACAATTTTGGCTTATAATGTACGATTTTGAGGTGTATACATTATATTTACGGTATGTTTATTTTTTACTATTAAGATAATGTATTGAATGATTTTGTGAGGATATTGTACGATTTTAAGAGTTTGAAGGTAAACAGGTCTGGATGCCTATCTTTTGTGTTTTATCCAGATCATTTAGGTGTAAATCTTCAGTGTTTCATCCAGATCAATTAGGTGTAAATCTTCTAGTATGTAATAATTTCTTACCTACCATATACATTTACTAAAAGTGGAGTTTTCCACATGAAGTATGCTATTGCTTTTTCTTTTTGAATTGCCTCCATTTAGGTGTGGAACTGGTCTCTGCATTTTATGGCTGTTTGTATGTTGGTGAGTACATTCACTATCTAACTTTATTTACTGATCAAACCCTGACAATGGTCTATGCATACACTGAAATGATGTTTAAACAAATTCAAGTTTCTTTAAAATGTCTTTAAATATCAAGTTTTTTTTGTTTTTTTAACATCTTTGAAATAAAATGCAATCGGACATACAGAGAATAATTTAGAAAGGTCATTTGTAAGAAAGGTCATTTGTAAGAAAGGTCATTTGTAAGCTAGATTCCTTCAAGACTTCCTACATTAATCAGTGAATTTTCTCTTCTTTGATCTGGTATTTTCTGTTTTGTGTCAGTCTCTTCTATGCAATGCATGTTTTTCAAACCCCACTTGCCCTGGTCTGCCTGTCTTAGGTTGTGTCCCTGTGACCATCAGACCACCCCACCCACAGAATGTTGCGTCAACCCTCCCCACGGTGCGCATGATTGTGGAAGTCAGCAAGTCTGTGGCTATCCTAACCAACAGTGCAACCATCAAACTTCTTAAGACCAAGGTACAATCATTTCATCTTTAATGGGCTGTTTATTTATATTTTTTTTGTTCAACTGCATTTTTAATGTTCGATGGATGTGTTCTTTTTTTACCCCTTAACATTAGTGTAGGTCAGGGGTCACCAAACTTTTTTCATGGCAGGCCGGATGAAATGGCCTGATAACAGAAAAAATAATGAGCGTAGGCCGGATAATCATTTTGTACAATACTTACACGCAAGTTCAAGTACCGTTATTTGGTGACCCCTGGTGTAGGTTAATGCATTTTTGGTCAGAGATTTCACCCGTTGTATTGTAAAGAACCCGATTAAAATTACTGGTTGATGTAAGGCTGATAAACTTTTCAATTAGAGAAACGGCCATCTGGTCTCACAGTATGTTCATTTAAATAGCATCCGGTCACATGAAAATAATTTTTAAAAATATATTTCTCATGTTGAAATTTATAATTCAGCATCCCAATTTTTTTTTCTTGGGTGTCATAATCCCATTGTATTTGTAATCTTGTGACAGGAGTCGTCAGTGTCATAATCCCATTGTATTTGTAATCTTGTGACAGGAGGTGTCCGTGTCATAATCCCATTGTATTTGTAATCTTGTGACAGGAGTCGTCAGTGTCATAATCCCATTGTATTTGTAATCTTGTGACAGGAGGCATCAGTGTCATAATCCCATTGTATTTGTAATCTTGTGACAGGAGGCGTCAGTGTCATAATCCAATTGTATTTGTAATCTTTTACAGAAGTCGTCAGTGTCATAATACCATTGTATTTGTAATCTTGTGACAGGAGTCGTCAGTGTCATAATCTCATTGTATTTGTAATCTTGTGACAGGAGTCGTCAGTGTCATAATCCCATTGTATTTGTAATCTTGTGACAGGAGGTGTCCGTGTCATAATCCCATTGTATTTGTAATCTTGTGACAGGAGGTGTCAGTGTCATAATCCCATTGTATTTGTAATCTTGTGACAGGAGACGTCAGTGTCATAATCCCATTGTATTTGTAATCTTGTGACAGGAGACGTCAGTGTCATAATCCCATTGTATTTGTAATCTTGTGACAGGAGGCATCAGTGTCATAATCCCATTGTATTTGTAATCTTGTGACAGGACGCATCAGTGTCATAATCCCATTGTATTTGTAATCTTGTGACAAGAGGCGTCAGTGTCATAATCCAATTGTATTTGTAATCTTTTACAGGAGTCGTCAGTGTCATAATCCCATTGTATTTGTAATCTTGTGACAGGAGTCGTCGTGTCATAATCCCATTGTATTTGTAATCTTGTCACAAGAGGCGTCCGTGTCATAATCCCATTGTCTTTGTAATCTTGTCACAGGAGGCGTCCGCCATTGTTGATTCCAAGACATGGACCAACCTCCTGGACACAGACGATCTCCCCAAGAGGAAGCTAGCCGCCATATACAGGGCCCCAACTCCGGAAATGATCTGTTACTTGGACTTTAGTGTCTCCACCACAGGGATGCTAGCTGGTGTCAAGGTAGGACCACTTAACCTGGTAGAGAAGTTATGTAAAAAAAAAGTTGGAGTGAAGTTATAAAAAAATGGTGGGGTGTGAACATATTTCTTTGGACAGTGAATGCAGATTCTGGGTGGATGGGAGTTTTGGGTTAATGTTCATTGTGAAAATTTAAAGTACATTTTTTAACTTTGTCTCTCTGTAATAACAGTATACAAATGTATAATTTGTATATGCAAATTACCCCCAAATACAGTCACATCACTTAAGCACCTCTTGTAAGACACCGTAAGATTGTATTTTTATTAAGTTATTCAATGCATCTAGTGACCAACTCATTCCTGTACCGTTTCCAGATGTCCCACGCCTCAGCCACAGCCCTCTGCAGGGCCCAGAAGTTACAGTGTGAACTCTACCCATCTAGAGATGTCGCGCTCTGCCTGGATCCTTACAGTGGCCTGGGCTTTGTGCTTTGGTGTCTTAGCAGGTGAATACATCTTTTTTGTGCGTCTTATATCATTCATTAAAATCCTACCACACAGGAATATAGTCTCATTTGTTCAGTTTTTATCATTCATTGAACATCCTGCTACATAGCAATATAGAGCTAGTCTCATTTCTTCTGTATTTATCATTCTTCAAAAATTCTCCCTCGTTGTAGAGTTCATTCTAAAGGCCCCATACTAAGGCCTTCAGATGTTAATGCTAAAACTTATTTCCAATTACTTAAAGTCCAAGCTCTGTTTTTGTAATCTCCAGCATCTACTCTGGTCACCATTCGATCCTGATCCCACCGTCAGAAGTGGAAGTCAATCCAGCCGTCTGGCTGACTGCAGTTAGTCAATTTAAAGGTAGGCCTGGGGATGGTTTTACTTATTGGAACAGCAATGCAATCTGTTCTATTTACCTGGCCGCCAACTTGCTGTTATTCATTAACTGTACTGTCTCGTTGATACAATTGTTATTGAAACATTTTTTCATTGTCTTTGATTCTATTGTCTAAGCTGCTATTCATGTCATATCATCAATGATAATGTAGATGCCCAGGTTTTGAACCTTCCGGGATTAACTCTGGCAGCAGTAACTTAACTGGCAAGGCGAAAGCGTTTTTGTGTTTACCCCCTATAAGTTGTCATGCGCCAACTTGGCTGCTTAGGTTTGACAATCTTACACAGGGTCTTCCTTCTCCCCTATAAAAACAAAACCGAAATGCCTTAAAAAAGTTAACATCCTATTAATTAGAAACAAATTTTTAAATCATGAGGATCAAAGAAGACAAAACAAGCTGAGACAATATGTTTTGATTGAAAGCGACATTCATCAGACAGACATTGTAAGCTGCTACAATGCTTCATACAAAGTTTATCTATAAAGTTTAACATTATCTCAATGAGCTTTTTCAAATTGAGAGTTAACTTTGTGCTCATATTTAACACACAATTTTATACAAGTATGGAAATTGACAGATTTAAAAATGGCACTTGTCTTCTTTCAGTTCGAGACACTTTCTGTTCTTATGGTGTAATGGAGCTGTGTACAAGAGGACTGGGTACTTCAACAACATCTCTAAAGGTAAATTATAGATATTACCGAAAATTTGTATTTGATGGCTGTATTTGATGGCTGTATTTGTCAGACAAATGTAATGAGCAAATGTACTGGTCAGTATAGTGTTTAAGGCTAAGCCTAATGTCACTTACCTCTTTCCCCCCCCGTTCTAGGCCAAAGGTGTGAACCTGTCCTGTGTCAGGGCCTGCTGTGTGATAGCAGAAGAGCGACCCAGGATCTTGCTGACCACATCATTCACTAAACTGTTTGCTGGTCTGGGACTCAGTCCTAGAGCTGTCAGCACCAGTTTTGGATGCAGAGTTAATATAGGAATCTGTTTACAGGTTGGTAGTCTAGTTGCTAGTAAGGCTCAGTAAATCTCTAAATAACAGTCTAAACTACTTGACTGTACATTTGGTATTAAGGCTCAGTCTTGACAGTGCTGATATGTTACTTTGTTCCAGGGGGCATCCTGCCCAGAGACAACCACAGTGTATGTGGATATGAGAGCCTTGAGGAATGACAGGGTCACCTTGGTGGAGAAAGGGAGTCCACATTCTCTGTGTCTGCTGGAGTCTGGCAAGGTAATTGGAGACAAGAGCCTATTTTAAACTTTGATCATCCAAGCGACCTTAATTAACACTTTGATCATCCAAGCGACCTTAATTAACGCTTTGATCATCCAAGCGACCTTAATTAACGCTTTGATCATCCAAGCGACCTTAATTAATGCTTTGATCATCCAAGCGACCTTAATTAATGCTTTGATAAAATGGAGCTTCAGTGGTAAATTTAACCTAACATATTTTTTTTTTGAGGGTGTATTGTAAGTAGGCGACTGCACATTTTGAAAAAAAAATTTTTAAATGAATAACGGTTTTGCACTATTGACATGTAAACTCTTACTTTCAATAAACAAATGCAAGCATTCATCAGATAAAATAATCCCCACAGCTCCTGCCTGGTGTCAAAGTGGCCATTGCTAATCCAGAAACCAAAGGTCAATGTGCAGACTCTCACCTGGGAGAGGTAAAAATGATTTTTTTTTTTTTTTTAATTTAAAAAGAGTTTGAAAACATGAAAATTTATCTGACAACCCAAGATTACAGTAGGTGTTTGTGAAATGAGACATTTATAGGTTTACAGATATACAGCTTTGTGGCTGGTGGATAAAAAAATGATTATAGTAGGTGTTTGAAATGAGACATTTGTAGGTTGTCCAGAGATGCAGCTTTGTTGCTGGTGGATAGACAAAATAGTACAATAATTGCTTACAATAAAAGTCTGATATATTTATTTATTTTTGTGTTCACACATTCTTCATTGGCCAAAAGTTGTTGAATTTATCCATGACAGCTTAATTCTGGGACTTTGATATTGTTGCTTGTGTCAAATAACAATAAAAGAGTTGGGTCAGGGCGCATTCAGTTGGATCCGACTGGAGCACAAAATTGTTCATCTGGTCACATGTCGGCAACCGGTTCAAATCATACATCTGTCGGCTAGCTCTATGTTGTCCTACTTATTTTGTTTCCAGATCTGGGTAAGCAGTCCCCACAATGCCAATGGCTACTTCACCATATATGGAGACGACTCACTTCACCATGACCACTTCGACTCCCAGTTGGCTACTGGTGACATACACACCAGCTACGCACGTACCGGGTTCCTGGGATTTATACGTCGCACTGAGCTGACCCAGTCAGATGGGGGTAAACATGTCATGAACATCATAGTAGTTTGCATTACCTGGGCATAGTTTACCTGAACATTGTTGTTTACCTGCACTAAGTTGTTTGACCTGAACTTAGATGTTTGTTTGTGTGGACATAGTTTGTTTACCTTGACATAGTTGTTTCTTTACCTGGACAGAGTTGTTTCTTTACCTGGACATAGCTTGTTTATCTTGACATAGTTTGTTTACCTTGACATAATTTGTTTACCTTGACATAGTTTGTTTACCTGAACATAGTTGTTTGTTTACCTGAACATAGTTTTTTGTTCACCTGGACATAATTGATTAGTTACCTGAACTATAAATGCATTACAAAATTCAATGTTCTTGTGATGACATGCATACAAGATTTCCTTCTGTAAATCTAACAAACTGATTGTATAATTATCTTTGCTATGAATTTACATCATTGAATCTTGGATAAGGAGTTTCCATCTTTTATAGAATATCTTATTTTCTTTTTTTTCCCAGACATAATTTATGAAGGAAAATGTGTTGCTAAGTTTGTTTTGTGTATTTGAAAAAAATTTCAATAACTTTTTCTTCTACTTGCAGAGCGCCATGATGCAATCTTTGTTGTTGGTGCCCTGGATGAAACTATCATGTTGCGGGGAATGCGCTACCATCCCATTGATATTGAGATGACGGTTCAGAGGTCACATCGCAAGATATGTGAATGGTATGTGCTATAAATTATAAGCACACTTCTGGTCATTCCACTGTGCACAATGTATTTGGGAGTGGTGAACGTATAAGCCCGGAAGGATGTAGATCACACGGTTGTGTGTTCTATTAATAGTACTTCAGACCTGATGTGCACACAACTTAAAAGAGGATAATTGTAAAAAGTATAATTCTGTATGTTAACCCTGTGTTCTTTCTTATCACTTCAAGTAACTCATGCTTCACATTTCTCTCTCTAGTGCTGTGTTTACATGGACCAACCTGCTGGTGGTGGTTGTTGAACTGGACGGAAATGAGAACGAGGCCCTTGACCTGGTCCCCCTCGTCACCAATGTGGTCCTGGAAGAGCACTACTTGATCGTGGGAGTGGTGGTGGTTGTTGACCCCGGGGTCATCCCGATCAACTCGAGAGGAGAGAAGCAGAGGATGCATCTCCGTGATGGTTTCCTGGCTGACCAGCTTGACCCCATCTATGTTGCTTACAACATGTAGCACCTAGTGTGTTTCCTACACACATTGTGAACGATGTTGTTACTGTGACAATTCTATCACTGTGTGGGACAAAAGTGTCTGTTTTTTGGATTCAGCTGAACAGTTGATGTTCAAGTCACAAGTTATCTTCATGGATCAGATTCTAAAGTAGTTGCGCTGTTATTTAAAAAAATTCTTGCTTGAAACTTGGATGCAGGTGTGTAGCAAAAATTTCCTCCCATAAAATTGATGCAATTAAAATGTGTCTGTATTGCTGCTCCACTGAAGGAAACATGGGAGCTGTGGAAGTGGTGTGCCATGAAATGTTTCAGTTGTCGGCAAAATGACCCTGGACAGTCTTCTAAAAATGGTTATTGTATATAAGTCTACTCGGACAGCTTTCAAGAGCTGCCTCCATGGTGTGTATGATGCTAGTAGCTGCTCTTTCACATTCGTCACATGTTGCTGGTTGATGTTTGGATCATGGATTAAGATTTTGAGTTTGTGGATGCTGTCTGTTTTCACTATTGGGTGAATGTTTTCTTTTGCTAATTATTGCTCAAATATTTTGTTTTCCACAATTCATCTTTTTTTTTTTTTTTAGCATTCCTCTTTGTTGTTTATTTTTTTGATTTTCTGGCATTCGTAAAGAGAATGAGCCTATCTGTTATTGTCCAATTTAAAAATAGATAATCTGAAAAGTAGAGCAATTAAATATATCTATACACACAATAAACACAGTTAAATTTGGATTTTTGGAATCCATTAAGACATTCGGGCAGTTTGTGTACATTTTAAGAGCCAAAAGATCAAATGTCATTACTGTGTTAGTGTTTGATGTTGCTGAGAGACGGTACAGGCAATGAAGCTTGTTCATGTGGAAACTGTTATAGATGGATTTTATCCGTGAGTGAGATATTTAGCATGGTTAGACAGATACACACCACAAAATATTAAAATCTATGGGAGCTCATACAAGTGACTAGATGACAGATCTGCCATAGATTTGTCAACTTCTCTACATCTAACTCGTTTAGGGCTTTCGGTTGCTTCAGTTTAAATTTTTTGTAAAATCTGCATAAGGTAGCCATTTTATCTTGGATGATTTGTTTTGTTCCATAGAACATTCATTTTGTGCGAGAATGTACTATAGCAGGTGTGTTATTTATTTAGTTTGAACAATGTTTTATCATCTATAGAGCTTTTATAAAGCTTTGGTACAATGCTAAGTTATACCTCGTTTTACATGATAATCCAAGCGTTATGTAAATATGGTCACACAGCAGGAAGTGAGGCCAGACTTTTGGGGTCTTCTAAAAAAAAAAACACCAACTGTGAGGTGTGACAGTGGATGAAGTATGTCAGCACACATCAGCTCATCGTGACAGTGGATGAAGTATGTCAGCACACATCGGTTCATCACTACTGTATTGTTATGATCACATTCTTATTTTATAAAGGACATCTACTATTTTAATGATGTTTGTTTTTCTTTCTTTATTCGGTTTTAAAGACATTATATGTGTGTTTGACAGCGTCAAATGAAGTCAGAAATGGAAAATAGCCAAAATTTTTTAAAATCTGGAAATAAGAACGGCAACTTTCCATCACCCTTGATCTCTGTTGAAGAAATCATAAAACAGTATTATGTTATGACGACACGTGTCAAACTTAAAGTTAATGCGAATATATTTTACCCTATACTTAATTTGTGTGATTGAAACAAAAACGCTGTAATTTTGTCAGCTGTTCAACTTTTTTGGTTGAGCATTGATAGAAAAGCTTCAAGTTGCTGCAAGTATGCTATACGCTCTGACAGCATGTACGTTGCTGCAAGTTATGCTATATGCTCTGAAAGCATGTACGTTGCTGCAAGTTATGCTATACGCTCTGACAGCATCTACGTTGCTGCAAGTTATGCTATACGCTCTGACAGCATGTATGTTGCTGCAAGTTATGTTATACGCTCTGACAGCGTGTACAGTACCAACTATGATCATTGGCGCTAGTTTGGTGGGCATTGTTATAACATATTTGAGCTTCAAATGTATTTCCTTACTTCTCACCACCTCCCTATTCATCTGCCGGAGCACTCCACCCAAGACAACACATCTGTGTCACATACTCAGTGTACCTTGGCTCTCTGAATGAGTGTCACAGCCAAGGCTTGGCGCTCTGAATGAGTGTCACAGCCAATGCATGGCCATCTGAATGTCACAGCCAAAGCTTGGCCATCTGAATGTCACAGCCAAAGCTTGGCCATCTGAATAAGTGTCACAGCCAAGGCTTGGCCCTCTGAATGAGTGTCACAACCAAGGCTTGGCTATCTGAATGAGTTCTAGAAAGTTCTAATCAATCAAAATAATATTTTTGTGTCCTTTGTAGGTAGTTGTGTTTTTTTGTGTAAAATTTTTCAGTGCTGGTAAAGATTGCTTAGTTAACTTATCCAATTCTATTACTTTTACTGCTTGGGTGAAACTTTGACTTTGTTATACGATTATTTTTTAATTAATTTTTTTTTTAAAAGATCAACAGATATTTCAAGAATTTCACAATTTTTTAAAATATATTTCCATAAGCTCTCCACATTTTTTGATGTAAAGAGAGGTCCTAAAATTGATAAAGACACCTTCATTTCTTGATCATTGTATGCACATCATCAACTGTACATTAATGAATTTTCTTAAGCTCCTGTAACCAAGACGGTGTATGAACATATATAGGAGAGATGTGGTGCAGTGTAATACATATTATTTTTCATTTCCGTAAGATGATTTTATCTACACATTGTATCAATGCGGTCAGCAGGATTTTGTACAGAGATGAGTCAAATGGAATCCATTTTTATTGACATTTGTGGTTGACCAAAGTAACCCCGATAAATATCCTGTCCCATCATGTATAGACTCCACTGTCAAGTTTAGCTCTGGTGCAGATTGCTATGTTTCATCATTTGCAATAACTGAGTGAAAGGAATTAAAAAAATTTTTGTGGATTTGCACAATGTACTGTAAATTTTACTTATTAATAATTTTATCCTGTTTGCTTATGAAAGGAAACATGTACAGTATGTATTGAATGTAAAGAAAAAATTAAAATATTTCTATGTGAAATTATTTGGTTAATAAGTATTTAGAAAATTTTGTTTAAAATAGGATTTCTTCATTTTGACAAGCACATAGTTTTTTTAAAATCATTGATTTTTCTGTAGCAAAGGTTAAAATTTGATTTGTCAACACATTGAATTACATGGTGTGTTACATATAAAAAAAAAATTGAAAAATTAGTTAGGTCATCTCTGACTATATGGTGAGGGGATTAAATGTAGGCTCATGTTTCTAGGAGGCAATCACTTTTAGGTCAGCACAATGGGCAGATCATTCCCCATGTGAAAACTTAACATAAAACTTTTTTTCTAAATAACCTCCCCTTGGGTCAGTTCTATGGAAGCTACGTAAACCCATTTTATAAGGAAGCTACGTAAAGACATTTCATGGGGAAGCTACGTAAAAATATTTCTTAGGGAAGCTAGGATCTGATGATAAAATGTTTTTAAAAAACTGCTCGATTAGTTGTTACATTATTTTGTGGGTCCTTTCCCTTGAAGGATTCTCAAAGTGGAATGAAGCAAGATTTCTCTTTGTATGATGATGGTCTTGACATTTTCTCTTGAGGTCTTAACAAAGATGGAAAGGGAGAGAATCTGAGTGCTAATGGGAGATCATAAGCAATTTGAATGAGAAGAGTGTACAAGTGAGTTGTGTGTTACTGTATGAATATTTGGAGAATGATTTGTCCACTGGACATAGTGTGTAGGTTGAAATCTTGTTACGTGATATCAAAATTAAAGTCATAATGTGTAGGTGATGTATCCTGCACAGGGGTCTGCCTTGCTCCCCAACATTGGTATCTAGTCTAGACAGAATACCTAAGTGATGTACACCTTAACGACTACTTACCATTGTAAATAGATGATTATCATCAGCCAAAGGATAACATTAAATGTGTATGGTTGATGTTTTTTAAAAGTCAAACTGTGGAAAGATGCATATTTTAATTTCATTTCTAAATTTGAAAGTTTGCTATGTATAGATTAGATTAAGAGAAATATTTTTTAAGTAAATATTTTTAAAATAATCTTTTGAATTTATTGTTTTTGTTATGAGGCTTCTTTGAGAGTATTTTTTAATGCCACGGAGCTGTTAGTCTTAGAGAGTACTTATGTATTGTTATGGCTTCTAAGTGTATTTTTTTACATGGGGCTTCTTAGAAGTTTTTTTTTTATTGTAATGGGCTACTTATAGATTTTTTTTTTAATGCAGAATAGAAATCCTGATAATTATAAAACTATAAAAATAAAACCATTTGTGTAGTTAAAATAATTTAACTGCATTATATCCCCTTCCTTATGCTAATAACAATGCCCTGTACTCAGATGTCCATTGGATATGCTAGAGAATTAAATAATTACTGACATCAATAAAGATTCTTTTTAAAAAATCATTTCATGTAGATCATTAGTTTTGAATGTGGAAAGATATCTTTCCTTCTGTATTTGTTTTTCCAGACATTTCCTTGTTCTATAAATATTCAGTGCAATATTTTCTTCATAAATTTGCTGTAAATGTTTTTATCTTTATTTCTTGTCACTGACCTTAAATTATAGGATCTAGGGTTTTTTTATTACTAAAATATTTGTTAAAAATTGTTTCTTCTAAATGTTTCCCCTCCCAATGTAAGGAAGTTGACCATATCTCCAGGGTTATTTTAACAAGGTGTCCATTGCCTTAACCTTTGAACTCCTTGACCTGGACTGTGGTTACAACCCAATTTTAGTGAAAATAACAGGACATGTCTGGGGATCCTTCCTACTGAGATCCACTATTCTCCAGCCGACTGAGTGGATTCAAAGATGAATTTGTTTTTTTGGTTTTTTTTAAAGTGTCACTGTACTGCAGTTGAGTGAAGTGGTGAGGAGAGTTTATTCCCAGGCCAGACAAATATTTAGTCTTCTGATGTCTATTTTGGTCGACTAAGGGTAAGTTCAGCTTTTATCCTTAAGTCTTGTAGGTGTTAGCAGCGGACATGTCCCAGAACTGTCAGCTCATAATAATGGGAAATAACTCACCAACTTATTGAACAGAATTTTTTTTCTCTAGTAGCAGGCCTTGAGCTGGAAGCAGAGTCAGTTTTGTTATTTCTAAACCTGTTATTGAAATGTTGATGAATGAACCTGAGATTTCTTGGATTAAATTTACCCCAGTTATTGCCAGTTTGCAAATCTACACATCTTCTATAAATATGGCCCTTTTAATGAAAATTGTGCTTGTGTGAGCAGACCGACTTGATAAATTTATGATGCTGACTTGATAACTTTATGATGTTGACTTGATAAATTTATGATGTTGACTTGATAACTTTATGATGTTGACTTGATAACTTTATGATGTTGACTTGATAAATTTATGATGTTGACTTGATAAATTTATGATTTTGACTTGATAAATTTATGATGACTTGATAAATTTTGGATGTTGACTTGATAACTTTATGATGTTGACTTGATAACTTTACGATGTCGACTAAACAAGGGTAAATCTGTAACTTTAAAACAAATTGTCACGTCTTGTGGAGTTTTTATGATTTCATTACTCTAGCTTTAGGATAATTTTTGCATCCTGTCACTTTGATGTGTGTGTGTGTGTGTGTGGTGTTGTGACGTCCACTACTTCATACCAAGCATTACTTCAATGATGCCATGCACTTTGCTTAGCACTGAAATCATAATGATTATAATAACCATAACAGTGCTAACTTTAAACTATTGTTAATCTGATGATTATTTGTTTCCTTTTTAATTTATTGCCATATTTCTCATTTATGTGCCGTCTGTTCTTTTTGAATGGTTGGTGAAGTTCTTTGACTGGTTGGTTAAGTACTTTAACTGGTTGGTCAAGTACTTTGACTGGCTGGTGAAGTACTTTAACTGGTTGGTCAAGTACTTTGACTGGCTGGTGAATTACTTTGAAAGCTTCAAATTTGTGTATTTTAAAAAAAAAAAAACATTTTTAAAGTGATTTTGTAGAAATTTTGTTGATTATTGAATATTTATTTAATTTGCAAATGTGTATTGTCATTTTAAAAAACAAACAAAAAACAAACAAACAAATACCAGAGAATTTGTGGTTTTGGTTTGAGAACCATCACTTTGTTCCAACATCATCATCTTGCTTAACAATTGTGTACCGCCTTCATCAAGTCACTTTTTTACTTTCTGCCATGCCATGTGTATGTGTACTGAGACTGTGTAAGCCTGTGTACTGTTTTGAATCAAGACACCCACCTTGTATGAAGAAAAAAAATAATAAATATTGCCACATTCTTTAATGGTTACAGAAACTAGACATTAGACTGGTCTCTTCATAATATCAACTATTAAAATAAATCTGTTTCTAAGCTTTGTTTGTCTCTCATTGGATTCGATGTCACGTGTTCTGTTATAAGGTGGTCTGTTGTCAGGTGGACTGTTGTCAGGTGTTCTGTTGTCAGGTGGACTGTTGTAAGGTGGTCTGTTGTCAGGTGGACTGCTCCAGTGTCACATGGTCTGCTTCAGTGTATTTTGGTTTGGTTCAATGTTTTATGGTGTGCTTCAATGTCCTATTGTCTGCTTCACTGTCCAATGGTGTGCTTCAGTGTCCTGTTGTCTGCATCAATGTCCTATGGTCTGCTTAAATGCCTTATGGTCTGCATCAATGTCATATGTTCTGCTTCAATGTCCTATGGTGTGCTTCAATGTTCGGATGCAATGTACTATTGTCTGCTTCAATGTCCTATGGTGTGTTTCAATGTTCTGATGCAATGTCCTATGGTGTGTTTCAATGGTCTGATGCAATGTCCTATTGTCTGCTTCAATGTCCTATAGTGTGCTTCAATGTCCTATTGTCTGCTTAAATTGACTGCCTGCTTCAATGTCCTCATGTGTGCTTCAATTGACTGCCTGCTTAAATGTCCTATTGTCTGCTTAAATTGACTGCCTGCTTAAATGTCCTATTGTCTGCTTAAATTGACTGCCTGCTTAAATGTCCTCATGTCTGTACTAGGTTACTCACTGTTCTGTGACTTAGTTAATGAGCTTGGTGGTGCATAGCTTTATTGAAAGCATATAGACAATAAATCCAAGGCAGCCACTCTACAGCCTGCCGAATCTAAAGACAAGCGATTTATGTGTAGGTGGGATGGCTTGCACTCTGCAAGTGAAAGCAAGTTGACATGTGCTGGATAATAATTTCAACCTGTCAAATGTTGACTTGGGGAGACATTTAGTGGAATTTAATGTCAACTTTAGGAAGAACTAGCGAGATTTAGTAACTTGTAGAAGTTGTAGAGATCTGAATGCCAAGCGTAGATCGGAAGTGATGAGATGTATCCTTGGGTCGTTTAATTCATAACACCTGGGTTGTTGTTTTTTTTTTGGGGGGGGGGTGAGTGGGGAGGGTGTCAGGGATTATTTTCTATATTAAACTATAATAATTTGAAGGAGAAAAAATCTAGCCAAACTAGATGTCTCAGATTCTGACCCAAGTCAATCCTATTCTGTACTCCTGAGAGACCAGTCTGGCCCAAGTCAATCGTATTCTGTACTCCTGAGAGACCAGTCTGGCCCAAGTCAATCATATTATGTACTCCTGAGAGACCAGTCTGGCCCAAGTCAATCATATTCTGTACTCCTGAGAGACCACAACTTTAACATTACATAGAATATATTTGGACTGGGAATGGATGTGACTCGTGATTGGGGGGGGGGGGGGGGGGGGCAGAATCCACAACACAGTCTATACTATTTATCTTAAAGGCTGTGTCTTGGGGTACATATATGATATAGATTTATCTTAAAGGCTGTTTCGTGGGGTACATATAGATTTATCTTAAAGGCTGTTTTATGGGGTATACATAGATTTATCTTAAAGGCCGTTTCATGGGGTACATATAGATTTATCGTGAGGGCTGTTTTTATGGGGTACATAAAGATTTATCTTAAAGGCTGTTTCATCGGGTACATATAGATGTATCTCAAAGGCTGTTTCATGCGGTACATATAGATTTATCATAAAGGCTGTTTCATGGGGTACATATAGATTTATCTTAAAGGCTGTTTCATGGGGTACATATAGATTTATCTTAAAGTCTGTTTAATGGGGTACATATAGATTTATCTTAAAGGCTGTTTCATGGGTACATATAGATTTATCTTAAAGGCTGTTTCATGGGGTACATATAGATTTATCGTGAGTCGTGTTTTATTGTATAGAAAAAAAAAGTAAAGAAGAAAATGCCTGACAAAAACTGTCGATAGAGTTTAATATCGTCCTTGCGGTACTGGCGAACTAATGGTCAAGCTGTGTGTGTGTGGGGGGGGGGGGGTGCGGCCCTCCGAACGTTCTTAAGGAGTCTCAAATTTATTTACCCCACGTATCTATCGGTCTCCCCTATAAGAATTCTACATTTTCTTTATAATAATTCATTCGGCAAAGTGTCCGCCTATCATTTATTATATCCGTCCCTTTT